>JAUMHQ010000053.1:13923960-13938326 GCA_032361165.1 Enteromius paludinosus
AAAATAACAGGTCTTTGAGGGTCAGAAATCTGGCTGATAAGCAAGTGATTAAATACTTATTTGACACAGTAATTCCCGAATAAATTGTTAAAAAATAATACATGGATTTTTCTTTTTAGATTCTGTCTCTCACAGTGGAAATGCACCTATGCTGAAAATTGTAGACCCCTCCATGATTAAGTAAGAGAACTTGCAAAATCACAGGGTGATCAAATACTTATTGACCTCACTGTGTGTGTATACAGTATATGTGTGTGTGTGTATTAGTACTGTGAAACGATTAATCCTTATTTATAAATATATATTTAATATATAAACATAATATTTTTCTTAAATGTATGTGTGTATATATATATATATAGTAAATATACACAGTACTCAGACATGTATTCTTTCCACCAAAAACTATTATTTTGGATGCAATTAATCGTTTGACAGCACTAATACATATTAGACTTTCCCATAAACCTCATCAAATTTATTTTGCTTCTCATTTTCTGACATCCATTTTTTTTACTGCTTCTTTATAATAAGTCAAGGTGTGAATCAAAAGGTACGGGTGTGGGCTTTATTTTGCTGTCGTGCACTCATGTACTGTTTACACCCATATTGTTTATGGTACAGCATGGTGCAGTACATCCGTCCTGTAAACACGAGGCGTATCAGATTGTATGGTCTATTTTCTGCCACTCCCTGTTATGGGTTTGAGTGACTGCACTGAAAGGATAAGCAGATCCACATTATCAAGTGCATCTGGTCTTGAGGGCTGTCTCCAGGCCAGACAGGTCCCAGACACAGGGTCCTGTGATCACCACTGTGGCTATCTATCACCCTTCAATCTCAAACCCCTGAATGAACCGCTGTCCCCCAACCGGCTCTGGTTATGTCATCGGAGCCCACGCGTTTCACATGACAGGGGTGCTGATGTCTTATTAATCAAGAACTGTTAAGCTGGAGCCATGTTGCCTGTATTTATACACATTTCAGCAGGATAAATGGTCGACTAGGTGCCAGTGATAAGCCTGTTGTGGATTTATGTATGAACTGAACGGGTTGTTCCTGATGAACTGAGTTAGCTGCTACTTTTAGCTTCAGAAGTTTCTGGGTGTCTCTTTTGTTACATAAGGCAGCGAGATCAATTGTGGAGCACAGAATCATCCAGAAAGGTTATTAGAGGAGGGGGATGGTGCCCCTACCATCAGCAGCTAGTGTTACTGATGTGATCCTCTGAGTGTGTGTGTGTGTGTGTGTGTGTGTGTGTGTGTGAGCACTTCATATTGAATGGAAACCCGATCGCATCTCCCCCCTGTTTACTCAAGCGGGTGTACGCCCCAGGGATGACTTCAGGAACAAAATAAAACATGGGATTTGCCTCTGTGTGCAGTGAAGGTGTCACTGTAGAGCCTGTAATGACTTTCTAGTTTGAATATTATTGAGTATTTTTACTACGACACAGAAGAAGCTTTGTGAAAAACTGAGACTTTGCTAAACCCCGCCAGGCCAATTATTATTATTATTATTTTTTTTTAAGGTATAAAGGATATGTGTCTTTAAATAGATCAATTATCTTATCTTATTAGTCTTTCCTAAGTCACTTAATAGAATTCATATAAAGTTAAGTTCAATATATAATATACAACAGCTTGTATGACAATTATTATTTCTCCTATTAATATGACATTTTTATTTTAATATTTAACATTTTTGTTTATACCTATAATAGCAAAGATGAATTTTCAGCATCCACTACTCACTTTGTTTATTCTTTATAAATTATTCTAGTATGTTGATTTGGTTCTCAATGAACAGCATTAGTTTGAAATAAAGATCTTTTGTAACATTATAATTCCTGAATAAATGTTTTATTTATTTCAAAAGAGAGAAGAGCACACTAACCCCAAATATTTGATATTTGCATAGGCTTATTTTCTTATGAAAATCTTGTTAGTACATATTACATAGACCCTAAAAGAATTTGTAATAACCTCAAAAATAACCCTTAATTATTTATTGTAAAATGTAAAAATAGGCAACAAACTTAAACTGATGACACGTGAATATGTTTGAGCAAACAAGTCTCTATATGAGTTTGTTTATGAGATTATTCCTTGACCCTGCTAACTAACACACATACAGTACGGAGCTTTTTGTTTTTTTTGGCAGCCTTACCACATTTCCATCCCAGTATCACGCTTCCCAGCATGCTCCTGATGGACTCTGCACATTGCGGACATCCCTGCCCTCTTTTCCTTCCTGCGCTGACACCTCCCTCTCACACCACTCGCTGTCCTCTTGACTTTTATCCCAACAGTACCTCATTTAATGCTGTCCCGTCTGTAATGACTCCATATTTCCCTTCACTCAGCAGCCAGGATAGGTTTTCCACAGGCACAGTTTCCCCTTAATTTGGGTTTCCCAACAGGGACTCTTACCACGGTGAAAAACACTGTGTTGTTTGTCTTGAAAGGGTCACAGTATTCACGGACTGGACGGTTACCTAGTGCCCTCCACAGAGTTGTTTTTTTTTTTTATGTGTCCTCAAATACAGTTCTAAGAGGTCACGGATAAGGTGAAACTACCCAGTTGTTTTTTCTTTCTTTCTTTTTTTATTTATTTTTTTTATTAGTTTTACACTGTTCTTGAATTGTTCATTGGCCACTGGACTTGAAATATACCTTGTCACGCCTAAAGGTCCCTAATTAGTTAATTATAAATAGGAAACTAGATTCTACAGTCAGCTGTCAGAATATATAATCATGTATGATATATACTGTATATCATGTATCCAAATGTTTTCATTTCTGAAATTAAAATTTTGGAGAAAAAAAAAAGATTTAAAGAAAACGTTATCCAATATGTAAAATATTTTTAAAATGCTACAATATACAATGAAGCTATCTGCTTAAACACACACTCATACACAATGATTTGTCAACTGTTGCTCTTTTGGCTGTCCACACTGCTGTGTGATGTAACAGTCCTCTAGACATCTGGTCAAGACCTGACTGTGCCAGCTCTTCAAATATTTATCAAAAATATTATAAGTATAAATGATTTAGCCACAGTCTTAGACATTTGAGATGCTTTTCTGGGACTCAGTAATATGACTGAATGTTGAGAGTGATCTGAATGTGTGATTTCTGCTGAGTATGAGGACTCCAGGGCCTTTGCTGATGTATCTGTCACTCTTTGTTTCTCAGATTTGTTTCCTGGTGTCTGCATTTCGTGGACGTATGTTCTCGGAGGACAGTTGCGCTGCTCTTGGCCTCTTCTTCCATTACTTTCACCTCAGCCAGTTCAGCTGGATGCTCATACAGGTAAAACTTTGTTTTTTCATCTATTGTGTGGTCAGTGTAACAGTCTTTTGCACTGACCTCACTGAATACTTAATTCCACTTCATTGATGAATTTAGTTGAGATAGGCTCCTTAATTCATGATTATCTGAAGATAATTCTTACCTTCTTAAAGATATAGTTCACTCAATGATAAAAGATCTGTTAAAATGCTATTTCCTATCTACCTCTTTTGGAGCGCTAAGAAAAAGATATTTTGAAGAATTTTATCGATGGTCAATAGATATCAGCAACTGTTTGGTTATTCAAATTCTTCAAAATAGCTTATTCCATGTTCAAAAGAACAAAGCAAGGATCGGGGCATCATGAGGGTGAGTAAACAATAATAAAACTTTTTGAGGTATCCCTTCAAGCAATTCAAAGTGACATCAGGACTTTTTCAGAAGAAATGTTTTACTGCAAGGAAGTTATAGGTGTGGCATAAACCTACATTCTAATAAAATAGAAATTTCACAATATCTCATCAATCACACATTTCTGTTTAGTACGTGGTGTTTGGTATATCTTACCTTCAGATAATAGACTGTCTGAAAAGGTTTCACCCTTAAGAAATTCCAGACGTTAATCTGAAACCTAGTTTCTTGGTTCTACTTTTTCTCTCTGATGTATTTTTAAATATGATCTGGGCATAATCTCAAATGAGCTTTTGAGAATACAACAAATATCAAGACCCTTGGTTTCGACTTGTTACTGAAAATGAGGAAATATTAGCTATCACGCCATGAACAGGAAGCTTGGTTCAAAAGGTTGCTTTAGTAAGACAAGTATGTTTTTGTAGTGCGCATGTGTGTTCGGTCCAGGTATTCCCCTGATCAAAGGATAGTAATATCTGAATTTTTTCAGGAGTAGGGTTAAGCATAGTGGATAGAATGTAAAATTTGTAAGTTAACAAAAGATTATGTCTATAGGGAATATTCCTAAAACAATCAAAAAGTGTGTGTGTGTACTGGTATATGGTTCATTTGTATAATGACATGATTTGTATAAACATAAACATGATTTATGAGGACACTTCCAAGGCTTCAAAAAATACAAAATCGTGTTTTATGAAATTCAAAAGTTGCCAGTAGTTTTCTGTGAGTGGGAAGGGTTGAGGTGTATGGGGTTAGAAAATACAGTTTGTACAGAGTCATAAACCGCAAATGTGTCGGATAACAAATTCCCCTTGGTTAAATACAGTCTTGTTCATCATAACTTTTCATTGTCGGCTTAGTAATGGGCATGATTCAATCCGATAGGAAACACATGATTCACCTTACGTGCTGCTTGACATGTTCCAGCTATGTGTGATTCTTCTGGTGGAGATTTTGCAGGCAGTTGTGCTAACTGCTCAGAGACCTTTCAAAAATCCATCCTATAAATCTAGCTGGACCTGTACCCTTTCGTCTGCTCCTTTCCTTTGTATGGTAATCCCTTCTAAGCGCAGAAACCTGTCTCTGGAAGTCAACTCACTCACTCTATGAAGGTCGTCTTGTTCCCCCGAGAGCAAAAACAGGATTTGGCCCTAACATGCTTAATGAAATGAAAAAAGAGCGTGGCTTTTAATCCCTCAAAGACCCACACAGAACACAAACATCTGGGTTCATGTTGCCTTGAATTTCTGCCTTTAGTTTGAAAAGACATAGGACCAAACACTGACCCTAGAGGAACCTCTCGCCTAAATTGAACTTTTTGAAATCAAAGGCGGTTTTGCTCACATAGTGGGATTATCTTGTTTTTCTCAATGATGCTGAAAAACACCAGAGGCTTAGCTGTTTACATAGAGCATGTAATCTCTATTGGCCCTAGATACACTAGTGTTGAAAGATTATGCAAGAGTACATGAAATAAACGAACTGGCTAATTACAAAAATAGGTTTTAGGATTATGGAGCCATGAGTTGTGGAAGGACCAAAGTGTAAAGGCCAGTATGTTTATGTAAGTGTGTTGATGTGGAGAAGTGGGTGTGAGTTTATGAAAACACATGGAATAAATCACACAAAAGTTGTGTTTGGTGGAAAAGGTAAATAATGATTCAGACTGGAAAGTATTTGTATCCTGCAGAGAATTATTTGAACATGTGCTTGTCTTTATTTCAAATGAGGCAAATGAGCCTGTAATAAACCTTTGCGTAATGATAATTAACTGTGACATAATTGATTTATTTGCAATTTTCTCATGCCAGATGATGATAGTCAGCATCCTCTACAATCTAGAATTCAGAACCAATCTGCATGATGACAGTACAAATTGCATTGACCAAAGTTTTTGGGTTATGCCTGGCAAATGTCATGTACTGTATTCTAGCCTTCAATGGAAATATTACAGATCTTCCACGCCTACTTTAAAAGGTTTCTGAAAGAAATATAATTTATCAATAAAAGCTACTGATCGAAGAGTTCTTTCCTATGCACTGGGACTCCTGTTTCAGTCTGTCCTAAAATAGCCATCCAATAGATCCCAGAGACTCCCTATACCGGCACGGTTAAAGCACCAGATCAATGTAAGTTGTGTGACAGGGCACTCTCAATGGCAGGGTGCCAACGTCTTCCATAATTACAAAGAAGCTGGAGAGGGATTGCAGAGAGGTTCAACACCCAAAAGCTAATACATCATCTTGCCAGGTTGTCTTTTCGCTTCATCTCTTATTCAAGTTCCCAGCCCAGCAAAATAGAGCTGCTGCAGTTCCTATCCATTTATGGTGCTAATACTGATCGAAGTAGGTGCCACATCAGGACTTGATTTTGATGTTAAACTGCTAGTTGAAGTACCTCATCCCCAAAAGTGAAGCAGACTAACTGAATGCTTAGACCAAGAAAGTTGCAGTGAATACAGATGTAAATATGAGAACATATAACCAACATGTGTCCATTTGGAAGTTCGTTCTTGATGCCTGGTCTTGTCAAAATGTTAACCAGCAATCTTTTTTGTGAATCTGGTTTGTTTATAAACCAGTTTATTTATGTATTCAGTAACATTTGTGTTGTGTTTCTTTCCCAGGCCATAAACTTCTGGCAGATATTGGTAATGAATGATGAGCACACAGAGAGACGCTATCTTCTCTACTTCCTGCTCAGCTGGGGACTTCCTGCTCTGGTCATCATTATTCTGGTTGTAGTCCTTCTGGGAGGCTTTGGGTGGAGCATTCATAGTGTGTACGGCCTGGTGCAAGGAGACCTGTGAGTTTGTGATTGATGATGAGCTCTCTCTCACATACACATACACACATGTGCGCTACATATACTGGACAACTAAGTGTTCACATGTAAATGCTCACTTTTTAGTGTTTTTTTCTGGCTCGTAGTTACTCATTTCCTGTGTTATAAGCAATTTTCTGGCTCGTTTGCCCTCTCTTCTTTGCCCCGTTTACATTGATTGTGTGTGGTCGTGGTCTGTTATTGGTAAGTCGGGAAGAGCTGCTATTTTTAGCTCCTCAGTGTTTATGAGGTTACAAGCTGTGACTGTGCATACGTTCAGTTTCGGCCCAGCCAAGCCTGTAGCGATAACAGAAGACTAAGGACACTCCTCTACACCCTGTCTCAAAGCAGCTCTTAGCAAGTAAACTCCCAGTTGACTCATGAGAGCCAAACATCTCTCTCTCTCTCTCCAAGAACAAACAAATGATGTCATCTCACCTCACAAGCCACCACAGTTCTCGCCTTTTCCCGTACCATAAGGCTTCAGCCAGTCAAATGCTTTCAGAAATAGAAGCACATTAGTTTAAAGGTCAGATTTTAACACGCATAATTTAGCATTACAAGGTTTCTAAAAAAAAAAGAGTAATATCATGAAGAAATTTCCTTTTTAGAAATAAAAAAATTTGATGTTCTATAAAAAAAAGAATAACATTAGTTTTATGTTTTTACTTCCACAGATAATTAGCTTTTGTTTTTATTTAATTATGTGCTTTAATAAATAATTATTTTTCTGTTGTTGTTTTTTTTTAATATATTTAACTATATAGTTGGATTGATTAAATAAGATTAAAACTATACAGGCTGTAACCAGACTGTAAAACCCCTTTGAAACAAAATGTTTTTGCATTTCGTGTAAATATGCACCGGATAGACTTGTTTGACTTGTGTTTGTGTCTCTAGTCTTTTACAACATTTATCGCATGACATGTTCTTAGTCTCTAGATAAAATTCCTGATAATCCTTTAACAAAGAGCTGCCAGAAAAGCAGTGTGATTGAAGAGAAAGCCTAGTAGCTCTAGTTTCTTTGCAGGTATCATAGCTAGAATTTTACAGTTGCTTATTTATTTTTTATTGTTTTTTTTTTATAGGACATGTATGTGAAGATATACAATATGTTATGCTAAACCAGGCAGCGTTTCAAAATTATGATCAGATGAAGTCTAGTGAAAAATGTTCTGTTTATTTTCCTACATTCATTTCACATGCTTTGAATTCTATTATGGCTACAATGCTACATTTCTGCTCTATAAAATGAGTGCACACTGTGTTTGTCCATTCTGTTTGTCTGGCCAGAGCGATGCCAGGCCTGTGAACAGAATGCAACTGCTGCTTATTTTGATACAGATCACGTCATAACAAGATTACACTGGATTGAGTTTCCCAAAGCTTTTTCCTTTTTCGAATA
This sequence comes from Enteromius paludinosus, assembly GCA_032361165.1. Lineage (NCBI taxonomy): Eukaryota > Metazoa > Chordata > Actinopteri > Cypriniformes > Cyprinidae > Enteromius > Enteromius paludinosus. The sequence continues at coordinate 13,931,896 of JAUMHQ010000053.1, forward strand.
CCAGCCAGACTTCATAACTGCATACAGGACAAAAAAACAAAAACAAATGCCGCCTGGAAAGAAATTCCTCAGATAGAAGGAGAAGAGTCAGAGAAAGACAAAAAGAGAGAATCTCAGGAGAAATAAAGATAAACATTCAACAAACTTCATGTACATGATGTTGTTTCAAACTCATTTTACTCACGCCCTTCCTTCATGGATACACAAACACACAAAACTCATAAACCTGAGTACCAATCCCTGTTGTGTACTGACAATATTCTTTTTTGTCCTTATTTGTAGATGCTTCATTCCCAATGTATATGCTGCACTTTGTACGGCCGCCCTGGTTCCTCTCATTTGTGTGGTAGGGGTGCTGGTGATCTTCATCCATGCGTATCAAGTCACTCAGCAATGGAAAGCTTATGATGATGTCTACCGAGGCCGAACCAACAGCTCAGGTGTGTACGCTTGTGGGAATACACACAATTTCACAAGTTGTGAAATAATTAGCCTCAAGGTATCATGCCATTTTAGTACAATAAGCAATAAGCATGTTACTGGAAAACGGTGCTTTAGAAGTAATATCAGAGAAACTGAAAGCAAACTAAGGGAAGGTGCTTTCCCTTGGAAATTCTCTTTATCTTAAACAAGCATCAGATTGCTCAGGGCTGTGCTTTCAGAAGTATTGCACAGCCTTCTGAACAATTACACACCTTCCAAATAATGTTTTACTTGGTGTTGGTTTGTTAGTCATTCTTTAAATGCGCCCTCAGCGTTTTTTTATTGATTGGATTAAATCTATATTGTGCTGTCAGTCTTGTTTTGAAACTTGGTTACAACCTTAACTGTCAGATTATCTCTTTAGTGTTAGCAATCTCCACCTTACTGTTTAGCCTCAGAGTTATCAATATCAGCAACACCCTTTTAAAGGGTAAGTTCACCCCAAAATGAAAAGACCTTTTTTCATCTTCAGAACACAAATTAAGATATTTTTGATGAAATCTGAGATCTATCTGACTCTCCATAGACAGCAACACAACTAAAATTTTCCCAGATCCAGAAACGTAGTAAATACATTGGTAAAACAATCCATGTTACATCCGTGGCTCAACCTAATTTACTCAATCATTCATCTCGCTGCCATTTTAGAGAGTATCACAACACATACAACCACTTTTGCTTAGGTGTAAACAACACTAATTACGTCAAATACGTTCTTACTTTAAGTAATCTCCCAAATGGCAGAACTCAGGGGAAAAGAATGGTTATCTTTTGTTTTCTTTGCACAAAAAAAAGTATTCTCGTAGCGCCGCAAAACTGAAGTTGGGTTGTTTTACCGATGTATTCAGGCTACAGTACTATGTTTCTGGACCTGGGAACATTTCAGTTGCTGTATATGGAGGATCTGATAGCTCTCTGATTTCATCCAAAATATCTTAATTTGTGTTCCGAAGATGAATGAAGGTCTTACAGGTTTGGAACAACATTGTTCATGACAGAATTTTCATTTTGGGGTAATCTAACCCTTTAACTAACTAACGAATGTTTTGAACAATTAACATGTAAAACACTGGCTTTCACTTGTTAATCCACCTTGATGGTTTCATTGTTTACCCGTAACTGCTGTTCTGAGCTTTAAATGGTGGTATTGTACAGCTTGCATGTGGGTGGTCAGCAAGGTTTGCCATGTGCAATGTTAGCTTTCCTCTTTGTGCGCGAGCATGTTCGCAGCACAGCGGGCTAATCCTAAACCACTCAACTTTATTACAGAGGTCTGCACCGTCAAACACAATGACCTCACTGTAGCACTCCCACGCTTGCTGTTTCATATTGCAGGACATAGAGGCGTAAGCAAATACATTATGCAGCAAATTTGCCCCTCAATGCCGGATGTGTTTAATGACTGTCAAAGAAGCACAGTCAGATAAATATGCATTTAGAAAACCCGCTCTTTCCTGTTAACTCTTGATGTTGATTCTGTCTGGGTGTTGCTGCTGCTTGATTAAATGTCAAACCAAACATTCAGCTTGGGATGGACACAACGAGTGAAAGAACGTTTCCTGGTGGGCCGGTTGACTAAATTTAGGTCCAAAGTAAATATAGAAATTAAATTAAAAAAGTTCACCCAAGAGATGGGATGCAAATACTGTTCTGTAAAGGTCGACTTATTCGTACAAATCAATCAATCATTGACTAAATGTCAAAATGCTATCAAATGTGTCAAATTTCAATTAATAATGCATGGTTTGAACATGGGTTCTGTTATAAGGTTTGCGTTTGTCAATCTGTGAAAACCAATATACTCTGCCAATTTGCATCTCTACACGGGTTACAGCAATTGTTGATGCTTCATCACAAACTTCTCTAACCATTTTCCGGATTATTAGAAGCTGATGGATAATTCTGACTGTGACTTGCCTTTGAGATATTCTGAGGTGCTCCATAAAATGTCTGGAGTTTTTTCAGCCTCTCAAGAACCACATTATTGAGCCAAGATATTAAGGAGTCAACCTTTAGCCGCTAGGCAGAGGTGTTCTTTCCAAGGCCTGTGGGGAGATAATTACCACAGCCTTATTTAAAGATTTAATTTGGCTTTTGCAGTTGTTCTGTATGATCTTAAAGGAAGTACTGCTTTTTCACAATGCAGTCATTTTCTTGGAATAGCCTTACTGGCTCAGGAATAATCCTTTAGCTCTTTTAATGAGGCTTGTTTGTGTGGCAGAGTATGACTGCAACAGCTCACTGGGGTGTTAAATACAATATGTATACCATTTATTTATATTATTTCGTTTTTGGGGTTTTTTTTGGTAAAACTTTCAGTAAGCTAACAATAACATTGGCTAACATAGTCATTTATTAATCCCAATGTTATCTTGATTACATTTTATTAACTATCATTAGCAAAGATAAATAAATACTGTAACAAATGTTTTGCATGAGCTTGCCTTAAATAATAACTTTATTTGTAAAGTGCTTTATGACATTACTGGACCTAAATATGACCTGTTTCAAAGTCCAGCCAAAAACATCTTGTGTAATTTAACATTTTAGTATTATTATTTTAATCAAATGCAAACAATCTGTATTTGCTGTGCCGCCCAGCCGGTAAACAGCCTTGTTAACCCAATATCTAAGGCTAATAAAATTAGGAATATTTGAGAACGATAAGATGTTTATTGAATGGAATAAATAGTTTCTTGGAATCTGCTGCTTTAAGTGATAGCCAATATGTGATTAGAGGAGGAAGTTTTGATAGTAAACAAAGGGACTGAACTCACAATTTTTTTTATTATCCCTTAAATGTCTTAAAGTACTTTTTTAAAATCTAGTGAATAGTACAGTCAATACTGAACTTTATCACGTTGCGTCCAGAGTTCAGACTATGTTTTCTTTGTATTTGCATAGTAATGATTTGCAATGCAGAAACCTGATCCCTAGGTCATGCATAATATTCACCACAATTCATGATTGCATAAAACATTTACAGACTGTAGAGTCATAGAGGCAGGGTATTAGAGTTCAAATCTCTGTTTATCACTATCCTATTTCAGCTGCTAAGTTCTGTGCATTTCACCCTCCTATATCTCATATCTTTATGGCCTTGCTTAACTGCTTATATCACTATCACTATACTACTGTTACATAATGTTCCCATGATTTTAGCCAAAGTCTAGTGTCTAATGGATCCATTTCTGTTGTTGAAAACAATCAGCAATCAGAGTTTGATTGCATGTTTTATTTGGAAACTGGAGCTGAGCTGAAAACGGCACCAGGTGACTTTTAAGGCCCCGATATACTTCAAACGAAGTTCTTTTTTTATTTGAGGGCAAAAAGAAGTTAGAAACGGCTGAGTAACGGTAGACTGTTTCTGAACGTTCTGACACCCCCGTGCAGCTGGGGGTGGGGTGTAGATTAATGTAAACATGATGCGATACTCGCACATAGCCCATACATTTGACTAAAAACAAAGGCTTATTTATTGTGTACCTTTTTTTTTCAATTCGCTTTGAAAGAACAATGACGACAGCGGCAGCAGTATGGTGTAATATTTATTTGCTTGTTACCGTTCCTTTCATTTTTTTCATGGCTTTGGAAAACTTGCATCTGATGTTTCTCAATGTTGCCTTCAACTCTAGGTCATTCACAGAAGTTGCATTGTAATCTCTTTTTAGGATTTTTTTTTTTTTTACTTTTAGGCCCGGTTTCACAGACAGGGCTTAGCCTAAGCCAGGTTTGGGCCATAGTTCAATTAGGACATTTAATTATTTTTATATACATGCCTTAGAAAAAGGCATTACTGGCATGCATCTTAAGACAAAATAAAGGCACTGACATGTTTTCAAGATCAGTCAGTGCAGGTTTCTTTTAGTTGAAACAGCTCAGATTTACATTTTAGGCTAGTACTAGGGTTAAGCATTGTCTGTGAAACTGGGGGTTAAAGTATATATTTATATATATTTATATAGTGACTAGAGATGTTGCTCCCTTGCCTGACCTTGACTGAATGAAAAACGATCCTGGAAAAAAAAATCCTGTGTCAAAAAATGACAATGGTAGCTCAAAGGTGTTTAGGAGCCAGAACGAACTCCCCAAAAAGTTTGCTTTGGTCAGCCGATTTGAACTGCCAAAATGAACTTTGTTTTAGTCTGATATTATTTGAAATTATATCATTTTAGTTTGTTCTTCGATTTTGTTTGAAGTATAATATCGGGGCCTTTAGCCAGTATACACACTTCCCATTTAACTGTTGAAAAAAAAATTATTTTGTATGTAGAATTTACTTTTGACCTCTGTTTTACTGATGTAGTTCGTGTCCAACCTCGCTTTTTTAAGCCAAACACTATTCGTTTTCCCTAGAGAGGTCTCAGTTCTCCGAGAACATGCTGTATGGAACGTCTGGTCGGAGCGCTGGCGTGAGGCCAGACACGCTTCCCACACCCACAGTTCAGAGGAAGGAGCAGGATGTCCAAATGTCACCCAAAAGCACACGTACACACACAAAAGAATATCAAGTGTTTGATTCCAAAGAGCATGTTGATCTAGTATGTACTTCCATCTAAAGCCTTTGTTTGTTTCTTCTCACAAAGTTGTTGGACACCTCTGGTGTTCCAACAGATTTACTGGAATATTTCAACTCTTCCGGCTATCTTATTCTTTCATCTGCTTACCAAGATCCTCTTCTTAGCCACCCATGTCTCTTTGAGTAGAAACACTTTTTTCTTATCATTGAAGCTGTTGGCCAGGCAGATGTTAGCTCACTCAAGAGGGAGACAAAGAAAGGTCTTTCATCCTCCGAGTTGAACCACAGCTGAATGTTGTGACAGCTGCTTTGGCATCTTAAACAGGAGCCAGAGTGCTGTCTCACATTTAGGCCCTGCTGTTATTCCCCAATGGTCCTCAGTGTTTGCTTTCTTATGCTAAGGGTCTTCTCATCCTAAGAGACCTTCTTCCCCCTCCAGAATAACACTGTAGTTGTCTGTTGTATATGTCATTATATATATAAACAGGGCTTAGCTTAAGCCAGGACTAGGCATTAGTTAAATTAAGACATTCAAGCAACTTTTTAAAAAATGCCTTATAAGAAAATATTACAGGTGTGCATTTTAACACAGAACAATGACACTGACATGTTTTAAGATATGTCAGAGCAAGATATTTTCATCTGAGACAGCTCAAACATGCAATTTAGTCTGGGACTAGCTTAAGCCTTGTCTGCGAAACTGGGGGTAAATGTCTTGTGTTGTATGTTTATCTCTTGGATCATCAGCATATTTTACATCACTAATCTAGATCTGTTAGTAATTGGTTGACAGGTTCTAGTTAGGTGCACAAGATGTTTCTCGATTATTTACTGCAGAACATTAACAGTTTATATCACTTTACCACATTCTGTATTAATATAGTTATATTTGTTTTTGAAATTAGCACTTTTATACCGCATGGATGCATTCAACTTATTAAAACAACGTTAAAGACATTTATAATGTTACAAAAGGCTGGAGTAATAACTGCTGAATTTTAGCTTTGCCAAAAATTACGTAAAATTACTAAGTTATATATATACTAAGGTCTAATAATGTTTTACAAGATTACTGTATTTTTGAACACTAGTGTATGTAAATGTAGACAAAACATATAAAACTTAAAAAAAGATTTAAATGTGTATTATGTTCTAAAAAACCATGTGAAATTACTTATAATGACATAACTGGATGGATTAAGGTTAATTAATTCAAATTAAACTGCTTTTTTATCACTTTAGTTGTGCAATATTAGTGGAAACATTAGAGGTTTTGTACAACACTTTTGCCCGGTTTCACAAACAGGGCTTAGCTTAAGGCAGGACTAGGCATTAGTTAAATTAAGATATTTAAGCAACTTTTACAAAAAGCCTTATAAGAAAATATTACAGGTGTGCATCTTAACACAGAACAATGACACTGACATGT
>JAUMHQ010000053.1:13947424-13983455 GCA_032361165.1 Enteromius paludinosus
AATCTGCAAAAATGTCAACAATTCTGTGTTTTTCTGTCAATATGGGGTGCTGTGTGTACATTAATGAGAAAAAAAATATAGAGTGAAAAATTTAAGGGGGTCTGAATACTTTCCGTACCAACTGTATATGCAGTTCAGATTCAAATAAATTTTTAGTTCAAAGAAAGTAAGTCCAGTCTCTAATATATGTATGTATATGTGTGTGCGTGAGTGAGTGTGTGTGTGTGTGTGTGTGTGTGTGTCATTGTTTATTCTCTTCTCTCCTCATTACATTTTCCACTCTATATAAATCATTAATAGAACGCATGAACTCATATCACATTATTCACTGTCTCTATTCCTCAGAGACTATTCTGTATGTTTCTCTGTATTTCCAAAAGCTCAGCACTTTTCCTCTCTTCTTTTAGTTTCACCTGCAGTCTGTCACCCACATGTCTCATTTGTTATGACATTTTCTGGTGCTCATGAGATATTTGGCACAAGTGTGTGTACAGCGATGTTTGGTTTGGTGCTACTACCCAGTAAAAATCATGGTTGGCCAGACCCTCATTGACAGTGATGTCAAGAGTGAGGGAAACGATGTCATGCAAAGTTACAAAATCTGGAATTTAAGACCAAGTGACTAATTTGAGATGTTTATTCTTTTTGTTTAGTTTGCACAAACACATTTGGAAAGTCTAATATATATGTAGTGTGTTCCAAAATGCTGATGCATAACACAATCATAATTCAAGTCATGCTAGAATGCACAATGTATTCTACATTTTCTTTTTTTTTTTTTATGTAGGGCTAGAAGGTGTGCTATATTGTGAATGCATATGTTTCATTATATTTATATTGTCACATAAACTATTGCTTAAGTAACAAATCTATTGATTAAGATCTCATAGAGGTCCTGCACTACTTCCCGAAATAACTCTATTAATCTAACTGGTGATTTCATCTTTTTCAGGGTCTGTATGTGTTTTCCGTCTACTTCATCATGCATAATCATCTCTTCTGGCCGGCTAAGGCAACCTACACCGTAGAAATGAATGGACACAGCAGCCCAGATTCCATATACCAGAGCACTGGTGCTGCTACCGTGGGTGGAGGAGAAATCAGCAAGTCCACACAGAACCTCATCAGTGCCATGGAAGAGGTTAGGGCTGTTACTGAGGGTTATGATAAACATTTCTAATGAATAGTTGTCTCACTTGCTTTATTTGGTAGTGGTATCTGACAGCCTTTCATACCACACAAGTACTTGTAAGATTACATCGGTAGCCTTTAGATATATGTGTGTTTGCATAACCACCTATTTATCATCTTCAAGTCGAGGAAGAGGACTCTCAGACCTGTGTTTGTTCAACGAGTCAGCTCACGCACACACAGACTGTAAGAGAGTGTTATGTAATAAAGAGGCCTGGTGTAGAAGCTCACATTCCTCTGAGCCCTCAATGTAAACTATTCACAGATCCGGGAATGAAGGTGTAGGGAGGTTAGGAGGGGAGATGTAGGGCTGCCTGGGAAGGATGGGCAGAGCTCAAGAAAGGCTTTTAGAGGAGATGTTTAAAAAGAAAATATCTCACTTTCCTTCAGTCTGCAACTTTAATGATGAGCTGTTCTCAAGACTCTACAATTTATTAGTGAGTCTTAACTAAATGAAACTATTCAATTCAAAACAATATACAGTATATATATATATAACTAAACATAACATTAAAAAAACGTGCTTTTTAAACATTTTAAGCTATCACTAGGCTGACCACCTTATCTACTGTGCCATTGCCAAAAAAAAAATACAAATAAAACATTGACCAACTTAAGCAGATGTGACATGTATTTAAGCATTGTTTACTGATAGATTATTAAAAAAAAGATTATTTTTATCTGAAAAAAGAAATAATACTGTTCAAATAAAAAATAGAGCTTCCATAATTGTTCTATAATATGGTATATAATTACCATTATATTAGGTATCAGGTCTCCAGTGCTTACTTGTGTAACTTTAAGATCCAGAAACTGGATAAAGCTTATACAAAAGGTGGAAAAAAATCCATGCAAAATGGCTTTGCAATATGTTTATTTAATTAGCAAAAGCCAATTTATGAGGACAAATTAATAGGATTGGGGATGGACTGTGCAGACTTGAGAGAACTGAAATAATCCTGTTTTGTTCATGAGAGCACTGACTCCTAGTTTAAAGCAGCTCTTAGTGTCACATGTGGCCTCGAGACAAGAGGCAGTTGGATTGAGAGGAGGTGACTGGTGGAGAGAGGAAAGGAAACAGCGCTCTCGAGGGGTGGCCGTCTACTCAGGCTCTTCAAACAGACATGACTAGGTGCCTGGCGGTGCTCAGTTCACCCGGCGTACATTCTGTTCTGATTACAGGACTGTCGATGGGCTATTGTACCAAAATGAGGTGCCTGGGACATGGAGGACTGGAGAGGCCTCTCCCTACATCCTCCTGGGAAAAAGCACCCAGCCAAAGGAAATTAAGCCATTGTCATTAGGAAGCACATTAGGGGGAAGTCAGATGTACTGTTTCACAATGTAGTGCTATTTTTTTTTCTTTGATGATTAAAATGAATGAAAAAATAGATTTATGTCACAGGATGGATTCAGAAGGTTATTGTGATGAGTACCACTGCCTCTTCATGCAAAAAGTCAGCAGTTTCTACAGTTTCGTGTGTGAACTTTAGAAATGAGTCAACTGTTACACCAGTTCACTATACCGCTTACGTATATTACAATTCTTCATTATCAGTTTAATACATTCATCTGATCTGATGCTTTAGTGTGGTGATGATGTTAGACTCATTTATTGATTAGGAATAATTATTGTTTAGATTATCCTTTTAGTCCTTTTTTATGACTAGTTTAAATTCTGTATATATATATATGTGACCCTGGACCACAAAACCAGTCTTAAGTCGCTGGGGTGTATTTGTAGTAATAGCCAAAAATACATTGCATGGGTCAAAATGTTAGATTTTTTGGCCTAGATAATGCTCCATGAAGATATTTAGTCAATTTCTTACTGTAAACATATTAAAACCTAATTTTTGATTAGAAATATGCATGTGAGAACTTTAAAGGTGATTTTCTCAGCATTTAGATTTTTCTGTACCCTCAGATTCCAGCTTTTCATATATTTGTATCTCGGTCAAATATTGCCCTATCCATCCGAATCATACATCAATGGAAAGCTTATTTATTCAGCTTTCAGAACATGTATACATCTCAATTTCGGTTTTGTTGTCCAGGGTCACATGTATATATATATTTAAACAGTGAAAGAGTCATTTTTTAATGTGATTGGAATTGCCAAAGAATCATGAGATGCATAGATTATAAAATAAAAGAATTAATTGAAATAAATTAAATGACACACACACACATATATATATATATATATATATATATATAAAATAAAATACATGTAATTAAAAGAAAAATTTTATTGAATTAAATAAATCCAGTGATGGCAAACCTATATTTTTAGCATCATTACTTCAGTCTTCAGTTTCACATAATTTCAACGAAATCATTCTAACATGCTGATTTGGTGCTCAATAAGCATTTCTTCTTATTATCAGTGTTGAAGGCAGTTGTGGAATAATCTTGAAAAAGAAATCTTTTGTAATGTTATACAATTTCCCCGCCTATAAATCTCCAGCTATACCAGAATTTATTACGAAACATCTGAATGCTTGTGAATGCTGACTCACGCCTCCAACCCAGCTTGTTAGAACTATAGACATCCAAGTCCTCATAACCTCTGAATGACCCCTGCCTCAGACACACTGGTGAATGGCTGATTTGTGTGGCTCCTTTCAGCTCAGACTGAGTGCACAAACTAAATCAACTACAAAAGGCATTTTAATGCGGTGAAGCTTTGAAATGTATTTATTTATTTGACTGAATTTTTCTTTTTTCGTTGTGTTTTTCAGATCTCTGCAGATTGGGAGAGAGCTTCACTGAGGCCCAGCAGTCAGCCTAGCAGTGTTTTCAAACAGAGTCCTCAGGACGAGACATACATCACAGAAGGAGGGTTCATCAACACTAATCTGGTGCAGGACGAGGAGTCACAGGAGTTTGATGACCTCATATTTGCCTTAAAAACTGGTAAGGCCCATTCTTTCAGAAATGTGCCTAAATCCTTACAGATTTATAGCCTTTTTAAGAAGTCCTGTGATTTTTTTGATGAATACTAGTTATGTTTTTTTTAAGTTTGGACTAATGTTTTTCCTACTAACAGGTTCTGGCCTTAATGTGAGCGACAGCGAGTCAGTCCATGGCAGTCATGATGGAGGCAGTGTGGCTAACTCTCAAATCGTAGAGCTGCGGCGGATTCCGATCGCAGACACACATCTCTAACCTCACTATTTTTTTGTACTGAAGATTGTAAAATAAAAACTATAGTTGTTTTTGTTTTTTACTGTTTCTGCCTTTGCACTAAATCTTGTTAGTTTTTAAGTTGCCTTTTATATGTGATTTTTTTTTTTTTTTTTAAATATATGCATATGTGAATATAATTATCACTAAATTAATTTGTGAAGGTTTTAGTACTGTTTTAAATGGAAATGTCATGTAGGTTGAGTGACAGTCTGGCCAGGGAGCCCCAGAAGTCTGCTGCTTGGTTTATGTAACACCAATAATAAATATTCAACCACCATTCAATATGTATTTTTCTTTGACTGGATCTTTATCCCAAAGATATACTTAATAGTGAACAATGAAAATAATAAAATAATAATATGTTTTAAGAACTGATTAAGGTATGTAAAAGATACTGTACAGTTATGGAGCTTAGCAAACCAGTTTCAAAAACTTGTTTGTGTCTTTATCGGGACAATATGTCAAACCAGGCATTCATAGCTTTTTTTTTTTTTTTTTTTTGTCTTTTTAGTTTTAAGAGTAAATATTGTGAATGTAAATAAACAAATTTATTTGTTTAATTGAAAATGAATCATGAAAACAGTCATATTTAAATACATCTCTAAAATAATATTCCATGCTTTGTGTGTGTTGTCTTCATAATCTAATGAACACTCCAGCAGCATGCATTCATGTCCCTGCGAAGGCACGACACCTTTTTTGTGTGTGAAGAACAATGGTGAATGGAAGCACAATAGCTGCAAATTTAAGCAGACCAGCAAATGTTTTATATTCAGCGTGGTATACTGAAGAAAAAAAGTCATTTTGACTGCTTGGTTTCATTTCATTCAGCTAGTTTCCCCTTTGCCCTGAGGGGACAGGAAGGAAAAACTGAATAGATGACCTACTGAATATATTGCTCTTACATTTCTGGAGAAAGTTCAGACATGTCGAATACTTTAAAGTATGTATTAGACTGAAATGGGCAGTGAGGGAAACCGCTGAGGACCAGAGAGGCTTGCGGTCTGACCTTGGATGATACAAGATTGGCACACCCAAGACTAAAGAGCTGCCATCAGCTATATGAACCCACAGCTCTGTAAGAGCTAAAACAAGCACTACACGTCCTCCCATTAGTTAAACAGTTTTTGTTTTTTTGGGGGGCGGGATTTTGCATCATCAAAAGCACAACATATTATCATTCTTTCTCTGCATCGTTTAATGTATTTTGCCCTCTATCACACTCTTTAATAGCTTACTATACAATTTATTTTGAGATATAGCTATTGGTGTCTCATCAGTACTTTTTATTTCCTTTGCAACTGAAATCATAATCCGTACCTGGGAAACGCAAATCTGTAACTATGTGGTCCACAAAACAATCAAGTGCAACAACTTGTGATTAACCTGTTTGGTTTGGTTCATCGCTTTTAATGTTTTAATAAATACCTTTCAAGACTCCCTATTGGAGAAAAAAACAAAAAAAAAAAGTGGATGAGCACTGCTGCGCTTTAGACTTTTCAAAAGTCAGAGAACACAGACGAGAGAAGACTGGATACTATTTTAATGATGCTTTTGTAGTCCCGAAGTGAAAAGTATACTTCTAATCAACATTTCTCTCACCTCACTCTCCATCTCTGGTTTATTTTATTCTGTGAGTTTGTCAGAGTGCATTCTGGGATTTTTTCCTCCACATAAATACATGCGATGTTGCCATATAATTTTTCCAAAAAAAGGGATCTTAGAAAGCAGTGTAATTATGCTTCTTTTTTTCTGAACCAGAATGTGCAGGAGTTTGTCTGTGATGTAGGAAGCACACAGAGCAAAAAAGCTGCTCTTCCTGTTTCTTCCTCTTAAAGATGTCTACCCTCTGTAAATCATGCAACCCCTTTATAGACCCATGTTATCCCTTCGTCTCCCCCGGCTAAAGAAAACACATTCCCATGGCCCAGTCCTGCTGCAACACCCCCAAAACAAACAGATCATCTTTGAGGTCAGAGGGCTGTAACCTCTTAGATTATGCGCAGTCGGAGTCGGATCAGTTCCAGATGAACGTACTCTAGTCAGCAGGGAGACGGATAAACTTCACCATATGGCCTGTCTTAGCATCTGATTTACATCTGCTGTGACACAGTGTGAGTAGCTCGGCACAAGTGTTAGTGTGCACTACTGGAATTTGGAGTGCACTTGAGGGAGCTACGGGCCAAAAGTTGCACCTGAGACTTTAGATGATGTTTTCAAGATCTTATTACAAAACTTTCCATTCTATATAGGGTTTGGACTTATTTGGTATTGATTGGAAATGGTAAAGAAATGGTAGTTAACAAAACAATAAAAAACATTTACTCTCATGTCGTTCCCAAAATCATAGCAAGAGCTCAATAGGGAAAATACTACTAAGCTACAACTACTTCCACTATCTGGACTAAGACGAACACTCTTCTGTCCACGTGGGGTTACTTTTGCAGTGGGTTTGTGTAGGTTGTTCTTGCTATATATGTGTATTAGTCCTTTTAAATTTAAAGCGGTGTCGCTGGTAATAATAGAGTAGAATATAAGAATAATAGAATATCTTCAAATAGACGTTTCTATTAATAGGACGAGCAAGATCATGGGCCAGTCTGGTACAGTATGTAACCATATCTCTGTAATGCTGCATGATGCCTCGGTCAAGAACCTTAACCTTTCAGTTCTGGAGATTGTTCTGACATCAAAAAGGAAACTAATACTACTTTCAGATGGGGGTTGCCAAGATGTCCAGACGCTTGCTCTGCTCTGGATTTCCAGACCTTTGGCACTTGTACCAAGGTAAGAGTGTTTCCAACAATAACAGACATCACAGTGGTGGGCAAACACATGGTCTTGGCTTTGAGAAATGTGCCCTTAGTCTGGTGCACTTAGTTGGCCGCAGTCTAGCTCCATTGCACTAAATTTGATATTTACTTTAACCGCAGTTCAGTATCGTATCCTCTTCATTAAATGGAAATCTCTCGAATTCCATAGCAAAATCCAATGACTCTGAAACACAGTATAAATTAGTTATAAAGTTTAGTTCATTATAGTGAACAGGTAGATCTTAATCCTGAGGTGTCTAGCCTGTTTTAGGTCTGGATCTTGGGGTGCTCTTGGTCTTGTTAACACTGCACAGATCTGAAACTACTCGTCAGATGGTCTGGATAGCTGATGTGTTGTGCTCTGAGATCAAGAACATTGATGTTCTGTTTATACTTTTCACACCTCTTCAGAGAACAAGGTTTGGAGTCAATCTTTCTGTTTTGTTCCAGATATTGACCTCAATTAGTGAAAGTCAGTCAGTCATTGAGAGTAAATCTGCTGTGTCATTCTGTTCTGCACTCTCTGGAATCTCCACTATATTTAGCGTAGCCGGTACAGTGCACTATAAATCTCAAACCCCTTTTTGCACAGTTAGCAGCACACTGGTATTGTTAAATCTGCAGTGCAACAACAGGCTGCAAAAGCGGTCAAGTAGGCCAAGCGATGGGAAATATTGTCTAAGTTATATATTCCGCAATGATAAGGTATTATATTTTATGGCTGTATTGAATCCAATTTGGCTAAACCTTCAAAGCTTGCTGATATCTCAGCTCTCTCTGGCAGTCATTACCTCTAAGAAGATTTCTATATGATGGCAAAGGATGAGAAGCAACAGCTCTGACAAGGCATCTGAGACATTGCCAAACAGGCCGTTGTATTCATCATAAAGATATCTTCTGCTTGGCATTTTAGTTTAGTTTTAAGTACAAGATGTTCCTCAAACAACATTCCAATCAACCAATCAGAATTGAGGAATAATGTTTCCGAAAATATCTGTTTTAGGCTTATGATCAGGGTTAGGTGCTTCTACACCCTTGTTAATCAGCTATCATTACTCACTGATTTTAGGCATACATTTTGGGAAGGGTTGGGGTAGGTATAGGGGTAGGGATTGGGATAAGTATATTTTTGGACAGTGATGTTAATCCAGGACCATGTCTTACTTGGCAAAATCACAGGGACCCTGCTTTTACACACCACACAAAGTTGCACAAAAAGCCCAAAAGAGGTTGTTTTTTATCATCCCCCAACCCTCCTGAGTGACAGAATCCTTGTTAGAACTCAGTATACTACTGAAAAGTCCAGCTTTAATCTTAAACTCTACGGACCCGCCGGCGGGTCCAAAGTTACATTCAAGTTGTGCCTTGAATTTTTAACCCTTTGTGTGCACCAATACCCACATATGTGGTACCATTTGAAAGCTTAGAATCTTTATTTTATGCAGATATGAATCACTTTGATATTTATGCTACTGTAACAAGGTTATTTACACGTAAAGTACACTATGTTTACCCCTCCCAGGCCTGTTTAAATTGTGCCTTGAATTTTTAACCCTTTGTATGCACCAGTCACCCCATATGTGGTACCATTTGAAAGCTTAGAATCTCTATTTTCTGAAGATATGAATCACTTTGTATATTTATTTTACTGTAACAAAGTTACACTATGTATTTAGCCACAAAACATTTTCATTAAAAATTTAAACAAATTATGCCCACCAACAAACTTGTTATTTGAATTTATTGTGTTGACTGAAACATATTTTTTCATGATAGTGTTTGAAAATCGCTGCTGTGAGGGTGGAAGAAAATACACCCCAGAGGCGTTCATACAGTATGCGATGACTGGACAGGACTGCTGTTAAGGAGAGGTATGGAGATCAGGGAAGCCTGACATTAATTGAAATCTTTGGCAGAGTTCCTCACATACACAGCATAAGATAACAGTCAAACCAAGAGCGTTGGCTAATGTGTGATTACAGGGTTTATAGGAGCTGCCCTTTGCTCTCTTATCTTCAGCCAGTTATGAAGTTAGTCAGATCTTTAAGTGGGTATAACAATAAACTGGTAGAGGATGCTGGTCCTGTATTGTCTGATGCTGTAGGTCTTAAGCAGTGGACGAGACCCTGTTTGAAATGATGGTAGAATGTGACTGACCTTCAGCTAAAAAATTACTTACTTCAGCAAAAGCAATGAGCATTTGAAGGTCAATGATTAAACCATATCATAACCAAATGTCAGTTCTTTTCCTTGCATGGCTGGTAATTATCTGACATTATATTGCATATTTCCAATAATGGCTTACCAATCGATTCATTTGGCGAGTGCGTTTAGCCAAAGTGTTACAGGAACACAGAAAGATTTCCAGTAAAAACTATCCCTGGAATTGTTTGTCGCTTTTCGCTTTACCCTGTGGCATCTTTTAATACACCTCATACCAACTGGGTCAGACCGTTCACACACCTGTTGTCTCGTTGTACAGCTCTTCAGAGAGTAAGCATTGTACAGGCAAAACAAGATGAGGAAGTAAATGAAAAATTATTATTTAATTGTATTTACTAGATACAATAAAATTACTTGAACACTTTTAGACATGCCTTAAAATGTGTTAATGTCATTACAATTCTTTAAAAAAAAGTTGCTGAAATGCATTCTTCTCAAGCTCACATATTATTTTTCGTGGCACTGGTTTGTTTTAAAATTATGTTATATAAGGTGATGTTAAAATGTCCAAATACAGTAGATTTGGGACTGCTATATGTGGGAGATTCTGCACCTTTCTCAGTTATGCAATACTGCTGTTTTCCTCCTACACCGTTTTAGCATTTATTCATCTCATGTGTCTATCACTTCAAAGCTATGTTGACCTTACATTACCGGGTTGTGTGTATAGTTGTTGTTGTTGCAAAACCATAAAATGTCCTTCTCTTAACCTTTAACAATACTCTCAAATCAACATTCCTTGCATAAAAATGTGTCATGAACTACCGCCCACAGCAGACAAACGCCAGCTGAAACCAAGCTGCCGTTTTAAATTGCTTTTTGTGGTAAAACACAATTGTTGGTGGTTGAAGTGTCTTCTGCTTTCTAGATTTGTCTAAAATCTAATCTAATATTTAAAGGTAAAATATTTTGTGACATGTTCATGATAATGTGACATGATGATGTGGTGGAAATACCAATTGAGGATTTATGAATTGTTATTTTGACAATCTTGACCTGCTGTTTATTTTTGCTGCTATACAGTACGGCAAAAATATTTGGACAGTCATACTGTCACAGACACACCAGGCTCTGTCATCACCCAATCACAACACTCAAGCTGCGTCCGAAATGGCTTACTTCCCTACTATGTAGTACACGAAAAACAGTATGCGAGGTGAATAGTATGTCCGAATTCATAGCATTCGAAATTCAGTAGGCAAGAAGTACCCGGATAACCTACTTCTTCTGCCCGAATTCTATAGTAGACATACCATACGTCTGAATTCCATTCATACTACTCATATTCATACTATATAGAACGTACTCTTTAACGGTTGGGTAGTACGTTCAATTTTAAATGTAGTACCTACTTAAGCAGTATGCGATTTCGGACGCAGCATTACTTTCCCCCGAGTTCTAATCACCACCACCTGACATCAATCACCACCCCAATCACCTCCAGCATAAAACCACACACCACACTACAGTCATTGCCCGAGCTCGTTTTCACCGAAGTGGACTAACCCTTGGCAAGATATTCCTAGTGATACTTACCGCTATTACTTACCCCTGTCCTTACCTCTTTGTGCTCCTCAGTATCTGTGTTTCTCTCAGGCTCCCGGATTCCTCCTGTGTCCCTCCAACGCTCCTGGATTCTAAGTTGTCTGTGGTGTGTGGTTGTCTCATCGTCTCCAGCGTCTCTGTGTTCTCCAACTGATCTTTCTATGTTCTCCGACGCTCCCACTAACCTGATGCAATTTTTTCCCCCTCTGTGCTAAGCGCAGACCCGCGGTTTGTGACATTTGCAATATGTGGTCTCAAGAGATGTGTTAAATAAATTAACAAATCTTTTGAAAACCGACAACGCTCTTTCAAATAATCATTAGGAAATGAAAAGACATCGATGCGCGGTCTTATAACTCTCTCCCAGCGTAAAAACTTAGTATAATTTGTGCCTCCACGTCCACAGGATCGTCATCAAAAGGGCACACCATGCTCAGTAACCTTCTGAAACAAACTTACCCTGGAACATATCTTCAGGGAGTAAGTTCCTATGGTTACATTGTATTATAAAATATTCAAATTACAATAAAATTATTAATAAAGTCTCTATATGCTCCTTAAAAACATCATTTTGGTCTTATATCCATTAAGTTTCGGACAAATCTGACCAGTTCTATACGTCATTGTAGAACGAAGAATGCAACTAGTAACTCCGAAATGATGAATTTGTATGAAAGAAACAGCCCTGTAATTTTGAAACTGGAAAGGATGAGGAGCTCTGTGTGCTGGCATACAGTTGGGAAAGTCCATAACCGAGAGGCATGTGTGTAATACATTCCTTTCACACAACTCTCTGCTGCTGACTCAACCTGTTGCAATCACTCTCTGCCTCACAGGATGTGAGAGATTGAGCTTCACGCGGGAAAAGAATGGGCCTTTTTCATTTGGCAACACTTGCAGAGGCTGATTTCAAGGAACTGACTGCTCTCATCCCTAAAAACCCTGAATAATGTCCAAACCAGAAGAAACACTGTAAAGCAGCAGAAGAGGAAAGAGAACAACGAATTTATAAAACATAAGAAGAACGAATTAACGCTCTTCTGAAAGAAATAAAAGTTATTTTTTTAAAAGCATGGTTTAATAAAATTAAATCTTAATGTTCTGTTTTAGTTTTGATTTAGTTGTTTAAATGTAGTTTATGTTATTTTTATTTTATTTTCATTGAAAGATTTTTCTGATGACTGAAAGGTGATGAAGAGATGTGCTGTAGTGATGGATTTCTGGGTTGAGGTGGACAGGAAGTGCTTGTTTTCTCAGAGACTAGGGGACCAGTGGACAAAGAGTGGCATCATGTAGGTGTGTCCACTGATCCTGCTTCTCATTGGTTGGATCTGGGGGCATAGTATTATTGCGTAGCAATGACTCCCGGATTCAGTGCTGAATCATGTTACAGCCAGGGGGAGAGAAAATAAAGAAGGAGAAGGAGCTGGAAAGAAAAGGGTGGGGGATGAGCAGACAAATCATTTGGAGATGGAGTATGGTTACATTGTTTTGACATTCGGAGCTTCTTGCTTGTTCAGCTTGCATGATTATAAGCTACATACAGTAACTTAAAAGTTCATACTTGAAAGTCAAAACAATGCTTTGCTGTATTTTCAGAGCACATGTTAAGTTTAGAATAGGTGTAAATGTATACCGGGACATTATGCATGCAATGCAGGGATGTTACGGAGATACATTTGACAATTTTCACACTTGGAGGGCTTCATTTCAGCATCCGTGATGTGGATATTGACTGTGCTGTTACTATCTGGCACCTGTACAACTATTATGTCATTAGAGCCCTGGAGGATTGTGGGAGAGATGTTGGCAGCATAGCAACTACTAAATTTGCACATTTAAGTAATGATTTAAAGGGCGTCGGATGACGAGAAATCAAATTTACATAGATTATTTTAGATCATTGTGCAATAAAAAACTGTAAACTGTAAACTTATAAAATTCAAAACAACATGACACCAGTGTGAGGAAAAAACAAAAAACCTGTTTAATAAAACTAAGCTGCAACAACTGTCTGGTTAATATAAGGTTTTTACACAGCTGCAAAACTAATTATTGATAATGAATGATAATACTACTACAACTACTACTACCACTGGTAGTAGTAGCTTTATTAAATGCTGAAAAATGTTTTAATGTAAAATTAGTATTATAAAAACAGTATTATACATAATTGTGTAAATGATTAACTAAATAATAATAATAACAACAATTTATACAATACAATACAATTTCAAATAAAAATACTAATTTAAATAATAATAAAAATAATTTTTATTATTTATTATTTAATTATACTTATTATTAATTATAAACGGTATTATAAATAAATTAAAATATAATAATAATTCTTATTTTAACAATTATGAAAATATGTTATATGGCCCCTTTATGTTAAAAATACTGGGATTAGAATATACTAGTCTTAGCGGGTGGTTGTCTCTGAGCCAAAAATACATCTGACTATAGAATCTCTATTTCTGGGAAGTTAAGGTGATGGACTTATTGAGCTGTCCACAGTTATAGCTCAACCAAGGGAGGTTGATGTGGAGCTGGATGAATGCAGCTCTGGGACACAAATGTTTTAATTGTTATGATATGAGTCGATGAATCGTCTTTACCCTTGCTCAAGTGTGTCTTCATCAGCATTTAATATGATAATACCTTTGCGAGCTAAACCATGACAACTAATCAGCTAATATCCCCCAATGAGAGTATGAGTTACTGGGATCATTTTCAGCCTTATGTCATACGAAGAGTCATTTAAGGTTGTTGGGCAGAGATGTTTGTTGAACCCGACAAGTGTAAGGAGACGCGTACTCAGGGTATCAGATGCTGTGGAAAATTAATCAAGCAAAAATGAGTTCATCGTTTCATCAAAACGGGAAATGGATACTTGAGCATATGTATATGAAGTTCACGAACAAAAAAAATGAATGTGTCTGGTTGCACCAGAATAAATAGAAATAAGTGGGGAGTTTATACTTTCTTTATTTAGAACATCACATAAGTGACGTTATAGCTAAAACCTTTTTTTTATCAAAGCTAAACAAAAACACGTTCATTTCTCATAAGCGAGTAGAGGATAAAATGTATTCCTGAAATATTTAGAGGCCTTAAAAAGTAAATTGATTAAGATTCAACAGGAAAGCTCTACAGAAAGCACAATTCTTTGAAAAACACCCCATTCCCATCAATTGCTCCATTTCCACAAGTGCTTGGGTGCAAAAAGAAAAGAGCATAAGGGAATTATTAAAGGTGTGGAGAGTAGTTTCTGTGCCACTATCAGCACCAAACAGAATCGCAAGAATAACACATTTCACACTGCGTGCAAAAGCAGCATAACTGCAGCGGCACACAATGTGCTTTCACATTAAATCCTTTCTTAAATAACATTACATTGTAATATGTTTCTTAGAACCTTTTAATGTTTCTTAGAACTCTGAGAATTAAAACTAACAGTGCATTGATCTACGCAAAACAGAACCTAAACTCTGGAATGTTGCTACATTAAAGGGTTAGTTCACGCCAAAAGGGAAATTCGGTCATTAATTACTCCCCCTCATGTCGTTCCAAACCCATAAGACCTTTGTTTATCTTCGGAACACAAATTAAGATATTTTTGATGAAATCAGACATCTGATCCTCCATAGACAGCAACACAACTGAAATGATCCAGATCCAGAAATGTAAATATATTGCTAAAACAGACCATGTGACATCTGCGGCTCAACTTCAGTTTTGCGATGCAACTAATATACTTTTGTTGCGCAAATCAAACAGGCAGTTTTTGGATCTGACATGAGGGTGAGTAATTAATGACAGAACTGTTCGTTTTTGGGTGAACTAACCCTTTAAAAAAGTAAATAATGACTACTGACTAAACTCATAGGCCTTATAATTGTTACATGATAAACCCAGCAGCAAATGATGGCGTGTAATACCTTTCACTAGGACAGAAATATCCAGCTGGTTGGACAAAAGGAACTGGGTTAGTGGTTCTCGTGAGTCATTTACCCTGGCAGTAATGACCTCTTTCTCTCTTATTCAGAATACAGCATACTCTGTAACTTTTACCTCCGGTTTGCAAAAGCAGATTAATGGATGTGTGAGTGGAGTCTCAAGCATTAAAATACAAGTGTTTGTATGTGCTTGGGTTTCTCAGAGCCGTCGGCTCCTGCTGCACCTGCTGTTTTGCAGGAGGGGTCAAGGCTCATCATGACTCAGGAACAGAGGAGAAATGGAGGGTGAGTCAGCCTGGTGCCTAAAAAAGGAAACTGGCTGGTGCTGGAAGGAGAAAGGGGAAAAATATCACTCCCTCCATCTGCAAAGGGAAAGGGGACTCGCTTCCCCAAGTAAAAGAGCAGCCCAGGCCCTGTTTGGTGTGTTGTATTTTTAGAAATTAATTATAATGTTACATAACATACAGCAGATTCCTGCTATAATTGAACATATAAATTCAGTGGCATGACCGGTTGATGCATTAGGTCATTTTGTGATAATGACTACTCCAAAACACATACTACTGCTACAGCCAATGAGCAGTTTGTACTTTACAGTAAAAAATCAATGTAAACATCTATTACTGAGTGGGGATAGAGAAAAAGAAATTGCATCACCAGCAACATAAAATGATGTAATAGTCTATTAGGTGTGGTTTACACTGATATCTGAAGAAAAAGTTTAGTAATTTGATAATATGGTATTGAAATTTGTTTGTTTTTCCAAGATTAAAGATTTCCTTGGCTCTTTCTGGCTCTTTATCTTCAGAGCAGTAGGAGGTGCTCAAGTCACCATCTTTATGAGTGAATCATCGAATCATTCATTCAACCAATTTGTCCTCAAATGCTGGTTCATCCAGCAAGTGATCGTGTTGAATTACCTCTTTGCATTTTGCAATCAGAATGCAGAATCTGCCATTTTCTGTTCAGAAGACAATTCAGACAAGAGAGTTGATAAATATCGGTGAACTTGAACTTCAAAAAATGGTGTGTATTGATGTCTTTCAAAAATACCTTCTGATCTTCATGCATGTTTACTTCGTGCTTTAAGTTAATATTAAAAGGGTAATCAGTTCACTGAGGCACTACAGTTATTTGTCAAGACACACAAAATGTTTTTTCTTTTATTTGTTTGAATTGCTTTTAAAAAAAAAAAAAAAAGCTGAAAGCTGTGCAGTTTCATGAGAAGTAACCTTGTCTTGTTTGTCGGCACTTGTTTGTTCTTTTTGCTCCGCATTTGTTGGATGTAGCAACAGTAACTAAGGGAGGTGGGTCTTAGTGAATCATCATGAAGTCACTGATTCATTAACTGCAATAGGGATTAACATATTATTATTAACATATTGGCTGTTTATTTATAAACCACATATTCTGCATGACCACATTCTACATCCCAAAACTTAATACCTAAACTTAACAACTTTTAATTATTAATAAGCTGCAAATTAGGAGTTTATTGAGGCAGCACTTTTAGTTTATCATTTGTTAATAGGGAGAATTGGGCCTTAAAATAAAGTGTGACCTAATATAGTATAAATATGTATAATTGTTGTACAACGCTAAAGCTTACAGTAAACTCTGACAGAATTTATATCAGGCCTGTCGATGTTGCTGGCCATTAAAGTTGCACTATTCTTCTTCCACCACTCCATCCGCAAACCTCTGCAGTCGCATACTTTATTTGGTGTACTATTAATCATCCACTGACACAACAGCTGTATATGTGTCACAGTGTGAATTGTCGGCCCTTAGTACTGCATAGGTTCAGTCTGTACATCATGAATAATGCATGACTTATCACCACCCCTGAGTTTTCGATACTGATACTCTGCAAGTGTTTTCAAAGCATGACTGAGGAAGAAAATCAGAATAGTAACTGTAGGTATAGTGGATGAATTTAAAGTGTTTCTTTTTCTTTTTTTATGAAAATCTTGATGTTGTCTGAAAACAACAACAAAATTAATAATAGTAAATAAATTACTGTTACATTTTAATTACCTGCACTGAGTAGAATGTGTGAAAAGATGCATTCCTTACGCTTGCATGTGTGCCATCACGGAAATGAAAATAATGCCGTTCAAGTAATGACACTGCACTTAACCCTTAGGAACTTGAACTTTTGTCCCCCTATAGTTGAAGTGTGGACAAGCCCAAAGTTATGCAGTCTATCCTGGGAGTTGTAAACTCAGGGACCTCAGCTAGCTTGAGAAATCTCATACTATCAAGTTCCCTCCTTATCCACAGCCATGCTGCAAAACAAGCTGAAGCAACTGGCCTCTGCATGTCAATAGCTCAAAGAGCTCTCGCAGCTGTTCCCTTCACTATTTGTGTTTGCTATGTTGCCATGGTCGCAGATGGGTGTGAACATATCATAATGAACATGTTTAGATTGAAAGTGAGCAGTTTTGTGTGGATTGTGTAGTCTAAGTAGCTACATTTTTAGGTTTGTATGACATGTATTATATAGAATAAATGTAGTATACATATATATATATATATATATATATACAATAAAGTGAGTTGAGTGTGAAAAGTGTGAAATAAAAGTTGAAATGGTGCTATAGTAGTCTGGCTTCCGCGACTATAAAGTTCATAGGGGCTTAGTTTGGCCAAGCTGCCTTACTACCCGCCTTCTGAGAGGCAGGCTTAACCTGCGTCCATCAGATGCCTCTACTACTGGACAAATCTACAACCAATCCGACCACTCATTCCGATGACGTACTGTATGCGTAGCGATGAAACCTGGATGGGGAGAGCTCGTTTCTCATTGGTTCCCATTTTTTTGGGAACAGAAACGCTCTAAAATTGCAGCTTGGCCAGACTGACTTTGCTCGCGAAATACTTCATACTTCACATACTTCACGAAGTCACAGGAAGTATGGGCGGGCCCAGGTTAGTGCTATAGATGTAGACGAAAATCAATTGAATAATCTCTGTTTATTGCTGGAATTTCAGAAACCTATCCTACTTCAGATTTCTTGACCATGTTTACAGTTTCAGCAACTATTCACTGTTTTATGTTCACTTGAATATCAAATTAAAATACTTTTTGGGGATTTTTTATTAGCAGAAATGTTTAATTCAGCTCAGTATTTTGAGTAGTAATATGTAAAATGTAGTAATAACAGTTTCTCTTTTTCAAGTTCATCTATTAAATTACTATTTTGTGAAATGTTCAGTCATCTCTGTTAATTATGAAAAATCTGCTCTTTTATTAGGTGCAGAACATCAGGGATGCTACAGGCGACGGAAAACAGATCAAAAACAGCTGCAGAGATACAATAAGGATTAATAAAGAATAAACACAAGACATGAGGGAATTGCTTCGGGGCCTGTGTTTTCGCAAACTGGTGTCATAACAGTTTAAACAAAAGACCAATGGATGATCAGCGCCACATCTCTGATATTATGCAGTGCATATACTGTATATATAACCGCAAGATACTAAACATAATAAGTTACAGGCAAATGATCATATACTTCTAGAAGCTTCATCTGAATACTCAGCTTTGAGCGTGAGGCTCCTGGTAAGAAGGCATGACAGTAGGATTTGTCAGTTATTGGAAAAAGCTGAGACCTGTATAGCGTCAGCATGGACTAAATTAGCAGCTGCCATTGCTAGTAATCCCACCTCTTTCTTTTGTTGGGGCCCAGGGTCAGCAGCGTACAAAGAGCCTGACCTGCGACAGTCAATGGAATAGGGGCCTAGCAGGACAGAATAAAGTGCTGGGTCAAAGCTGACTCATCATAGATCCTGGAAGCAGCCCTCAACTGTCTGCAGAGAAGACAATACTGTTGTAGAGTTATGTAACACACCCGCTAGCTGTGTGAGGATTTCACATTTCAGTTTGAGCGAAACAGCTACCCTCAGGTCAGAAAATAAGATAAGATCTTTTCATGATAAACCAAAACAACTATACAGTGGCTGACAGGAAGGAGTGTGAATGTTCTTGAGGGACCTAATCACTACACTGACCTGAATCCAAATTTAAACTCGAAACTCTCTGAACAACTAAATGTGTGTAAGTTTAGAAATATAATAATTTCCTGTAACAATATAAAACATAATTCAAAATAAATGTAAAAGTACAGAAATACATATTATTTTACAGTTAATTTAATTAGTATTCACTATAGTGAATATAGTGAAATAGATTTACTATATCAAAGCACAATATTAAAATAAAACCGGACCAGTGCACTTTAAAGCAACAAAACCATTACACATTAAATATCTATAAATGTAAATGTAGCCCAAGAGAAAGACAGAGAGAGGTTTGAGATGTTCTCCTGACCCCTCAGGCTCTGTCCTGTGCGTGCGAGTCTACATCCTAAAACCCAATCAATAAACATAACACAAGAATGACGCAATTGCTAACGATTTTCTAAATATGTCACAACTGGGTTGCAAATCAATAATCAGTTTGTGGTTAAAGTGGATACATAACCTCACACTTCAACTTCCAGCGATGCAAATTAAACAATAGATTAATAATATATATTGTAAGCTAAATTGTATTTTTTAGTTCTTTTTTTATTTGTAGCATGAGTGGCATACAATTCCCAAGTTTTTAAATATGCTTTGGCCAGTTTTAACATGAACCTCAGTTTATGTTCGTTTTTTAAGAAACCCTGCTGGGCAAAGTTTAGTACCTCACTTGACCCCAAGGTCACGTCTTGGTTTTAGTGCCACCCGATAAGCTGAGGTCAGAAGGTTAGCCCCTCTAAACCAAGCTGGCGTCTAGAAGTCGAACACCTTGTGGTTTCAAACTTATCTTGAAATAACCTGCATCCAAAAGCAATAAGGATGCAAAGTACTAACAGTGAAAAAGAAAAGAAGAAATACAGAGGATGATCTAAATTAGATTTGTATGTGCACACTAAATTAAAGTATAACCATAAATCGTTTTCATCGACTCAATTTACGTAACTTCTAAAACGGCATTGTTGCAAGTGAAGGACCAGTTTTGTTTTGATGCACTTAAAATAATATATATATATATATATATAGAGATAGATAGATAGATAGATAGATAGATAGATAGATAGATAGATAGATAGATATCAGCATAGTAAAGAGTTATTGAACCATTTATTATAGTGCTGCTTTGACATGAATAAAGCAGGAATACAACAGAAGTGATGGTTTTCAGGTTTATTTATTTTCAAGGAAGAACTAAGACAAAACTTAAAACCATTATGAACATACATTTCACTCATTATCTAATGTTCATAATGATCTCTGAAATGAAATCACAATGAAATAAGACAAAATATACCACTGAGACAAAATGAACTCAAGAAATATTGCACTTAATTTCTAAAACATACCATATTTCCACTATAGGTGTTTCTTGAGTTAGCTGTAACACTGGACTACACAGAAGGCCAAGCGTTAGACTCTAGTATTGACCAACCACAAAAAGAAGCACTTTTTCTCTTCAGCGTTTAAGCTTAATCTTTCATTAGTGGCCAATGTTGGTTCAATTTAAAAACTATAAAACACAACAGAGAAGCAGATCGTTCTCCTCTTCTTATAATCATCTCTTCACGTCTGAAATGTGTGCTACAGCTACTGTTCCCATAATAATCGAGACAAGAGGATCTGTATAATGGTCGTTTGTCTGAAAAACAAACACTGAATGCCCAACAGTAATCATCAGAACTCATAACTTGAAAAAACGCATTCAAAACCCATTGAACTCAAAAGTGGCATGATAAACGCATGCTTTGAAGGACTTCTTTGGTTTTCCCTTTTTGTCCTTTTAAACTAAACGGTGATCTTTAGGACCGACAGAAAACAGTCAAAATGATGACTAAGGATCACATAAATGATAAAGCATGTTAAGATCAGTTCATCAAGGCCACTGTGTTTGCTGCTGGATCATGAACCCCTCACATTACAGATGAACATATATGCAGACACGATTAATTCGATAACTTCTAACACTACTTTAACCATCTACTTTGGTAATTGTTTAAATAGTTTCTCCAGACCTCAACCAGGCATGAACCATTTTATTTCAGTAAAAAAGTGCTCAATGAAGGCCAAGCATGATCAGAGCCTAAACTACTTCTGTAGTCGAATGAGTTTTAAAAACAAATGTA
Source organism: Enteromius paludinosus (assembly GCA_032361165.1). NCBI lineage: Eukaryota > Metazoa > Chordata > Actinopteri > Cypriniformes > Cyprinidae > Enteromius > Enteromius paludinosus. The sequence goes on from JAUMHQ010000053.1 coordinate 13,968,498, forward strand.
CAACTCATTTCAACTGGATTCGGATGTCTCCGGATAGCACCCGGAGTCCTTGTTTTCTTCCCAGCTTGGCTTTTCAAGCATTTGTGTCAACTTTTAGGTCACATCTGGCTTCACCGATCTGAAGAAACATTGTTGCTGCTAGTGTAGCAGGACAAAAAGGGAATGTCATTGAAAGTCTTTGAAAGCTGCCTTGCATCTTTCTGCATATCTCCTGTCTTTATTGAATCGGTTTTTCAAAACTGAATCTGAAATTCCTTCTATCGTCTCCAACCTTGAACTGAAACAGTGCAATCAAAACTTAATCTACACCATTTTTTTGTTTTCATCATTTGGCAAGTGAGAAAAGTCACCTGAGACTGAGTGCTTTTTTTTCTTGAAGCCTGCACTGCTACACACTACGAACCGAAAGGCAACAAACTGTTTAGGCTGCCTGCCCGGACCCCACCCTGTTTTATCTCTCTGCTCCCATCATGCACATGAGGGGCAAGAGCTGGACTGTTGCTCCTTGATCAAACAACATGTGCAACACATTTAACACCAAGCAAACAACGTTTGGCTTAAAGGCATTCTACATTTAGAACTGAAAATAAAGTCCATGTGAACAGGAGGAAATAAAACAAAAGCCCACTCAGGTTACGAGTTGGCGAGGCAATGTCGCAAGAGCGTCAAGACAGCATGTCACCAAGAGCAGATTATCGACTGAGGAAACACAATCAATGAACACTACAGACCTCAAAAGAACTTGAACAAGATCAGTGCATTAATCAGTCCGTTGAGTCTGTTATTCCTCGGAATCTTCTCTGCGTTTTTTTGGGGCTCATGCAAGAGCCTGCAATCGGTTAGTCTAAAAGGCTATAAACTGAAATAAAACAATCATTGATTTTAAAACGCAAGCGAGATAAACAAACTTGTGCAAAAAAAAAAAATTGTGTTTCTCTCAGCTGTACTGCGAACAGCTGCGGTCGTAGTGTTTTCCTGCCTTTCTCTTCGCTTCTCGGACAAGGTCTGCATGTTCCATGTCAACCTTTACCGAAAAACATGAGAAAAGTGACTACATTGACAAAGCTCTGCAGGCTTAGTCCGACGGGGCGTGTCCCATTCACAGGGGCTGAATATCTGGGTCGGGTAATTTGCCAGTGACTCTGCGCCCTTACTTCTGGGTTTTCCCATAGAGGGTTGTTTTCTCTCTGTGGTTACAGCAAAGCGACCAATCGCTGTCATCGGGAGATAAACAAAAGTGAAAGCTCCTAAAGCCCAATCGCTTTGGACTCATGCCATGCATTTCTCAGCGTGACGGGCAGGTGTCGAGTCTGTGCTCCGCAGTTGATGTGTCTTGATCTGGATGTGGATCAATCTGATGGATAGGGGAACAGAGAAACAGCCGTGAGTTGAATGCATTTAAACATGGCTGAAAGCTTCATACCTAAAGTATACTAAAAGCTTACCTCGGAGTAGGGTGGAGGGGGTCGGAAGCGGAACTCCTGGATATAAGCGAATAGAGGGCCATCAAAGTTCTCCCGCCCTGATGACACTTCCAGACAGCTCTGCCTCTGCTCTTCTGTGACCACCTCTGCATAGGCTGGAGGAGCTGCGTACAGCAAAAGCAAATGTTAATATTGTTACCATGCTAAACACTATCGGTTTCATCTTTCTACACAATGTGACCTACACTTCCTCATTTGATGCAACAAGTTAGAAGACTTCTAAATACTTTCCTATCTGTGTAATCTAAAAAGCTCAGATTCATATATTGCAAACATCCCTTAAAACAAGTGCCACTAATTGACAACCTAAGAGACGTTCTTTACCTTCAGGCCTCTCTGGGAGGGCCAAGCCTAACCAGCTCATGGTCATGCTGCATTGGCTGCTCACAGAAGATGTACGGCTACCAAAGGGGTGGAGAGGAATGGTGCCAATCACCAGGGGCAGGTTTAAAGACAGGTTCATGGCTCCTGGGATGTCCACATACACCTGATAATACAAATGTTAGGATATAAAATTTATATTTCCACAAACAGTTCAGCTACACCATTTCCAGATCCAAATGCTTCTTCAGATCCCAAAAGCAACAAATGGTTCCAATACACAACCACATTGTGCTCTCCTAACCTTTACATCAATGCCAAAACCTCAGTTGGCCAGGCAGTCTTTCATCTATTCTTTCCAGGATGCTGCGAGCTTAGAGAGTGTAGTGTATACTGTGATTTTGCTAGACATGAATAGTTCTCATAAACAGCTGTTGAAATAGTGTTCTAACAGGATAGAATTTTGGACCATGAAACAGTATACAATAGGTCACAATTTAATAAGCTGATTCAGTTATTTAAGAATACAGGAAGCCTGCTTAAAACAAGTATGGATGACCCATTCGTTGCGCAAGAGTATTTTCAGTCTCATGGCAAGAAATTAAAATTATTTATGCATTCACAGCCTAGCAACAACGTTTCCTCGGAGCTGAGTGATGAATTTAAATAGTAAACTTAGATCCTGGGTCCTGACTATTACACAGTAACAGATTGGTTTGAGGGGATAATAAGCCATTAACGCTCAATGGCCTGAATTTCATCAGATATTTTAGGCTGATCTTCTTATCAGTATGTGCTGGAGAGAACTTGACATAATCTGATTATCATTCAGAGTGCTGCATGTGTGGAAGTGCCAAAAGGGGCTGTCAAGGAAATGATCATTCAGCTGCTTGAAATTGACATGAAAAAACTCAGATAACTGAATTGTTTGCATTTTTAAGCTAGTGAGGTGACCAGCACTTGTAGACATGATCGGTAAGCTTATGAGACTTCAAAATCAATACACACAATAAAAGCACACAACTTACCATGAGTGAGTATTCCACTCTAATGATACTGCAGTCAAGTATGGAGGGAGATACAGGAGGAATCTTCAGCATCTTTCCATTCCATGTCTCCGTCTTGCCAGAAGAAAGTGATTCCCCTCGGATGTTGGCCACCAACTGCTTGATCTCCTTCATCTTCCCTTTGGCAAAGAAGGTCTGCGTTTGGTAAATGGCAGCCTTTGGCACAACCATACGCGAGGTGCAGTTTTCAATTTCAGCAAAGATTTGAATGGACTCCCCTGTGTGAAGACATTATATATGGTTACTACACAAATTATTGCCCGTTGCATTAGCAAGAAATGCATTCCTATGAACACAACACATCTGAGGCAGCTGTTGCGGCAAAAGTGTACAACCCAAGCTGTCCAAAACAGGAGAATGCATGAAATTAAAGTGACCTCTTATTCATTTATTCACCCTCATGTCGTTTCAAACATGTACACATTTATTTCAGGAGAAGATATTTTATTATACAGAAACTTGCGTAGGTTTGGAACATGTGAAAGAATGTTTTATATTTAAGCGACAGACAATTCTATAGTTTCCCTGTGACAATTTTTAATTCAATTAATAATAAAAGAAAAAAAATCTGATTAAACGATTATCAAAATTTGCAGCTCTAGTATCATGTAAACGTATAGTGGGGTTGAAATGTATAGTGAAAAGGTGAACTGATAGAAGATTTACCTGGAGTATAACCCTTCCGTTCAATTTTGGCACTTAAGGAGATTGGACCTGAGGTGCAAAACCAGCAGCATAGCGTCTTTTCTTTAGTTCCTGCCTGGGGAGACTGTGCAAAGCAGAATAACAACACTTTACAATGCAAGATTTTTGTCTGGTAATTCTTTAACACAGCATTGACGTATCAGTGATCGATCGATGGATACGAATGAAGCAAACACTCACCAGCAGGAGTGGAGTGTTGATGTCAATGTGTTCAAAGACAGTGAACTCTTTCTTGGTCTTCATGGGCAGAAGCCACGGCCTGTGCAGCTCAGCCTTCACCCAATAGCGCACACTGCCATGCTTTCCTTCGAACGAGGTAGCCAGAGGTCTGCATGTGCATGATACAGAGAACAATTGAATAAGAAGTCGAATATACAGTTTTATTGAATGATTATAATCGGGGCCATATCTGACCGACACTCACGTTTGTGGAAGCTCAAAGCTGAATGCATACTCGTGTCTTCCTGAATGAATAGTGGTGAGTCCCTCCTCAGAGTTATCATCATCTGAAACAGAAAAGAATAATATTCCAAATATACCTTACCTGCCAAAGCATTGATCATCTTCTTGTTTATTACATTATCTAATTTATTCAAACACTTCTGCTAAATGCATACATGTAAACACATCGACATAAAACAACAGTTCATTGATTCGCATACAGCCCAGCAAATTCTGAAATGTATCAACGTTATGTTGAAACCACAAATTATGAGTGTTTAATTGAAAGTATAATAATTGCCCTTGATGCACAGGTGTATTCAGTTTTAGTATTCATTGTGAATGGGAGAGAGAGCTACTCATAAGATCCACTGCAGCTCACGTGAAACCTCAAGTATATGTGAAACGAAATTCCAATGTAAAATCATTTGTTTGTGTAACACTAAAAAACACCGGCGTCTTTAGTTTTGCCAGCTCAGCATTCAGCTTAGCGGAGCCATGGTAAACAAGCACGGAGCTGTCAATCAAGGGCAGACTCCAGCAAGAGAAGACCGGCCTAAACCGGAGCCGGCTGCTTCCCCGTGCAGTGCCGGCGCGCGCGCTCATTACCTATTCAGTGTGCGGCAGCCTCCCAATCTACGCGTGTGCTGCGGCGTGGACCTCAAGAGCATTCTCCCATTCAGCAAAACACGTGATAGAAATATGCCAAAAAACACACACCAGAGATCACAAACGACAAAAAACCGTCCAGTTTAAATAACAAATCGACTTTTATTGTAACCAGTCACTCATACAGAAGCAGCAAAGACAATTAGACTTAATTAGAATTTTACATGGGATTGAATTTCTTCGAAATTACAACACGCATGCAACTAACAAGGTCATAACATGCACTATTTGATTTGGATACAAAGAGTTTCAACATTAGGCAAATATTGACTAGCTTTCCTGTAATAGAAGCCACCTCGGGCTAACAAAAACAGCAAAAAAAAAGCTAATTAGTAGGTAAATGTTTGCATGTATTAACGCCACGTTTACCACTGGGTTAAAGCAACCTTTCACACTTGTAATTTTAACCCTGTGTTTTCATGCTACAGCGTGGAACGGTGCTGTGGTAGCGCGTTACAGCAAGTTGTTTGGCAACAGATGACAATTAAACTGCCTCGGATGCTTAGCTCATTAAATATTCATGAGCTTTGTGCAGTTGCAGAAACTGTAGAACGCGCTGTATGGGAAAATGTTAAATGTAAATTGTAGTGAATATATGTATATATATTTTTTGTTTGTTTTTTAATTGTGTGCGTTAAAAGTGACTTTAAACAGTCGGACAAACATTATCTGAAACTTTTACCGAGGGACCAGCAGTTACCAAAACAGCTCGTGAGAAGTTTTCGTCATAGATATGAAAACTATGGCTATAAATGAATATATTTACTAAGAGTTTTAGAAATGCCATGAGTTAACCATTTCAAGTGTGAAGAGTCTATGCAAAAAGAAAATAAAAAATGCAAAGAGGTTTTCAGCAAGTCTCAGCAACTGAATATTGGACCACTGAAGGAATTTAAATTTAGCTAAAGTATGTGCATAGGTAGCATACTACAGCCACTGGTGCAAAGTTGCTGCTGTTTTTCTCTTTCCGCAAAAGCATGATGTCATAGAAGACACGTTGACGCCTCCACCAATCAGAAACAAGAAGGCTAGACACTGCATCAAAACAGGATTGAACCGCTTCGAACAATGGGTGGAAACTTAAGAAATTATGCCGAAATATCTATCATTACTGTTTTTCATACGTGATCTTATATAGAATTCGTGGACGTGGTTTTTCCGAAATAAATATGCATCTTGAACATCGAAACAAATATTGATTTTAATAAGGCTGAAGCATGAGATGAGCAGACTGTGTGGTCACCATTCATTCAAGCTACTTCACTGACACCTGAAAGAATCCTGAAGTATATTCAAAATAGAAAGAAATGTGCTGTATATCACGCATTCATGCGATTTAAACAGGATAGTGAAAATCACGTCTTTTGCCAATTCATTATTTCGAATGGAAGATGAGTCTGTCATGTAATGCTATAATCATAGGTGTATGGTGTATATTTTTGGGAGGTTTTATTGCCCCAATCGATTTTAACAGGTAAATACATCAATACAATAGAAAAGGAAAAGAAAAATATCTGCATGCACACAATAGTGTCTACAGGTCCACCGGTCAACAAGTAACTGTACAGCATCCAAAGTATGTCATGTCATCCTGGACCACTGAGCATCCCACCAGTACATTCAACTGCTCTTTTCTGAACAAATCTACACCGAGAGCATGTTTGATCTGTATGCTTACCTCTTTCATGGCCAATAAGGATGTCTCTATGATTCAGATATTCCACTTCTTCTGTATAATTTTGAGTGTAGGCAGTGTTGGATCCAGCATTTCGTGATTCTGTCCAACGAACTTTTGCGAATCCTTTTGCATGTATTTTAAGTGACTTCACACGAATCTCTCCGGTGACTTCAATAATAACTCTTCCTGAGACGGAGTCCCCGCTGGAGAAAACAGGAACATTGCTGTCATTTAGACAGTCGTAGCTTACAATGAAGCTCTTCACCTTTCCTAGCACCATGGTGGCAAGCAAATAAAATGTACAAAGTTCCGTAGAAAAAAACAAAAGGCAAAGTCTATGAAAATAATCTCTTATGAAAAGACGCGAGAGTTAACACTGGTTAGTGTCATTGAGATGCGAGAGCTGAATAACAGCAAAAGATGCTGTTACCGCGTCTCGGTGAAGGCTTGACGGTCTGCAATGAAAGACAGCGAAATTTCGCCACCGGCTCACTTTAAGCCCTGCTCTTGTGAAAAACAAGTTACTGCGCATGCGCACGACTGCTATCCGTCCCCCTTCTTCCGCTTTTTGTGCAGTTCTTTGACCGGGGCTCAGGAGACAAATAACAGAGAACAGCTGAGCAGTGTATTAAAAGAATACGTGGAAGTCTAGACATTTGTTTCACACGTTTAGGTAGAGCCCCAGGTTAATATTTGAGCAGTTTGGTTATAGAGTAACATTGTTAAGTTAATTTGGGCTGTGGTTACTCAGTGGGTTGCGACAGGAACAAAATCTAGTTTAAGCGAATTATTGCTTCACCTCCCAGAATATTAACACTCAAACAAAACAATTTTGGTCATTTTTATCTGAATACAAAAATGGTTTTAGATGTGGATAAAGAGATCAATATTGCTCACGGCATGCTGCCGAGCTACTTTCTGATAAAGATGATGATTTGATGCCAATGGGTATCGGTTTTTATATCATAATATATGTCACTTGAACTGAGTATTTGTAGTAGCCTTACCTCCTTTCCAGTACTTTCCCACACCCAAAATATTAAGCCTACTCACTCAGAACCCTTCCCATCACATTTTCATATTTCTGTATTCTTAACTTTATTGTATTGTTTCTATATTTCATAAGTAATTTTTTTCCACAGTGTATGCAGCTTCAGTAGCACCTTTTGATGGCAAAATGATCAGTATTACCCTATAGAGTATTTTCGTAATTTCACTTGTACAGTACAGGTTCAAGTTATGAAAATGATGCGCCACCCAGCGGCTGCACAAACTCTTGCGTCCCTCACTGTCTTTAGTCACACAGGTGTGAACGAGTTACGCTGGTGTCTGCTGCCCTCTAGGGGATTGTTGGCGAACAGTAACAACCTTCCTTTGTGTGCAGTACAGTTGAGGGTGGAGATATTTGTCCAAATCCTCATTTGAATTTCACTAAAGTCTAGGCTAGGCTGAGGTGGTGAATATGGCTGAAGACACATCCAGAGAGGCCTGAAAGACAGTGTATGGAATATTTCGAGTGATTTATCGTTTATGGGTAACACTTTGAGTCCACGCAGAACTTTTATGATTCTGTAGTTGACTTGTCAGGTCAGGTAGAAGCTTCATGCTAACTATGAATTTAGTTTTTTCTCAAGACGGGATGCAATCTCTAGTTTCTTCGATCATGTATTTTACTTGAGGCTGTACTTTAGTTTGACGTTATGGGATGAAGAGTTGTTATTGTAAACAAAAACTCTTATTGTTTCACCTGCATCAATAATAAAAAATAAAAAAATGCTTTGACAATCCAGGCTAGTGTCTTCAGTTTAGGCAGCTTTGTCAGAGGCACTTGAGACATACATGACAACATAGCCAGGTTTGATACAGTTGGTGCATTTTTCCTGAGCTGAGAAATGTCATCCTTTTGTCTTGTGTGCTAGATTGGGATTGCTGTATGAAACAAATATATGTTTGTGTGTATAAACTAATATCACATTCAAATTCCTCTTTGGGTCTCAAGCAAATCTTATTACTTGTGTTCTAATGGCAGTTACATATCATCTCTTTATTTATAACAATTTCTACTATAGCACATGTACAAATTATATATATATATATATATTTTTTTTTATTTTTATTTTTTTTTTAATACAGTTTAATCCTTATAATTTAGAATAATAAGCAAATAATATGGTTTTATTAAAGTAAATGTTTAATGATCTGTAAACATTATAACTGGCTCTTTTTTATTCATTTATTATAAAGAATGGTAATGATTTGACAGTTAGGTTTTGCTTTTAAAATCGTAGCATATACAGATAAGACATTTGTTCTGGATTTTGAGTCTATGGGACATGAATCACTTACCATTATTTTTTTACTGTTTGCACATATTAGCACAGTAAAGAATAAATGCCGTTGAAGAAGTATGTTGAAAGAGAGGAATTCTTCAATAGTATTACTGACTGTTGAGGCTGCTGAATCCTGAATAGAGAAAATATGCCTTCTTGGCCTAATCACTGGTGAATCTGAGGGACATAAGGCATGAGTTGTGATGAAGCTTCGCTGGTTTACAAACGGTTAGCAAACAATCTTTTCAGCTTTTATGTGACTTATATAGGCTATATGTATGCAAGTTATATAAAAACTCTTTTAGATTTCACCGCTTACAAGAGTGGTATTCCTTTGTTCTTGTCTTGATCTTTTGGATGAGATGAACCAAGGCCCTGACTCTCTTTGGTCACTAAAAATCCCATGGCTTTTCTCTTGTGTGGTGAGCTCACTGGTGCCGCTGTCCTGTGTTCCCTCGTTTCATCGTCCAGGTGGATGCTGCGCACTGGTGGTAGTTGAGGAGATCCCCCTCACCTGATTATAAAGTGCTTTGGATGTATCTTTCTTTATTCTTTACTTCAAACATGTTTATGATCTGTCCTGGCTTTAACTTGTACGTTTACTGTTGACATGTATTTTGCATAATAGATATGTGTATTACGTTTTTTATACACAGTAATAATTTTAACACTAGTACTATACTAATGTAATTCTAGTGTTAGTATATAGTAGTAATATTTTATAGATACTGTATTTATGTATATTTTGCACAATGTCACTTTTCTTCGAGCTCTCTTGAATGACCTATTGCTTATGTTTGAAGTATCCCTTGTGGTCACAGTAGGTTCTTTCATCATAGATGATTTTTCAGTCCAGTGCACATTTGCATCCCGCGTCAGCTTCACAACGGAACTGACAACTTCCTGTTCTTGTGGGTGAAGCAGGAGTGACAAAGGTCATGCCTTCAGGAAAAAACAAAACTTCTTACACCTGCAAATAATAAATAATACAGCAAATAATTTTGAAAGTAAATTACCAAATAATATATAAGAAAGCAATTCTTATTAGTTTTTCTTACAAATGATATACATGCACATCATTGTATTTATTAATGTTTTTTTTAATTTTTATTTACATGTCCTTTTTTTATTTACATGTCATAAAGGTTGGGCAATAAAGTCGTCCAATGACCAGAAGAATTTCAATCATACTCTCCAGCAAAAAAACTCATTTTTGTCCAGTTTGCAGTGGCCACAATGTAATCAGTTCCTAATTGACAAAAAACTATACGAAACCTGTTTTGTTCATGAATATGTCAAATAAGAAAGACAAGTCAGCCACAATTCCTGTTTCATGCCAAATCTCCTCTGGATGTCAAAAAGAACTCCTGACTTCAGGCACTATGGAAGCCCGTTTTCCGCCACCTTGAGAAAAAAGGAGGCGAAGAACACTGAATTACAAAATTCAAAGCTTTTCACTTTTTATCACTTTTTATCCCCTTTTTTGGGGGGGTCCCCCTCGTTCTGCCAGAAAAGCTCTAAAGCTTTGAGGCACGAACCCCACAAGACCTCTGAATGTGTCCTGTGGCACCTGGCACCAAGACATTAGAAAGAATAACCACAGGAAATCGGACTGCTGGATCTGATGCAAAAGACACACCCAGAGAGACCTGAAAAACAATCATGTTTTTGCTTTACTCTTTGGTACAAACCAGCATTGTTATAAACTATTTTACCGTAAAATAAAAGGACTTAAAAATATTGTACTCAAAAAAAATCTATTTTCTGAATTTTAGAAAATTAAAAAAACGTTTTAGCTCTTTTTATACATTGTAACAATAACAAAATAGCACCTTGAGTTCATACTGCACTTTTATAATTCTGCAGTTTTCAATGGTGACAGTCAGGTCACGTGGAAGGGGCATGTCCACTATGAATTTCGACTTTTCTCCAGAAGGGATGCAATCTTTAGTCTCTTTTACTATATACATTTTCATTTTTGTTTTAGTTGACCTTTTAGTGATGAACATTTGTTGCCGCTTGAGACTGTACTTCAGCTTGATGTGACGAGGTAGAGAGTTGTCAATGTCAACAAAAACACTGATTGTTTCACCTGCAAAAAAAAAAAAAGATTAATCAACAATAAAACAAAACCTGACTTTTATATGAATTTGGATCATTTTATTTGCATGTTCCTTGGTAACATTCAGAATATTTGAATGTATCAAAATGTGCATAAAATGTGTTGATGGAAACCCAACATTTGACATTGTGGTTTTTTTTTTGTGTCCAGTCAGTTTAACAGAGTTTAATCTTTGACAGAGGCGCTTGAGAGCTACACATGTGACATGATCACCTTGCATATAGGCAGTTTTTTCAGCTGTTACAGTCAGTGACATTTTTCCTGAGCCAAAATGTTTTATTTTCTTGCCAGACTGTGGTTGCTGTATGAACAAAAAAGAAGGAAATTAAATTGAGTAAACTAAAATGAGATGAAATTACCTCCAAACTCAAAATCACAAACTAATGGTTTAATGCACATTACTGGAGGTCTGATGACAGTTTATAAACCAGATAGATTGGTCTGGAAACACATGTGACCTCTTTACATCAGTATTACTGTGCCACTGCGTATGTGTTGCTTGGCAAACATTCTGCTATCAGAATTACATTGCTTGGTGGACAAATAATATTGATTATATTTGTTAACAATAATAATAATTAATAATAGTTGTTTTATAAATAAAACAAGTATTAAAATAAATAACCATTTATAAATAAAAAAGGCCACTCCACATCATTAACAATTTTTCCATAGCCATTCTTAATTCATCATAAACCATGGCTTCTTGGGGCTTATTGCTTTATTAAGAAGGTACATCATCTCTTTATTTATGTGAATCAATAAATGAGTGCTAAAAAGTATTATAATTCATACCAGCAAATGATCATTGGTCCAATCATTTTTCAGCACAAAGTTTAATTCTGTATTTAATTCTGTAGCAGATGTTGGTCTCCAAGGCCTGATCAGCTTTACTGTCAAGACGTACTTAACCCAGCCATGACGTCCTTTAAAAGATGGAGGCATATTTCTGAAATTAAGGAAAAAATTAAACTTTTTCTGACAAGCAATACTGTACTTAATGTCACAAACAGTACATATGCATTAGAAAAAGTCAATGACTCCATATGTATATGTATGAGTGTGTATATAAATGTGTGTGTGTATGTATGTGTATACCCTATAATTAATGCCAGGTTGACATGATGTCACGCAGACGTTGCATTTTGGTTGAGAATGAAAATTGGGTTGGGGTCAGTTTTTGACACCAATTTGACATCAATTTGACAATTTTGGTCAGTGTCAGCTGATGCTGGTATTGGAGAGCAAATTGACATTAGACATTGAGTTGACATTAAATTTTGGGCACCAGACATTGAAACTAAATATCAACATTTTATGATATTATGTGTCTGCTAGAAATATTCAGGAATCCCTCTCTATGTCTAACAAAGACATGGTGGATAGAACCAAAAATCTCACTCATCAGAGCAGACCAAGGGACAGTTTTCCACTAATCTAATGTCCATTCCTTTGCATTTCTTGGCCCAAACAATTCGACCATAAAGGTCTGACTCACAGAGTCTGCTCTGAACAGTTGAAATATGTCTGCTGTGTTCGCTTTAAAGTTTTGTCAATAGGTGGATTCTAAGCCTGGTAATTATTTTATTATACTTTTGGTAATAGTTGGGTAAATATTTACTGGGATTGAAGCAGTGTGGCTTGGTAAATGTTTGATTGCCAGTATAAAGGCTGAAAATGACTGAATAAAACAGAAGAATAATGATAAAAAATAATAAGGATTATGTCTCATTCCTGGCCAAGGTGTGAAAAGCAGTTTGTCATGCATTATTTTTATTTCAACACCTTTACAGTTAAATTCTAGTATTTTAAATATGTCACTGTTTAGTTTTGGTTTCGCTCTTCCTGTGTTTCCTTATTTGGTCTTGTTCCTGTTCTTGTTAAGTTGATTAGTTTACCTGCTCCACCTGTGTTCCTCACCTGCTCTGAGTTTTCCCTAGTGTTTATAAGCCCGTTGTGTTTTGTTCTGTGCTGTCTGTCCTCAATGTTATTTTGATGTGTGTATTGCTCTTGTCGTCCGCCCGTGTTGAATTAAAGTTGATGTTTAATTGCAACGCTCCTGTCTTCGCCTGAGTGTTCCTACACAACCATGACACCATGACTGTGATTAAAATAATGGCATTTTGTAATCGATTGAAAGCACTAATATATATAATGTATATGTTGTATGCACATGTATATGTATATGTGTGTGTATAATACACACAAACATTAATGTTGTTTATTTATTATTACATGTATTTTGAAAAGCAACTCACTGTTGAGGCAGCTGAAATCTGAATGAAAAAACATGAGTTCCTGGCCTAATCACTGGTCCATCTGATGAGCAATAAGTCATGTTAACATGGATTATAACAGAGTATTTCAACAAGGATTCATGTCAATTATGGATAGGGAGTTGGACTTGTAACCCAAAGTTCACTTCTCACAGCTTTGTGTGTGCACTTGGATGGGTTAAACGCAGAGGACAAATTCCTGTGAAACCATACCTGGCCACGTCACGTCCTTTCCTTTCTTTTAAAAGTTTAATTTAGTTTATTTTTATGCAATTTACTTGGGTAAATTAGTTTTACAAGGTATATAGGTATATAAAACCAATTTACTTACAAGTCTCTTTATTTACAAGAGTTGTATTCCTTTCTGTTTGTCCTGTAGAAGTCACTGCAAGAAATAAAAGTATTCAGTTATTAGTGCTTCATATTTTCATTACACAATTTATTGCAAACCAACTTTTTTTTATTTTGTAAGTTCACTGAGCATTTATTTATGTGGATTTGAGTACACACCTCTATATGTGTGTACATTGTGTGTATTATTTTATTTGTTTAGTCATTTATTACTACTACTATTCATAATAATTGAATGCTTTTTAAGATTTGTTGTTTTCTATATCGTGCAACCTCACCTTTCTTCGAATTAATGAAGTATTGCTTTAGTTTGAAGTATCTCTCATGGTCGCTGTAGTTTCCTTCGTTGTCACCTGAGCCTGTAGTCCCGTGCACTTTTGCGTCCCCCGTCAGCTTCACAAACAAACTGTCCACTTTTATTTCTTTGGTTAGTTTCAAAACAACTCGTCCCTCCACAACGTCCCCACTAGTAAAAGTATTGCTTGCATTGATAGGGTCATAGTGAAGACGGAGTTCTTTAATCGATTTTGACATTTTATTTTCTACGTCTGTAAACTAGACATTAAAATTTAGAACAGCTGGAAGGCTCCTTCATTTGCCTGGCAGGACTGAGGTTCATGTAAAGAATAAAAGACACTTCCAATTGCCCGGTTAGAAATCTCTGAACGTTGCACAATATTGGCTAATCCACAGAGTTTTACAATGTTCAGTTAAATTTCAACCAAATTGCTGTTGCAACTTTGGAACGACATCACTTCCATTAATTACACACATATATATATATATATATAATACATTGTTTGATGGAAGAATAATGTTTATATAAATATCATTACACTTTATTTGATCTGTTTTATTTTGTGAAGCTATGCATATGGAATAATAATTTTATAAAAGCAATGAGCCCTGTGAAGCTGTTTTTTGTACAGTACATTTATAACAGCTAAGGGGGTTTTAGGCACTCCACTTCAAGTCGTCCCTTCGATGTTGTAAATTCACTGTAAACCATGGCTTCTTACTTTATTTCATCATGGATGGATTTACTTATAATGAAAGTCAACAAAAAATTATCATGACCACAAAAATGTTTGAAACAGGTGTCATAATTGCCAGCAGGAAGATTTTAAAATGAGGGGTTCTTACATAAATCAAGATCTTAGCCTTATGCTGCATAAATTCAATCTGAATACAATGACTACAGTGCTGAAAAGAGGCAGGGCTACAAAAGGTCTATACATTCCCTGTTAAATCAAAAATTCAAGGGCACAATAGGTGCTGAGCTTGTAGATGTTCGAAGAACGAGACACGCAGACATTAAATTCTCATTGATAGCATTAATGGTGTTCAGAGGTTTGGCTGGTGAAGGAGACTAATAAGGCAGATTAGGGGAGGATTCTTTAGTGCTTTAATTTGGATCATAAACGTGCGCAGAAGGAACCGGATGAAAACCAGGCTGGATGGGAAGTGGATTTGGATAGACCCCCGCAGCAGCTCCTGGATAGGGCAGCACTGCA
>JAUMHQ010000053.1:13988294-14000972 GCA_032361165.1 Enteromius paludinosus
CTGTACTTCAGCTTGACATCACGGGATGAAGAGTTGTCAATGTCTACAAAAACTCGGATAGTTTCACCTGCAAAAATAATAGGAAAAAACATTCACCAATAACTAAAGAAACAATCTGACTATAGCTAAGTTGTAAATTTAATTGGTGTGAAAATTATTTATAGATAAAGTAGTGTTTCCATCAAGTGCGTTTAATTCCGCCAGATATAACTACATGTGTCCTCTTAAAGTCAAATAATTTTGATATTAGTCTTCGACTTAAGACACTATATGAAGCTCTGCTGTTTTTTCCTCCAAGGAAATTTTGTTCTACGGCTTTTTTAATGCAGAATAATCAGTCTACTACCTCAAGTGATCGTATGTTTTTTTTGTGAATTTGGGAAATATGATTCACATTTTCCTTGGTAACATTCAGAATTTTTGTGCAATATCTTTCAATGAGCAAAAAATTAGTTTTATGGAAACCTGACATTGCAGGCTAGTGTCTTCAGTTTAGGCAGCTTTGAAAGGTGCTTGAGAGCTACACATGTGACATGATCACCTTGCATATAGCCAATTTTATCCACTGTTACAGCCATTGACATTTTTCCTGAGCCAAAAAGTTTCATCTTCTTGTCCTGTGTGCCGGATTGTGGTTGCTGTATGAAAAAAAAAAAAAAAATTCTGAAACAAGTGAATTAAAAATCACACTGTATTTCTAAGATCTAAATCACAAACGGTTGGTTTCTTGTTCATGCTTTAATAAGAGGTTACATCACGTCTCCATTTTTGTGAACTGAATTGATAGATGAGTGCTAAAAAGGTGAAATATGCTCTTATAATTCATACCAGTAAATGATCATTGGTTCCATTATTTCTCAGCACAAAGTTTAATTCTGTACATGTAGAAGATGTTGATTTCCAAGACCTGCTAAGCTTTACTGTCAAGACATATTTAACCGAGCCATGAAATCCTTTAAAAGATGGAGGCATATTTCTGAAATTGGGGAGAAATATATAGTTTTATTTAATTTAGTTTCTAACAAGCATTACAGTCATAATATGTTGTATTAACAGTATATCTTATGCATAAATGTGCATTAGGCATTAACAAAAAGCATGTATATATTAATATGATTGATGACACCTGCTAAATATTACTTCACTGTACACATATTTACACAATATCGAATAACTCACTGTTGAGGCAGCTGAAATGTAAATGGAAAAACATGACTTCCTGGCCTAATCACCGATCCATCTGATGAACAATAAGGTTTACTATCAGCAAACATTTATGTCAGGTTTTATGTATTCTGTATAGTCAGGGTGCGATTTGGGGATTTCCCCCGCTCTGGGGTATGCTAAATTATTTTGATTACCGGTGGGTGCTTTTAAGTCCAGTTTTGAATCAAATGGATTCGCAAAATGCGCTTTGTTTGAAATTCAGTTCTAAAGCAGATGATTCGCTTTACGTGATCCGATTGGAGCGCTCAGAATCATTTCGCGACGCAATGGTTTATCTGACTCGGAGTTTGAAAAAGCTCAGTTCTGTTGAAACATTTTCAGTCGTATTAAAAACATTTACTTGCATACAAATATAGGTATATCGTGAGATTATTTATCATGATTTATCACAGAAAAAGTTTCCCCCCTCTGCTTTTTTTTCACAAATCGCACCCTGTTAGTAAGTTACATATGAAACCCATTTACTTACAAGTCTCTCCATCTACAAGAGTTGTATTCTTTTCTCTTTCTCCTGTAGACGTCACAGCAAGACGTAGCCAGTAAGCATTACACTTTCGAATAATAATTTGATACATTTATATGTTGAAGTTTTCTATATCGTGCAACCTCACCTTTCTTCGAGCTCTCTTGAATGAAGTACTGCTTTAGTTTGCAGTATCTCTCATGGTCGCTGTAGGTTGTTTCGTCGTCTCCTGAGCCTTCAGTCCAGCGCACATTTGCGTCTCCTGTCAGCTTGACAAAAAAACTGTCCACTTTTATTTCTTTGGTTACTTCCAAAACAACTCGTCCCTCCACAATATCTCCGCTAGAAAAAGTATTGCTTTCATTAATCGGGTTGTATTGAAGACTGATCTCTTTGATGGATTTTGACATTTTGAGTTTCTACGGCTGTAAACCTGACATTTAAATTCAGCGCAGCTGGGAGGCTCCTCTCTTTGCCTGGCTAAAGCAGGAGTGTCATTGAAATAAAACGCTGGTTGAGGGCGTGCTACGTCTTGTTACGTAATCTCTGAACATAGCGTAACATCAGCTGTTCGAAAGTTTTCTTTTTTTCTCTAATTTTAAGGACTCTAAGCCTGCATCCCATTGTGCACACCATTCAACCTATCTGCCTTAAAAAGTATTGAAGTTACTAATATAACATAGAAGTTAGGATGGATAGTATGTACTCAAGTCGTCTTTGCGTGTGCCTGCGACAACATCACTTCCGGTGTAGCAGTCGAGTGTTCCCCTCGGAATGTCTGCTCCCTTTACGTTTTTTTTTATTGAACAATTATTAATGTACAAACAACTTGGCAATGTTAAAATAACATCATGTTACAGTCTTTCAAAACAGGTGCAAACAAATACAACAACAAAAAAAGGAAACAAGGTGCTAGGGTTTTTCTTGTAAATTATAATCCATAATTACAGAAAACAAAAACATTATTGCAATTTTCTTTTTCATCAGTTTAAGGGCTTTTGTATACAAAACAAACTCATTATGAAACGCATAAAAGGCTGGTTTGATTTTTGGTACCTACATGTATGGATATAAAATGTTCGCTTCATAAGGATTAACCAAAAAATCGTCTTTACTATTGTCCATTAGAAGACCATAGATAATGTCCTTTAGGACAAAGCTTTCAAGGTAACGTACCTTTGGGGCTGTTCCCTATTACGTATTCATACTATGTAGTCTTGCGTAGTTGCCGTGTTACCATACCTATTACCAGACCTAACGTAGTTATGAAGCGCAACTGCATGTACGGGAAGCAAAAGGGATCAAAAAGTACCGTTTTTTTTCCCGAGACATAATTGATTTGACAAACTTACAACCAAAGCGTATGACGCTTTCTAACACATGCCTATTTGAAACTGTGTCTGTGACGTGTGTTTTTAAATGACACCTATTTTTTATGAGTGAAACAAACAAAAAAAAATATTATGCAGCAGGTGTAACAATGTACAAAAAATAAATAAAATAAGATCACAAACAACAGTGGCTTAATTCAGTTTGTTTTATTGCAAGAAAAACATTCGTATTATTCTGTGGGTAGATTGTTAACAACCCATATGGAACCATCGCCCACAGTCATCACAGAAAATCTGTAAAATAAAATAAATTAATTTAACAAATCTTATAGTCTATTCATTAATATTCCACTCCAATTAATAATAATAATAATAATAGACAGAGTCAACAAATGTTTCTGCCTCCCCACAAAAATGTCACAGATTACTGGGTCATCTGTGAGGTACAGTACAATGGAAAAGGTGTGATTGTTAATTTTCAAAGCACTAATAAAAGTGATGCACACACCAGAAAGCATGACAATAACTTTCATGGTTAAAAAAAATACATATAAATACCAGATTGGACAAGCAGCATTGATACAATCAGTTGTGCTATGTCTTGTGGTGCACTGGAGAAGTCAATTATGGCATTTTGCAGAATATGTTAAAGCATCTAAGTACTAAAGCTAAAAACAAGTCCTATTTTACGGAACATTTCAGATGTGCTGTCACACACCTTCAAAGCAAACACACCACATGTCGAAGCATCCTTCTACAGTGGGTGAGAAGGATGCACTTGAATTCTCTGGTGAGAATTCCCTTTTTTCTCATCATTGCTATACAAACAAATTTCTTTACTTTCTATCATACACAACTCCCCCAAAACACTACATCAGATTATGGCAAATTAAATACCTTGTTGACACCTTTTCTGCATTAGGTCAGTCTCTCAGGTGTTTTTTTTTTTTTTTGGATGGGTATAAAGCCTAGGTAATATGCAAAATTGCCAGACATTAAAAGGTAATGTGCAAAAACATTTTAAAAGGGCCAAAAGTAAAAGCTTGCCATTCTCTATCACAAACACTTACAACTAAAAACCAGTGGTGACATTTACAATCCCAACTAGGATCTCATAGTCTGCTGGATTCTCCTGAAAAAAAAAAAAAAAAAATTATATATATATAATAAATTATATATGATAGATATCTACATTTTGCTATTTTTACTGCACACACACAGCATGAATAAAAATACTAATTAAAACCATTAACACAACAGACCTTGAATCCATGATATTTTCCATTCCACATGGCTGTAATAGCAAATGTGTCCATATGGAAGGCTTTCTTTGGTGAGGTTAAGTTGTGCTGCCCCACTTTCAGTCTCAGATATGCATTTATTACCTTGGCAAAATTAAACAAATTTTTAATATGTTTCATGAAAGTCTTCTGACACACACACTAATAAAACACACCTCACTCTCCAACTCCTTCCCGGGGCCGATCTATAAAGTATCTTGATAAAATAACTTGTAGGGTCCCACTTTGGACAGCAGTACGTGGCTGTCATTTCCAGCCCAGGCACTTTGGATACTTAAAGGGATAGTTCTCCCAAAAATGAAAATTAGATGTTTATTTGCTTACCCCCAGGTACTTGTCGCCTACTGAATTTAGAATGCTATGAATTCGGACATAGTACCCACCTCGCATGCTGTTTTAGGGTAGGGAAGTAAGCGTTTTCGGACACAGCACCAGTGAACTGGTTCGCGAATCATTTTGAACTATTCGTTCAATTCCCTGCGGCACGAGCTGAGTTGTCTGAGGCGGTTCTCACTCAGAGTTGTAACAGAAAGTTTAAGGACATCAGGAGCGTTGAAGACGTGGCTTTGGATCTTTAGTCAAATCTGCAAAGGCTATTGTTTTCTAACTATGAAGATCTTTTGAGTAACACCGCGTGCTGTCTACATTTCCACAGGCTACGTTTGATTACAGTATACGATATGACATTACCAGTTTGTTGTGCATATACCTTATACATTAAATACAATGTTTAATATATACATTAAATAATCTGTCAGAAAGTATGAAATGAGCACGCACCACACCCGCATTACCTCATACGTGCGATCTGTTCCAGAACACCTTTGCCTAACGTTAGACACAATAAATATTTACGCTTACATTTAGTTATGTTCAGTAGCGGTAATGGGAGGAGTTTTCATTCTTCTCCGTGTCAGAGGTCAATTACTATAGCCTATTTAAAATATAATTTAATTCAGTGATGCAAATCAGAATTTACATCAGCTTTTACTTCAACACATAACATCCTTCAGAATTCATTCTAATATAATGATTTATTGCAGTGTTTTAAAAATAAATTACATTTTAAAAACAACAACAACAACAACAACAACATTAAAATCTGTGTGTGTGTGTGTGTGTTAGGGCTGCAAAATTAATAAATTTTCCACTTATGTTATTCTGTAACGATCAGCTGGATGCGCCAGCACAGGCCACTGGATGGCACTCCAGCACCCAGGACTCCTTTTGTGTGTTTGTCTCTGCTTTTCATTCCCGGACTCTCATTATGAATCTGTGTTCTCATCTCTGTGTGTCCAGTCAGGACTTTAATGTTGAAACTGTTGTCACTGCCCTCCACGTTTCCACCCGTATATCCTCTAACATAAAAGCTGCTCAGTGTTTGTTATTGTCACGGATCATTGTTTCTATATATTGCCATCAACCCTAGTAGTTTGTATTGATTCGTGTTCTTGTTTTCATTTTCATACTCGTTGCCTATCTTTGCCTGTACCTGGATATTCCCTCTGCCTCACCCTAAGGACTGATTTACGGTATTTGACCATTGCTTTGTTTACGTTTCTGCCTCCGTCAACGCCTCCACTGATTCAGTTTGCCGGCGCTTGATTGTGCAGGTCCTGACCCTGAGCATTTTATAAACCTTTTGCACTTGAACTCGAACGTTTCACGCCTTTATTCATGACAGCGTGCTTAAGATATGTTTTCATATCCAATCCCATGTATAATTATAATTTGAGGCTTAATACTATAAAAAAGCAATAAGGTTTTTTCAGTTAGCGTTTTCATCTTGTTTGGATGCATGAATAAATATGGCATGCAGATGATTCAAACAATTGTATAAACATTATTCAGAGTAAAATTTGAAAATTGTCACAATTGCATTTTCAAGGGAATAACTGACAATTATGATTTGTGTCATAATGGTGCAGCCCTAGTGTGTGTCTGTATATAATTTACATATAGGTCTTCCTCTTATTAGCCTGCTTGTGTTAGCGGTTATTGTGTTACTAACTTGTACACATTTCACATTTAATCTATATGAAGTTTCATTAACGCAATCTAAATATTTTATGATGCCAGAAGAAGAAAGAAAAAGAACCGCTGAAAGGAATGAAGGACGCATAGTGCAAGCTGACCCATGGAGCAGATCGTTATAATAAGTAATGTTTCTTTATTTTTTTGCTTTGGTTTACATTGTATTGTGACATAAACCTGAACACATTTACTAGTTGGGTTTTTCCCCAAACTATAATTCCTGACTAAAATGCTTGAAATCGAGTGAAACAGTTTGAATATGACAGGCACTCCATTGACAGACTTCTAAATGGTTTACGATGCGATAAAGGGTTTCCATGCTCTGTATAATATAAAACAATACAAGGATAGCGAGCCTCCATGCCAAACATTAACAAAAATGGGGAGAACCTAGTTGTCAGCAGAGGTTTTGGTTCATAAACCAAACATTACTGCATAGATACTCATCCCAGTTTTCAGGCTGTGAATTGACAATCTTACACAAGGCTCTAGAGTTAGAACCAAGAGGAGTTGTAAGTTATCAGTGTACACTTGAAAGATGAGCAATATTAATATGAATATTGTATTCCCACAAAGCCACTTGTTAAAAAGTTTACCTCTGAATTGCTTCATTTAGTTTTTCCACAAGCCCATTAGTTTGTGGATGGTATGGGGCACAGATGCTTCCTTCCACACCGAGGAAGGCACAGTTCTCTATTGATTTGCAAAAACATGCATACGATTTGTGATTTGCACAAAGCAATTATGGTTCAACTTTTTCATGCATAGAAAAGGTGCTTCATTCAGCACGCTACAAACCTGGTTCACAAACTCAGTGCCTTGGTGAGTATCCTCTTTGGTGCCCCAAACCTGTAAAAGTCGATGATCCAGCGAGAGACAACTGGAGCAGATTTATTTGGTATTGCATAGGCCTCAGTCCATTCTGTGTAATAGTCAACCAGGACACTAATGTATTCATTGGCTGGTGACTTTACCCACTAGGTCCATACCCAACAGTTCCAGAGGCTTGTCCACCTTAAAATTAAAAGAGCCCAAAAATAAATGTAAATGATGTGACCGTAATATGTCACACATTCTCTATGAAGGCCAGTGAATCAGCTTACGTACACATAATGGGATGTACAGTACTTGGGCTCCTGCTTGATGGATGGCCTGCTAAACTGGCACTGGACACACTGCAGAACCTGATATTTAGAAAGAAGCACATAAAAAAAATGCATTAGAAAACAATCTATTTGTATTTCATGGCAAATTTTTAAATAATTTTATATTTACCCATTTATCAATGTCCACCCCCATTCCAGGCCAGTAAATCTGGCTGAAATGGCAAGCTTTGTCTTTTCTTTTCCACAGTGTGCTCCATAGGGGCTGTCATGGAATTCTAAAAATATTTGGTTGGCCTCTCTGTGCCCAACAACCACCCTTCTTTTTAATTCAACATTGTTTTTTGAAGAAATATGGTAAGTTTACCATCTATTAAAACAGCATTATTATTAGCAAAATCAATAATAATAATAATAATAATAATAATAATAAGATGTTCTGAAGCCTTTTTAAAAATAACATTAAAGAACAGGTCGTTTTTACCATTGTAACTGCTGGAAAGACAAGTATTAACTTAGTATCAAGTCTTGGTATATCTATATCATTGTCAGGAAACAACATATAACTTTAGTTTTTTGATTACCATCAACTTGAAAGTTGGAAGAACGTCTGCAAATTACATATTTTTGCTCTGCCTTAATGCCAAATGGGTAAATTCCTTGAGTTTTATAATTAAAAATTTCTTCAAACAATTTTGAATCAATTGTTCAGGTTATTTGACAAGGCCAGCAAGAATGGAAATTCAAATGACAACATGGCATGCTCATGGCCCAAATTTATAGCTAAATTGATTTCATTTGTGGTCTCTGCAATTAGTTACTACTAACAGCTGTGTACTTATCCTTGCATCTTGTATGTCTTGTTAAGTGTTCAAATTAATATCTGTTATGTGTTAGTTAGAGAACTCATAGACTATGTTGGTATGGCAAGGTGTCTAAAAATCTACTTCTTTTTTTTAGCACTTATACATAGACCGCATTATTAGATCACCTTTTGACGCTCGTGAAGGAGGTGGTAAAATACAATTTAAATTAGGCAACGTCTCGCACTTAAATGCACTTTGAATGGAACGTATAAATTCACTTCGAACTGGAATCATGGCGGAACTTTCGGTGATGCCCACTTCGCAGTGCGCATACATTCGAATAGAACAAATGACAAGAGAAACATACGAAATGTGCAGAGCGGGGGGATGTGAAGACCAGGATTGAGAACCGCTGTGCTAGATCAGAAGTGCATTTAAGTGTGCGAGACGTAATTTAAATCCTATTCACTTATTTACAGTGCATATCCGTGAATGAATGTTCCCAAGTGAAGTAAACTAACGGACACTGAGTAGGGACCATATCGATCGGAACACAGCTCATGCACGGAGCTCTCTTCTAATGAGCTGATTATCAGAATCAGGTGCGTTAACAAGAGAGACAAGCAAAATATGCAGAGGACCAACCGCTGATTTAAAGATATCCTCAACCTCACAAAGGACTATAGTGAGGATACATTCGAAGATATCTTAATTCAACCAGATTACATAAACATAAGTACCTCTCAACAGTCCAATCTGAGCCGACAGGGCAATACAATACATTCATATGCTGAATAAATTTGATTAAACAGGGCTTTATATGTTAGCCCATTTTGCTAATTGTTTACAATGAAAACACACGGAAGGATTACAAACCTGTTGTCCAACAAAAAGTACACGGACATGTTTTTACTCCAAATTCACTTTGTAAAATCAGTCAAACGTTTGAAATAACTTTATCAGTATATTATATTACAGAATATATTACAATAAACAGAATAAGGCAGAAACCATGCCGTTTTATTATAAAGGCTGTCAATTGGCATTGGATTTAAAAAAAACTTTATTCTTATAAAAATTGAAGATGGCTTCAAGCGCACAGATAAACCCATAGCTACATTGTCACAATCATTGTTAATTTTTTTCATGTTTCATCAGTAAAAGGTCTATCTGCACGTTATTCAGTTGGGAGGCGGTGCGTAAACAGCTAAAGCTCACTTGTGAAGTTTCTGCACAACGGCGCCCTCCGGCGACGGGAATGAATTGAGAGAAATCACATTAACTGAGTCCTTGTTGCTCACAAAACCCTAATTTGGCTATAAGTGGCAAACAAATAAAAAAAAATAAATAAAAATGAAGAACTTTGAGGTTCACATTTGCAAATACTTACGTTTTTCTCCGGTGTAGAGAAGTGTTTTCATTTACAAATAATCATGTTAATTAGAAATAATCAGGTGTAGAAACCTCACTTCGTTAAATTTGAATTGATATGTGACTGTGACGCATTAAAAACAGCTAAATTCATTCTCAGGGATTAATTTTATACTAGCAAAAGAAGCATAAACATTAGAACGTGAGGATTCACACGAATGGTCATGACACGCAGAGCTTATATAATAAAGCTATATATAAAATAAAAAAATAGGCCCATGATATTTGCACAATATTTGTTTCTAACTTAATAATAAATGTACAAAACAGCGCTGCTCGTAGTTGCGTATTACAAGACATCTTCAGAACAAAATTACTACAAAGCAACATCAATTTAAGATATGTATGTTTGAGAGATAACTCGTCTTTACCCTCAAATATAACATTTTAGACACTGATTTATGCGCTTTGAACTACAGAGAAATGGAAAGATAAGTTGCATGTTAATGCAAGTACCGCTGCCAATGTAGGACAAGCATACTTCCAGACAAGACTCTGAATGCTACTTTAATGTTACACTCAATATGATCATATCTCAGTTGTTTTCATATTAGAGGAAAGATGAGGTGGAGCTGCTTCAGAACAGAAGAGTGAAACAGAGACAAGTAGTAGCTAGTCCCTTAATTTGTTCATGGTTGTTTATGCATTTTCAGGTACCGTATTTAGTTAGAAATAAAAAAATTGTTTAACACAGTAGAAATTAAGTCCCACATTATATAATTTTTTTACACAAATTTTACTTTTTGAAACTATTCTCTGAAATCTTGGTGATTGTAATAGTAGCCTATAATTTTTTTGGCAGAACTTATCAAAATAATTAACTTAGCCTGAATTTTCCATCACTATAGTCCCTAAATCTAAATATATCCCATGTAAATGCAGATTCTATTCAAATAGAATCCCCCCATTTCTCAAACCAAAGTTACACCCTTGTGTACAGCAAACCTGTTTTTATGATTACGTATTTTTTTCAAAACACATAAAATGTTTGTCTGAAAACTGTAAGGTTTGGATTTTATGTGCCCTGTAAAGGGCGTTAATGTAAAACATTCAGTGTCTGCAGCCCCATTGTGCTTAGTACCCACAGAATATTAATATTAAAACATTCATTGTCTGGAACACCAATGCAATATGCAAAAAAAAAAAAACCCTAAGATTATATATATTTTTTTTTACTGGATGAAAAATTTAAAAATAATAAATAATAAAATTGGTGTCTTTTTTCCATTTGCATGATGACCAACAAGCTCATTAGGCTAGCATGTTTACGAAATTAGTTTACAAAACTACTAGTAACTAAAAAATAAGAATTAGTTCTATTAATTCTAATACATAATTACTAGTATTTGATCAGTAAGTACTAGTATCTAATGAACAGCTTCGCAACCTCTGTTTTCTATTGATGGGAAGTTCGGATCATCTTACAGACTCGTTCATTTGAGTCTTGTTCAGCAAAAATTAAAATTACACAAATTAAAGTGACTTACAGGCTCAAAAACCTGCCTGGAACGCAGCATAAAGTGTATGTAGTACTATTAACACGTCCTCTGCATTTATGTTTACAAATTGTTGCTGTTGTTACTTCTTCTCATTACTATTACTATTATTATTTATCTGTGCTATTTATTAAATGATCAAAAACTTACTTTTGATTGCAACCAAGAAGACTCATATGAGCTGTGGTTATTAGACAGATTGCATTAGCCACTAGGTGAGTCAAAAGGGACTGCAGATTGCATTCTAGGGGTAAAACCACGATATAATTAGAACATTATTTAATCAATATTGAAGATGAAGCTAAAGCCTAGTCACAGCGCAAGCAGCAGCCGCCTCACGCTGACCATTCAAATCAAAAGCACACAAACTGGGGAACTGCTTTGACATACAGTAAGCTGTTTTTCCACTATCCGGCCAACCGGTTCTCTTTGCAGAACCGTTCCATTCCATGTCGATCTGAGCCGGCTGGTACGGTTCTGGTTTCATTTTCCACTGAGGGGCTGGTAACGTATCTCTTTAGAACGCAATTGCAATACGTCAGTTGTTGCCGTGGTAACACAAATATTTACATATAATATGAGGCGTAAATAACCACGGCGTTATGGAGGATGGTCAAAAATGTAATTAGATTTTATTACTAATTTGTGTTTACATTACTAAAAATAGCACGCTTAGCAAGCTACAGAAAAAACTAGCAGCCAGGCATCAGATCCTGATTGGCAACATCACATACACGCACTTTACTAGCAAGGTTTGAGTTTTCCAGGCCGAGTATGGTTTGTAATCCTGTTTGTAATTATAAATATGGCTTTATTGGATAAACCTAAGACATATGAACTAAACTTACACATAAACACACGTATTCATACTAGTTGCAGGAAGAGAGGAAGTAAGAGTGAGTTTAAGAGAATGAAAATGTGAAATCCCAATTCTACCGCAATAGGTGCTATTGCATCGACTTGAACAACCATCAATCCAAAGATTAACTCTCGTATTGAGTTTAACATTTATATCAATTTCACCAGTTCAGCCTGAATCTGGAGGTTTGTACTTGCGTTGCCTTTGTGCTCAGGAGGTTGCTGATTGGCTGGAGGTCAGTCGTCGTGGAAGTCTTGGGAGGTCGATGATTGGGCGGTGGCTGAAGTCGCGGTCCGCGTGAAGCTTGATGCGGTGCAGTCGGAGATTTGGAGACACGGCAGGCAAAACTTAACTTAGGCAAAACACGAACTCTCAAGGAAAGAGAATAAGGTAAAGAAAGAAAGAAACGAGACTAGAGTGGTTTTCTTCCCATCGTGGCTGCAGCAGCAGGCGTGCATGCTGGAGCACGTGGAACGTCTCTTTAAAGAACGCAAATGGTGGCAGAGAGCATGGCTATACATTCAATTCAATTCAATTCAAATTTATTTGAATAGCGCTTTTCATGATACATATCATTGCAAAGCAGCTTTACACCAAAGTAATGTTTTACAGTATATGTAGTAGTAG
>JAUMHQ010000053.1:14003203-14014022 GCA_032361165.1 Enteromius paludinosus
TTAATATTGCTCTTTAATTAAGCAAAAATGTTTTATCCGATTACTCGATTAATCAATGACATTTTCTGTAGAATACTTGATTACTAAAATATTCGATAGCTGCAGCCCTAGTTGGGCTGTTACTGATTGTATTTGAGTGTAATTTCTTCTTTCCGTCACCAGAGGTCTCTGTTTACAGACATGCATGCTTGTCAAATGATTAATTTCATCTATTGACATTGAAACAGGGAGTTTGTGTGGGTTTTAGATGTGCTTAAGGTTGAACAATATAAAAGTAGCAATATATGACACAGCTGTTTTTCCCTAACAAATTCAGAAATTTCATGTGAACTGTAAACACCCCTTTTTTAAAACCTCTAGGTTCAATGTGACAAGTGTTTGTGTATCTTGAGCAACAAATCAGAACGCACCAAATATTACAATGTTCTTTATAGTATGATGTGACACTGGAGTAATGAATCTTGTAAAAATAATGATAAACAATAATATTATGTTTTTATATTACGGTAGGATATGATTTTTTTAAATATTATTTTATATTATTTTTTACTGCATTTTTTTACAGGTATGTAGCTTTTGTAAGCTTAAGAAACCTCTTCCAAAAAAAAAAAAGAAAAAAAAAAAAAAATCTTTCTGACCCCAGACTTTTGAACTGTAGTGTACTGTATGTGATGCATACAAGTTCAGGTTATGACCAAGTAAGTTACAGGTCATGATAGTTTTGCTCCTGGATCCCAGGAAACTGTTGTGTATAATGTTGGTTCTTCTACATGAATTGCATCCTTGCCCAAAGCAAAGAGAGACAGCTTTGCTCCTGAGCCGTCTTTATTAAGATTAATGAACAGTTTGGCATTTTTAGTCCTCTTCATGGAATCAATGAATGTAATACTCACCGAGCCAATGGGGAGCAAACACACACACACACATACACTATGATTTGCCAGAGGGTGCGCGTTAAATGTCCAAGCAGTAATCAATGCGGAGAAATTAGCTATTGATTGTGTATAGTTTTGTAATAGGTTACCTATGGGTTTGCTCTTTTAGAAAATTCCAATATTCCTCTCCCTGGGAATAAAGGCATAATAACTTTGTCTAGCCTTGACTGAGAGTGTGAAGGCAGAAGTGAGTCGGCTTTTCAGGGTCAAACTCTAATTAGTTTAAAGGTCAAACTGAAAATAAACAGGGTGCTAAAAAATAATGATGAACTTGGCATCAGAAACAAAGTTCATTAAGAGCTGTGAGGGAGTGTTACTTTACCATGAATATGATCTACATTGGATTCTCTCTTGTAAAACTTGATGTAGAACAAAAGATACTGTAATGAGATTTAAACAAAACCAGAACAGCTTTTATTCAAACATCTGGGCCTGACTCTGAGATGGAGGTAAGGAGTGGCATTTCCATTTGGCCTAAAGGACTTACTCCATAACTTACTGGTCCATTTGATAGAAATGCTGTTCCTCTGGAAGACTGCGTCCCCAGTACAAAAATTGTCGTAAATCAAGCAATAGATAAGTCTCTCCACAGCTTCTTAATGCTGGATCCCTACCATAAGAACATTATAGTAAAAAAGCGACAAATTTGATTGATTAAAATGGCACCAGGCGACTTCGGCTAAACCACGCTAAGTGATGTGACACTGCAGTTTCCGCATCATATTTCTGTCAAGACAATGATGGTAAAAAGCGTTGTTGGCGTGTGATATCTGACAACACAAGCCATCTGCCTGGATATGAGGCTAGATTTATGACAGGGCTTTAGTGGGCTGTGAAGGAGTACTGAGAGAAAAGTAGCCGTTTTTGTGCATTGTCACTTTTCAAATGACCGTAAATTCTGTTAAGGGGACACTTAAGCAGCTTGACAAACTGCCAGTCGTAAAGGTATGTACCATGCTAGTTAGCTCTGACCCTCATGTCTGACACAGTCTCTTAAATGTTTATGCTCTGTGCAGTTAAAAGATGCGCTAGATTTTCCGGATGTTAATATGGAATGTATTGACTTTATCTTCTGTTTATTACCACAAAAATAGAGAGTGATCCACAAGCAGCAGCAGTTTCAAACCCTACCTATTGATCAAGACTGCTAAAATAATAAAATACGTAAGAAATGTTATAAAAATTAAAAATTAAGTGCATTTTATGTTTTTATTTGTTATAGTATTTGATTATTTATTTTACATTTGATATTTATTTAGTGAGTGACTCTAGCTGTAATAAAAATACAAATAATAATATCATTGATAGTATTATTATTTTAATAATAATGAATTTGTTGTTATAAATTGTCATAATAATTATTATTGTTTAATTCAAGTCACCTTAGCTATCAAATATATAAATGTAGTACAGTTTGTCAATCGATTATTAAATAGTAACAATAAAATTCATTATTGTAACAATGCGGTGGATGGATAATCTTTTTATTATTATTATGATTCTTATTTACTTAAGCCTCTGAGGTTTCATAATTAATTAAATAATATTATTTAGCTTAATACATTTGTGAAATGACTAAAGAGTTCACGGATGAAAGCTGCATGGCTGTATTGTAGCACAGCTTTTGTTATCATTCTTAGATTTTTATCCATTCATTTGATTGAGTGCGAGCAACAACTGCGTCTGATTGTCTAGCAAAGCAAATCCCATATTCACAGGAGCACAGAGGATTGAGTACACTTACGGAAAACCCATTAGCCTAGTTTCTCAGATTCATAGTGAAAAAAAATCAAGCCAATCATCAAGCGCAGACCACACATGTCCACAAGAAATGTCTTTTGCCACTCACATCACCATCAGAAGGATAATGATTCTCAATCCATCATTAAAATCTGCCTGAGGGCTTTTGTCGCATCAGTCTCACACTTGTCTCTTGAGGCAGGTTGAGTCTTGCTTGACACATTATTGTTTACCCACTAAACCACAGTCATACGCTTTACACATAAAAGTGTGTGTGTTTGTAGTCCTGACTCTCTATAATCAGCAATTTTGATTGATGTGTGTATGACTTTATTAAAACTTGTAAGATAGATCACACTCAGGAGCTGAAAGACATTGATATTCGTATAATACTGTAGGTCAGTGTGCGTTAAAGTAACTATTCCTTTTTTGTTAAAATGACAGCGGAAACGATCAGTTTGTTGAGTCAAATGAACTTGTTTAGTGATTTTCATGATATAAGGTTTCACAGAAAATCATGATGTTAACGTTTAGAATATCTTATAAGCACGTTAAACAGATTAGAGCTAATATAGTTAATGTTTTTGCAATAATCAAAACAATCAACCATTGAAGAAAAACAATTTTGTCTCAGAAATTGCTAGTAAATTAATTTAGCATAGCCTACATCGAACTGAATTGAACTTAAGAAAATATCTAATTTTACAGTTTATTTACAGTGTATGCTATATTATGTCACCCTGCACAAGTATACTATAACAAATAGTTAGTATAATCAGTGTAATGTAGAATATCGCGTTTTGTCATGCAGCATTTTTATGTCATGCATTTATCACTGTAAACACTAGATGGCACTGTTTGACCAGCAATGCTATGGTTTAGGCCAGTGTTTTTCGAGGAACTCCTCTCTCCTCGCTGTGCAGACAGAGTTATCATTTACTAGTTGAGTGGGATCTGCCATTGCTGTTATCTTTTAATAGATTTGTACGGAGAGAAAAGCAGGTGCCTCTTGTTAATGTGTCCAATTGCCCAAGTTGCCTACTGAATGTGGTGCATCCATCATTGTCTGCTGCTGTGACACCCTGTCATCCGCCCTCAGTGGCACAAGCCATGCAGACGCGCCGTAACAGATGAGCTTCCTCATGGGCACCGTGCACGCTCAACACAATCAGCACAAACACTCCCACCCACCCACACACACACCCACACACACACACACACACACACACCCTACAGTTCTCTTAAACTCTACTCTGAGTATTCTGCAATCATCAACAAAGTTGACTAAAACACGGTTGTCTAAAACAGTGAATCCCAACCAGCGGTCTTCAAATCTTTGTAAAGATTTCATATTGCTTTGACATTCATTAATAATATTAAAGGGCCACTAATATGTCAAAATATTATAATAATAAAGTATCTGATTTCATTTGATCTTTTATTAATGCCTTGACGCATTCATTTTCTTTTTTAAAGTGCAGTTTGTGTTACTTGGTTCACCTGGTGATATATTTCATAATTGTTGAGCTTTGCATTACGTTGTTTTAGATTTATATATTACAAACCCATTTTCACAGACAAATTTGAGATTTAAAAGGCATTATATTTTATAAAAATATTTGAATATAAAATATATTAAAATATATAAAATATTTCAAATTAAAATATTAATATTATAATTGATATATATATATATATATATATTTATTAAATTAGCACTCCTCTGCTAAATTAATAAATGTAAATAATAGAAAACAGAAACAGTGTGAAGTAGTGTTTGAGCCATATGAATGTGGGTGTAGAAGCCATAAAAAGGAATGGAGGATATGTAAAATCATGATGTAATGTGGTAATATAGACAAATGTATTGTTTTATCCAGATGGATAGATGCCATTTCTACAAAACACTACTATCAGTGCAACCTGTGATGATTTATCCTGTTCTTCATTGATGTAGCCACAGATGAACTGTTTAAAGAAAGCTTGTGGTGCCTCAAGGTACGGTATGATTTGTTGTGCAGCTTTGCATTAATAGAGTAAAGATGCACAGCGCAAATGCATGTCTTGAGCCTGAGGCAAACTTTATTAATATACTTCACATTATGAGCATGTATATCTCCATATGGCCCACGTACAGTAAGTGGCGAGGCAATTTACGATCAGCTACGCTTTGAGCTTGATTCTGTAGTACACACTACATGTGTAAATATGTTCACGGTTTGTGGCATTGTTGTAGATGTGGACAGGTCCCTGAGGTCTGAATGTCTTTGGGGTAGAGTACCTTTTGCAGCTGCACTTCCTTTGAGGGAAGCATTACCATGTTAATACCTTGTTCGGGCTTTTGCGATGGCCGGGTCTTAGAGAGGTCAATGTCGGTACCACTTTAGCAAAAACCTGTGATGTAGACGGCCAGAGATTTAGACATGTGCAACCTCGCTCCCTCTCCAGAGCTTAAAAAGCACATAGATGTGTCATAAATATGGTTCTGGTCACAACTTGTCCTTTTTAATTGAAGAGGGCAAACAGGGCTTATTTTTTCTTTTGGTTTTTATTTCTTTTTTTTCATCCTCAGCTTTAAGTTTTCTCTTCTTTTTCTGATGTTGGAAAGCAGTAAAGACCACAAGGTTAAAGTTCCTGACCTCAGTTTTCACGGCATGCAGGTAATTATAACCATGGTTCCTCATTTTCAGGCTTCAGCTCAAAAATAATTGCCCTGCTGCTATCGTTAAAATCCGCTCAGTTCATTTGTATCACACCCTTGCAAAACATGATTTGAGTCTACGTTGGAATCCAGCTGCTGATTAAAATGAATAAGATAATTTAGTTTTTCTATAATAATTTGTTTTAACAGGCATGTGTTAACTTTGTTGGGAGGTTCACTTCTAGCTACATTTTGTAAAAACAGTGATTTACGTTTCTCACGACTATTATCATTTCCTTTAAAATGTCATTTCAAAGCTCAAGATGTGACGAACTTTCCATACGTTTATGAGCTCTTATAAAGGTTCAGAAATGGGATTTTCACAGTGATGCCACAGAAGAACCATTTTTGGTTTTCCCATTTCCATGGATTACTTTATGACAAATAAAACAAAGTAACCTATTATTATAATTATTATTTTTTTAAATATCATCAAAACATCCATTAAAATCAGGGATAACCAAATTAGTTTTAAAGGCAAAACATGTATTGAAGAAAATAAGAACGTATATGAAAAACCACAATGCATGAACTTTCTTATTTTTGATTCTGATCTCATGCCGAGACTTTATTCAAGGTTTACCCATTTTGAAATGTCTCCTAAGGCTGCTTTGAGTGGTAACCAAGCCAATTTATGCAACAGATTCAATGGGCCATTGCAGCCTGCAGTCAAGCTCAAATGGAAACTGTAATAGTGGTTCACCATTTGGCTATGTTATTGTTTTCTTTAGTATTACCCAGTTGGGAAAAGTCAATGGCAGAGTGGAGAGGTCCTCTCTTCCATCTCTAGAGCTAATTTGGTTGTGCAGTTTGAGTGCTTAATTTTGCACTCGGCCGCTTTCTAAGGTTAATCGTGGGACAGCAGTGTTTATGTTGCAGTAATACAGGCCCAACTCCCCTGCTAAATCTTGTAGACTCAGAAATATGCATCCACCACCCCCATCTGCCCCCTGTTCACTGAAGGAAAAAAGAGAAGAAAGACAAATGTGACGTCGAACAAAAGACAGAGGAAAGTCGTTCCAATTAGCCGCTAATGAGACAAGCTCATGAGGATTTCCAACTCCGCAACGTGTTAGCATTTACTGCGCCCCTCGCCGTAGCCCCGCGCAGCGCGACAAGGGAAATGCGGCAAGAGAACATATCTGTCATGATTGCCTACACATGGCTGCGGGGCTCGCTCTTTAAGATGTGAGCAGGAAGGAACGCCTCACTTATGGTCAATGTAAAAACACCAAACTGACATGCTGAGACCATTTTTCTGTGTTTATCTATCCAGCTACAGCCCAACCCTTCACCCTCTCTCCCAAAATGGATCCTCGAAGAACAAGGAACAAAGTTGCACGCCATACGTTCTCAATTTTCTCAATGTGGTGAAAGGGGGGAAATACATATAATAACTGAAAAATAATATGTCAAGAGAATAACCAGCACTCCCCGGAGCCTTTGAGATACTTTTATCAGAAATGTCTGGCTGAAAACGGTAAAAGAAATATGTTTTTGTAATGTGCCTCCACTGAAAGCCTGGGGTGATCTTTTCTGGCTGCTAAACTGGCCACATGTTGGGCTAGACAAGAGAATCTTGTCTGCAGTGTATCGTAATGCGATGCCACATCATTTAGGAACCAGTATTAGCATTAACGTCAAGTGTGTCGCTTGGAAGTGTATACGTGGCGACTGCACTTCTTTGAACCACAATAGTTGTAGACAGGTTTGTTTACCCCTGAAACTATAAAGATGGAGCTGAATTGAATTGGACAGGAAACACACACTGTAATTTTATTTGGTGTTGGGGAACTGTGCGTGTGTGCATGCTAACTAACAGCGCCACCGGACCCGCCAGAGCTGCCAGCGTCTCGCACCAGGATTTCTAGCATTAATTCTGTCTGAACACATCCATAAATAAATAATGAACGAAATAATGAAAATAATATTACGCTTGGAAGCAGGCTTGTTTCACATTTTCTCTTAGCCCACGTACCGCGCTAGCTAATTGGCTTTCTAAGGAGTTGTCCTCCTTTCTGTAAATTGAGTTCCTGAGTGAAAGAGGCTCTCCAAAAGCCGTTTTCTGATGAAAGACAAAAGAAGTGTCAGAAAAGATGGTAGACAATTTTGTATTTTTAAGAATAGCTCGTCTAACGTTCTGAAAATGTTTTGCTAAAATTCCCATTAAGTTATGAGAACATTATTACTGAATGTTTTCGGAATGTTAGAAACATCCATAAAAAACTTAAACTGATGCAATGTTAAGAGAACATTCTATTTTGGGATTTTGAAAAAAAAAAAAGAAAAGTTAGAAGAATGTCAAAAATAATTAAATTAAATGTTCTGTTACTGGGAGAATTTTAGCCCAAATTCTGAGAATGTTCCCTGTTAGCATTGTTAAAAGAAGACTGTAGAAGCCAGTCCTCATCAGCTTCTGCTTATATTTCAAGCTTCTTCTTATTGACCTAGCAGTCGCTAAAACAGCATTCGGGCCTTTAACCTTCCCCTTGCACACTCTTAACACTCCCACTTTAGGATCTTACCCACTCCACCTTGTGCCCCCCAAAACTGCTCATAAAAAGCTTATGTGCAGGGACAGAAGCTGTGGCTCAAGGTAGCCTCTACTTTTTATTTGAGTCTTAAAGAAGACCGTAAACCTTGAGCTCCAGGAACAACCTCCGGCACCCAGAGCACCCGCGCGCTCTCTTTCCTCATTAGACCCCAGTCAAACAAAAAAGAGAAAAAAAAACCCGTTCAAACGACTTCTTCCTCGCAATGCGTTTACTGCTAATTAGTTTGCTTTGTAAGGTTAGATGTGCGGACGGAGCAACTTTGAAAGCGTTTGGCGGCCATCTGTGTGAGCACAGCGATAACTATGTACAGATGGCCTGCACTCGAGACAGGTTGCTTCAGAGAGGAAAAAAAGCAGTGAGACATTTTTAGTTTATGTTAATAAGATTTATGGCCACACTCACAGGTAACCTATTTGGCAGTAATGATGACTGTTAGTCATTCCAGGAAAAAAAAAGAATAAAAAGTTTTGAAGAGGAAAAGTCATTGAAGCAAATGAATATAGAGCAAATAAAATCGCGTTGGAGTTTTTTCTGGGATCTTACACTGGGATCAGGTGGGGCTATATAGCGTTTCGTTTCATTTTTCTACTACTGTGTTTGCAGTTTCTTCTGTTTCTACTTGAGCACACATTGAATCAATTGGATGGCAGCTACTTGAGAAAAATACTTAATTTAACCAAGTTAAATTGCCATTACTGACTCAGTGAACCAGGTAACTCAAGAAAAAGGTAATATTGCCAGGTAATTGTTGGACATGGTCACAAAATTTGCAAACATAATCAAATAAGTGAAGTGACATTTGTAATTTATGCCATTACCTCTGACACAGGTGTATATGAAGTTGTATTTCAGTCCTGTTTCATATAGGAAATATCAGTGCCTTCATTTGAATTTTTAGAATAGATCTTAATTGAGCATGATGCACAATAAAATGAACAAAGAACATTTTTCTTTTTAGCCCAGAAGCCTACATTTTGTCCCAGTTTAATTCACTGTTTTAGTTTCCATTCTGGACAATAAACGAATACTTCCTTCTATCTTAAACTGAACTGATGTTGGCCCGTGACCAGGTACCTCATCTGGTGTAATACTGACAGAACAAGAGAGATTCTGAACCCACATCATAATCTGGCCGCGGAAAATCAACCATGTCTTCATGCTCGCCTGATTTATGAAACATATCATCCAGCTTCTTAATTAACAAACTTCTTTAAAAAGAAATCGAAGGGATTTGCACTAACACACTGTTTACGTTACTGACAGAGTGAAATAAGCGTAACTTTGTTGCCTTTGAGTAGCTAACTCTGCTAATTGCTTCCACAAGTAAACGCTCAGTTAGCATGGCCCATCAAAACACACATCAGCTTAGCTGTAATGGAGTCTGAAGCTTTTGGGGGGTTAAAAGTGTTTTTATAACTTA
The DNA here is from genome assembly GCA_032361165.1 of Enteromius paludinosus. NCBI lineage: Eukaryota > Metazoa > Chordata > Actinopteri > Cypriniformes > Cyprinidae > Enteromius > Enteromius paludinosus. The sequence goes on from JAUMHQ010000053.1 coordinate 14,012,555, forward strand.
AGGGGACTTGATAAGAGAAAGCTATATTTACAGTGGATCAGTCTGACAGCTTTTCAAAGAGCGCTATCTATAAGTGGCTATTTTTGAGCCAGAGAGAGACTGTCCTCTTAGCTGAAGTCCTCATTAGGGAAGGAAAGAGAGAGGAAACTGAGAACAGAGAGAAAGTGGGAGATAGAAATATGTTCAAATAACATCTTTGTAATGTCAGTCTGCACAGTTTTCCTTCAGTGCTTGCATATGCATCTTCATACTGTAAAATAAATGTTCCGTTGTTATTATTTGTACTGTGACTGCTAGCAGTGTCTTTAACTGTTGTGTTTGTCAGTCATCTGTCTTTTTTTTTTTTTTTTCAGTACCACAACCATTTTTATCCTTTTATAAAATGCTTGCAATATGGATAAAATAAGCTATCATTTAACAAAGAGGGAATGTATCTGTCAGAAATAAATGATTTTAATGACGTTGCCGCACTATGACTTGAGTTTAGCTTTCTTCCATTTTGACATGGTATTTTTTTCATAATCTTATTATATCTCATACTGTACCATCTGTTTTTGTTAAACATTTATTCCTCATCTGATTCATAAGATGAACCAATCAAGAGCACAAATTCTTGAAAAGCGCATTTTACTCATGTGCTCTGTTCCCTCCTCTCCCTCTCCTTCTTTTTTTCCGAGGTTTTATTAGGAAATGGATCCCAGGTGTTCGATAAGCCTGTAGTGGACATGACAGCAGTGCAATCAAGTGTATAAATTTAATTGCAGGCTCATTTGGGGCCGTTTATTAGCCGGTTAGGGGCACCCTGCTCCACTTGAACCCTGTTATTGTGAGGCAGAACATCTGTTTGGCTCTTTTTAACTATTTGTTTCATTGCATAGTTTCACAAATGCACAGGTTTAATGGCTACAGGATTATGGTAAACTGGCATTGTGGGCTTGAATGTTGCAGTTGTGTTTTGTGAAGCAATTTATGTTGTTTAAGGATTAATTTGTAGTCTGTGGTCTAAATTCTAGAACTAAACTGAACCTTTGGGAAATGAATTAATAATTGCATCATCAATTGGACCTTTTAATTTAACTTTATTTATTTTTCTATACTATCAAATAAATTCATTTGATTTGATAAGTTCTTAATGATTACAGTCAAAACTACATAACTAATACAGTTTATGCATTTTTTAGGCTTTAAATGTCTCATTCTGGTTTTATTATTATTACTATTCTTTTTTTTTATTTATTAATTGCTTTTGAATAAATTATTAAATGAACGACAAGTTACTGCAGTGCAATATACTATAACAGTATACTGTATACCAAAAATTTTAACTTAGTTTAAATAGGTCTAACTGGCACAGTTTAAAGTGATAGTTCACCCAAAAATGAAAATTAGATGTTTATTTGCTTACCCCAGGGCATCCAAGACTTTGTTTCCTCAGCAGAACACAAACGAAGATTTTTAACTTTTTACG
>JAUMHQ010000053.1:14020342-14034911 GCA_032361165.1 Enteromius paludinosus
ATCCGCGCTAAAGGTGAAAGTCACCATAGCTTGTAGTATAGACTCCAACCCAACTTTGGGAAGAGATTAACGGCGATTTTTTTTTTATCGCGCGATAAGAGTCTCGCGCGTTAACGCCGATAACGGCCCACCACTAATATATATATATTTATATTAGGAAGATATGTTACTAGCTATGTATATATATATATATATAAAATCTATTAATATCTATGTCTATATCTATATCAATGTCATCTATATCTGTCTATAACTACTAAGTTAGATATACTATTACCTTCCAATTTTACTGCTTCCACTACTTACTATTGCTATTATAACACCAACACAGTCTTTAAGTTAATCTAATAAATACAGCTAAATATTTTTACTGATACATCTTACTGTAATATGTCTACTTGTTTTAACAATAAAGTGTGTAATTAACCTAAAAATAAAGTATGAATATTAAAAGGTATGAGAGAAATGCTTTAATGTTTCCTAGTTACACGTTAAATTAGAAAAAAGCTCTTTGTGTCCCGTGTGAGTGAGTCTCTGTTCTGTTGTCCCACCCCCCTCATACTTATCTCTCTGCCCTGTCATGTTCCTTACATCAGGAGAAAATAATTAATTACTCAGTCCACTCATGATTTATGATATTACTGACATAATTAATGAAACACATCAATTTTCCTGTTTAATTGAAGGGGGCCGCAGTGCACGTCTGGCACAGTTAAAGGATTCACATGACAGAACAGGGCAAAATAGACACCTTCCCATTTTTTTTCTTTTATTTTACCCTCTCCCTCCCTATTTCTCCCTCTTTCCCTCTCTCTCTAGCCCGTTATTAACAAAGGGGTATGACAACTTAGAAATATCTGCAATATTAGATGGTGGCCAGTAAACAGAGTTAAACACCCAGGCAGTTGTTTATTGTGCATATTTACACAGATGCAGACATGCTGTACATTAATGTGTATGTCTATAGTGTATATATGATTTATGAGGCGGCATTTCTAGACGTGTACAGCTCTCCCACTAGCCTGAAGACAATAGACAGCTAGGTAAGCCATGAATATTTAATTTATCAAGCAGAAGGTATAGAATATGCCTCATGCACTGCATCTAAAACAGTCGTGTCTGACACAGCCAAGAAGTGTATATATATATATATATATATATATAATTATTATTTTATTGTAGTGTTACACTATTTGGCAATGTTAGTGAATCTAAAATGCTTGATTATTATTATTATTATTTTGCTTTGTATTATACATTTATAAATTTTATATATATGCAAACATTAAATAAAATGTTTTGTATCATGCTGGCAAATATGTTGTATGATTTTAAAACAAAAATGGATTTTCAGAATTTCTGCCTCAAATATATTTAAATTTAAGTAGTAAATTAATAAATGTGTGTAATAATACACAAACGCACATATCTAACATGTCTTATCGAAGATTTGAACCAAGGTTATCTGAATATATCCAAATCAAACATAAATAAATAAATAAATAACATTCTCAGTTACTTTCAAGTTACTCTCAGACAAGGCAGCAAATAACAAGACATAAAATGCAACAATTTCATCCATGCATTAAATTCTACTTAAATACGTCAGTTAAGAAAAAACAGTTAAAAAACAAATAATAAAACATTTTTAAAGAATAAATGCAACTCACCAGAAGCATTTCATGTGCTTGTGATTAGGTACTTTGAGTTGACCTAGTCAACTGCGGGAATGTGCTAGTCTGGGTGTGAGTTAGCATGTAACTGTGCTGGGGGGAGATTAGTGGCCATGGAAACACCCTGCCATCCCTGTTTTTAGAAAGACATACTCTACATGTGAGAGTGATTGACACGTCTTTCCCTCTCCAGCTGACCCATAGAAATTAGCAAGTTAGAGTTATTCTGCTGCAGCTCTTTGAAAGAGGGTGGGGGGGTGGATACTTTAAAGTGGCTCTCGAAAAATGCTCCTCTGTCATTTGCATGTGAAACATGGCTGTGTTTTACGGAATGGTGTGTTTTAGCCATAGCTGTGGCTTCACAGCATTCTCTGTTAGTGTGCCGTCTGGCCATGGAGGATAACTTTATTTCCAGTCTGTGTTTGAGCTTCATTATAGACTGACTGACTGACTTTTGTCCTGCTTTATTGCTCTTAGACTTGAAGTATTGATTTGATTGGTTGGATTGAAACTTGTCTAAATGTCAGTGGGACAGTCAGATTACACCGATCAGCCTATGACTGATGGCAACATGCAGATTGTGTTATTTTGAGACTTGAGACCATGTGGTATGCGTTTGAGGTATTAATGCCAGTCTGCAACGTATTTATTTTTAATAATGGGCTTTTAAGTCAGTCTTGTGTAATATAAAGTAAAATAAAGTCAGAGACACCTGTATTTCTACTTTTAAGTAATTTTACAAATGTTAAGGCTTAGAACTTTTGATATTTGAACAGAAGGGGGCAGCGTTGTTCCACCGAACTCACTGCATTGGTTTGGGAAGCTGGCGACGTTAGGAAGCAGGATCATACAGTGTTCCTTCGAAGTAAGTTAAGAAAAACCATTATAGGAATCCTTAATATCCGTTATATTTATATCGAGACTTTCTTAATTGCTCTAAAAAAAAAAGTCGCAAAAATAATTAAGAGGAAAAAAAGTAAACAGAAACTACAGATTTCAAATGTCCTTATTTCTATGTTTAGTACATCAGTACCACAAGTTACTGTCAACACTAGCACTAAAGTAATTGAAATATTGTGTGCCAGTAACACATTTATTTTTTTATTAATAATAATAGTAAAAAAAAAAAACAATTGTGAATTAAATACCAAAATACTATTTCTTGCTAACTAATGCAAGGTTATAAAAGCAGGCTATATATTTCTCAGTAATACAGTTATTTAGTGACTTACTAATTAGATTCAATGTTGTTATAAACCTATAAATGTACACTATTTTGAAGTGGGGTTTTTGTTGTAATTTGACAACATATAAGTTGCGGTTTACCTACATTGTAATTAAATCTGTCTAAGCGTACAGTATTTGTTTTCATTTTGATATCTCTGGTGAATGCTAAAGGCGCTTTGTGTCCATCATGTCTTTTGTGATGTCGCAGACGGGGCATGAGACATGACATAAAGCAGACAGGAGAAGACTAAGGGCTTTTGTGTCAAAATCCCTCTGTGTGTATGTAAGGACTTAAGGATTATGTATCACTTAGTGGCCCTAGTTCTTTCTTTCCGTAGTCTGTGTACTTCTTAACACATCCACACATACTCTCTCTACTCCCAACCCCTTAACCTGTTCCCCTTTCTTTTCTCTTTTTCCCCCTCTCACACCTTTAACCCTGGCTCATAACGGCTGGACTGTGGTGCTGGTCAGCATATTGTCACCTGGGTTCCATTAAGAACTCCTCTCATCTTCCTTTAGAAATAACAACAAAACAGACCTTTCTCTGTAATTCTTCTAGATTTTTCCAATGGAGCCTCTGAGGTCAGAGGAAGTTGGGGAGACAAATTGCATTAGTCCTCTGAATAAGCAGGTTTTTGGGTCTACGAGCCTCTGGACGAGTGGTGGCCGTAAGATGAGGTTCTTCTTGTCTCTCAAGGGTCTTGTAGTGTAAAGCCTTCAGGCTCCAGAGATGAACGCTTAACGGCACAATGACAATCTGGTCTGGGTTAAAACAAAAAGGGAGGCATTATTTTGGATTCTTCGTGGCGAGGCACATTCCGAGGATGGGAAGGTCACAGACAGTACAGGGGTTTTTGCAGTGAGCCTAGGCTAGTTTGTTTCAACCCTGAAGTTTAATGGTGTGTTAAGAAGAACAGGAGGATGAGCCTGAATTTTTGGGGCACTTATCTGACCAGAAATGCTTAGATAGTAAAGTTTAACCCTCATGTTCTTTTTAAGGACCGAGGGACATTTTATAGTATTTGATAGTATATAATCATTAGAGAAATATTACATTATTCATGCTTTTTTTTTAAAGATCTCATTTATAAACTTAAATTTCAATTAAACATGTAATATAACTTAATCTCGGTATAATACCTTAATAAATTCATTTAATTTTCGCATGCTAAGATTTTAATGTACACACACTTTATTTCATTTCATTTTATGTTATTTTTCTGTAACATGTTTTTGCTGTATTTAAATAGAAGCTAAACAGAAGCAATGTCAGTAAAATATGCACAAAATGAAAAAACAGAAGCACAACGCTTTAATATTATCTGAATACAGTGTTTCAGAGAAACATATAAAAAAATGTGAATGGAAAGAGGGTTTGCAAACTTTTTAATATGTAAATAATATGTTAAAATAAGAAAAAGTCAATTTCAGCAGAATGTAAGAATTCAATTTTTTTCTTGTTTATTGATTAAGCTAGTGAATTTTCTATACAGTACTGCTTTTACTGATAAGGTTTCATTCCAGAAATCATCTTGTTGTTCAGTGAAAACCCTGCGATTCAGCGCAGATCATTATAAGTTTCTATCCACCCTGTTTTCAATGCATCTGGCGTAGCTGGACTCTGTGTGAGTGTGCGTCAGCTGTTGTGTGAATCAAAAGCTCGACAGCACTGTTTCATTGCGATGACCCTTACACCTCCCAGCTTGCTCTGGTTTGCAGAAGCCCGCAGACCTCGCCAGGGATGTCAAACAACAAAACACTGGTCTTCAAAAGCCAATATCCTGTGTCTGTTCGCGGTACAGCCGGAGCCAAGCCGCATCTAATAATCCGGGCGAAATATTCATTTTCACGTCCATATTAACTCTCAAATAGAGATGCCTTAGTCTCTCTCCCTGTCGTTCTCGCTCATATCATCGGTGTCACCCTAGGTGTGAATTCTCACGAGAGTGTTTTGTTGTATATTCTTGAATGGAGAATATTCGGGAGATGACAGAATGTATTCCAGGTGACATTCGTGCAGCTGGTGGAGTTTGGGTCGTCTGTCACTCATTCGGTTGTCTGCAAAGCAAATGATGGCGTTATTGTAAAGTCAGTCACTTCTTATTAAGCACCGCCGAATTGAAACGGTGCTAGACGATGATTCGTCCGTCAGGAGATGCGTACGGTTTGTCTGGATCCATTAACCACTCTCTTCTCACCAGATCTCAGTGTCATTGTTCTGTGGGGAGCAGGGCCTGCCGCCCCCCTTCCCCCGAATATGACACGCGCACTGCGGGACATGGCAGTTTCCTTAGAAAAGGCCTCCGCGCAATCATTTACATGCTGTAACCTTACGCCTGCTATTGTCCGTGCCTCAGTCGACATTCATTTGTGTCCCCCGGCAGCTTTGACCAGCGAACAATCCCCGGACCAGGCAGGAGGGAAAAATAGGCCTACGTTTCACTGATTAAAGAGATGTGGTGTCAGCGCCCGGTCGCTGTCAGCACTCTGTTAGCGACTAGCGCTGACTTTCTGGAAAGCTAGGCTGCTACGCTAATTACCTTTAAGTGAGTAGCGTCACTTGAAGCCCGTCTACGAAGCATTTCTTTATAGGCTGCCTTTTAAATTTGTGTTCATATAAAATATATTAAGCTTTAAGAAGATTCAAGCTTTCGTTTAGATGGCTGAGGAGGAGGTGTGAAGCCCGAACATGTTTACTGTTTCACAGATTTTCGAAATGAACTACCAAAATATTTTTCACACAGATTTCACATTTCTCAGTTTCACTGTGTTGACCAAACCATTTGTGCTACGTTTAGAAATGGATACTAACCTTCATGTTATGCTTTTTGTCTTTCATTTTTTGTTTAAATGTCCATCTCCATGAAAAGTCTTACATTGCTTGTGATATTTATATATATTGTAATGTGATGTACCCGTGATAATACATTGCTAAATTTATTTTTCACTAAAATGCTCTAATGTAAAAATAGGCTCTGTATAGAAACTATGCTGTTCAAACTATACAAACAGTTTTTAATCATCGTGATGTTTGCATATTGTTTATCAGGATGTTTGACAGCTTTTCCAAGGAAAGACGTGCCATAAGAATTCTTTTTTTTTTTTTTTTGCTCCTAATAGCTTTCTATGTTTGAGTTTAATTCAACTGCAAAATTAGATGGAACATGCCTCCGGTCAATCAGAAAATAGCTCACTATAGGCTACTAGACTTTTAAATTTGCTAAAAAAGAACAAAGTGGTTTGGATTGCTTTTCAGATGTTGATGGAAGAAGTGGCCCATATAATTCTTTCTATATTTGGGAATCAGTACTGTAAACACGAAGATGACAGTACATATGGTTCAGAACTGGATGTTTAATGAAAAAAGTTCAGACATCTGTCATGATGTATATATTATGTGACAGTAATCTAGTCTTGATAAGAAGTGCGTAACAAGTGTAACTTCTAACTACATTTTTCAGTAACAGTAGATCTGGAGCTTTAAAAATATTGTAGCTTTTAATGTAACAAGCTATTTAATAGCTTTACAGATGAAGAAATAATCAAGCACATTCTGATAAACTGTCCTCTCGTATGTGTAGAGTTGGGAAGTCTGATTCATTTTAGCCAGTCAGTAGGTACGTGAAACTGAATTATAAAACCATTCATTAAATATTCAGTAAAAAAGTAATGTAATGTAATTTCTGTCTTCCTTTTTTTTTTTTGTAAATAAATCATGAAATGGGGTCACAAAGAAATAAGAAATAAATAGAAATGAATACTTTCACTAAGCAAGGATGTGTAAAAATACCATTAAATACATATTTTTTCATTTACATTTTGCAAAAAAATACATCATGTGACACTAAAGACTGTAGAGAGCTTTTTTTTAAAAATATTTAAAGATACGTTTAAAGGTTGTTTCCCAAAAATATTACAAATTTCACAATTCTAATGTTGTACATTTTACAGCTTCTTTATAAAACTTTAACAAGTTGAATTAGCTCCTTCGACACAGCATTTTGTTTTTGGACAGATACATCATGAAACCAAACATGTCTGCATATGTTTTCATTTCTAATATGGTCTTTTAAAAGTAATTTTTATTTATTTAATTCTGAAAAGGACAGCAGATTTTAAAATTCATATAAAGGGTAGTTCACTCAAAAAAGAAAATTCTGTTACTCACCCTCATGTTGTTCAAGACTGTATGATTTTATTTTGTAGAGCACAAAAGTAGATGTTTCTCAGAATGTCTGAGCTGCTCTTTTCCGCACAATGAGAGTGGATGGAAATGGTGAAGATGCTCAAATACTGAAAATGTCTATGCAACAATATGTGAGTTAGCCGTATAGCATCTAGTGCTGCTCTTTTCAGTCTCTTAGCCCCATGCTTGGCAAGTTCCCTCATCTGATTGCCTGCCAGAAATATGCTGCCCTAGCTATTGTGGGGTTCATAACCATTGTAATGGAGAGCGACGAATGCACAACTTTCAGCAAGACCGCTTTGTCATTCTTGTTCACCTTTCCTCATTCCTCCGCTCGTCTGTTTTTAATAGCAGGTTGTATTGTCTAGCTCCTTAGCTACAACAAAGGGATAAATACAAAGCGTACTGTAGGTGCTTGTGCTAAAGGCCTTGGACATGACATGTGACAGCCGATGATAAATTGGTTCTGTGTCTGTTCAATTTCAAATGCAAAGCTCTGGAGAGGAGGAGAAGGAGAGGGAGAGGTGAAATGAAACATTTCTGGAACAGGGTGAGTGGGAAGTTTGAGATGATGTGTGGGTGTGTGTGGACCAGATAAGCCTCTGCTTAAGTTCTGGTGCAGGTTACTGACTTCCCGTCGTTCACAAGTGCATCTTGGCATCCAGTCAGGTAAGGAGAGCGAGGAAAGCAGTGTGTAGATGAATAGCACTACACAATCGGAAATGACAGCGGTTCATGCGTCCTTACAAAATGTAACCCACAAGCACATGCACACCTTTCTAGCTCGGTGATTCTTAACAAGAGGTTTATAAATCCCAGGGGTACTTTAGCAGGGTCCAGGGGGTACTTGAAAGAGAAAACCGGCTCTATTAAAAATAGATTCAATCTGAAAATATATTTGGACTGTCAATAGATCAAACATCTAATAATAGAACTAATAGATTACATTTATGCTTTTTTTTATATATATATATTTAAATATACTGCCAATCAATAAAATAAGGAAAAATATACATTACAATATACAATATACACCACTTTTAAAACATTTTAAAATAAATAAAAATGAAAAATATCTCTTATGTCCACAAAGACAACATTTATTTTCTTCAAATAGTATATTTCCATTTTGATGTTTTAGCAAAAATGGAACCAAGGCATGCACACTGAGGGCAAAACCAAAACAAACAATAAAAAGGGTTCTTGGCGAAGAAAAACAAAACAAAACAACAACAGTCAGCACACCATAGGCTTAATAAACACAAAACATTTTAATAATTAATGGACTTCACACAAGGTAATGTTTCAAGCCGAATATTAATGAATTAAAAGACAAATTGAATTATTTTGATGTTTTCAAAAGTAATTAATTTCTGTCATTGCAAAGCTGCATTTTCAGCAGCCATAACTTCAGCGACTGTCACATGATCCTTCAGAAATCATTTAGATATGCTTCTCACAGGGATATGTATATATATATACATTATTATATATGGCATACTACTACTAATAATAATACAAATGTCCCTCCAAATCTTTGAAAAGTAGTAGTAGATCTTTTTGGTGGACATAAATGTTCATTCACCTCCAAAACAAATGACACTGCATCAATCAAACTATATGACAGCAGCTTGAAGTCAACATTTTCACACACCATAAACAGTAAAAATCCTTTTTGTTTGCAGAAAATTATATTTGCAACACTTAAAACAGCATTCATTCATTTAATTATAAATATCATAATATTTGGCCATTAATTCCCAGTAAAGTAAAAGAAAAAATTCAAATGCAATTATAAACTGTAAACCTGATAATTATAAAATAACCTGGATTGTATTTAGCATGTGATCTTAAAACGCCTTTGGAAGGTGGCAGGAAGCTGCACAATTATAGCTGTGATGGTCACATTGTAAATTGAGTTATTGTAATTGTAAATGATTTGAAGTTTCATATTATGTTTTGTTATTCATCCTGATCGTGGAATGAATCAGTAGAGCTGGAAGGATTGACTGCCTGGCACATGTTCTATGTAAGCCAAATCCAGCTTGTATCTTAGAAGACGAAGAGGAGGAAATGTGTGTAATTGTGCATGTGTGTGTGAGTGAGAGAGAGACTATGAAAGCAGCTTCTGCATTTGTGTACATGTAAAGAAAAGCAAGGCGCGTTCTGAATTGTCATGTGAAGGGCCAAATTATATCTTATGGTAATTGCTGTATAATCCAAAAAAATGCCCAAGAAAAGTCCAAAAACACCCTAGCTGTTTCATCTCAAAGCTTTAGATATGATAATAATATAAAAGGTTTCTGTCTCTTATACGTTTTTTCCTGTACCTGTACAGATTTTTAAATGTGTATCTTTGTTTCAGTTTATCTCAATTTAATTTATTATGATAGATGTTTTCTTCGATATCAGGCTATCTATGACCAAACATGGAAGAAGTCTGGAGATTTCTTCCATCCTCCACACAAACACAATGACTTGAATTCCTAAATTCACTTTTGGCGAACGCACGCTCCCGAGTATCCATGGCTGAACCTCTTGACACCTCATCTGTGGTCCTGCATTGCTTGCCTGGACTTTAATTGAAGACAGTTTGTCTCTGCTGCGTAGCATCATCTCTCCCATCCGCCCCTCTCCTCCATGGGTCAGTGAGATCCAGCGGATTCCTCCACTCCGGCTCCGGCCCAATGCCTTATTGCTATTTGCCTCCTGCCGTCCTGGGAGAATATGTTAGATTGAAGTTATTTTATGCTTGGCTTAACACTCTCACTTTCAGTCTTCTGCATCGTGTCTCTTTGGCTTTCCCTTCTTGTCCTATTCTTGTCTGGCCTGTTTTGGTGTTTCCCCTGTTCAAGAAACACTTCATGCAGAGAGAGCGAGACAGAGACGGAAAGGAGCAGAAGGATGAGAGGTTTCAGAGGTTTCAGTGCTGGGATAAAAGCGAGCAAGTGAGCATTCTGATATAAATCAACAATCCTCTGGAGTTTTAAACCTTAGAAGGCAGGTTTTTGAAAGAGGTGGTCTGAGGGTCTTTCTGTGTACTGTCATTTCTGTTACACAATCCACTGCTGCTTCTCTGTAAATAAGAAAAAGGTCAACGTGTCGATTTTCTAAAGAATAAATGCTGTAAAAAAGTTTCAAATAAGACAAAGATTATTTTTTAGATTATGTTTATGATTATTATTAAAGACCATACTAATTCACTCTTTATACCTTAAAACATAACATTTACGTTGGTGTCGTTTGCCATTTCTTTGCAATTATTGTCAAGTTTACTGGCAATTGTGACAATTGTTTCTGAGCTCTCTTCAAATAAATGTACAATTTACCTATACACAGTGGTCAATAATTAGTAAATAGATATTATTATGTAACAGCTATAAAGATATTTAAGAGAAATGATATATATTAACTTTGAACAGATAAATTGACACAGAATACACTAATATATATATATATATATATATATATAATTATATAATAGAGACCCCTGTAACTGTGTGTAATAATTCTCAGGTGAAGACAGGATCATTGCAAGTAAAACAGGTTTCATTCCAGACGGGTAGAACAAAGAAAACACATAAACCACAAAGTAACCTTGATAATCGGACAAAGGACAAGAGAAACTAAACGGGCTTTTAAACATGACCACATCAGGACAGGAGAAACCAGGACAGGTGAGGAACACTGGTGGAACGGGTAACTAATTAACCGAAAGTGAAGCCAAGGTGAAGACAGAGAGCCGAAGAGCCAGGCCGACAGCGAGGATCCGGAGGACCAAGGTGGAAGAGGGGATTCGGAAGGCCACGGCGGAGCCGGTGCGAGAGAGGACCAAGAAAGAGCTGGAGGGAGGGAGGAGCCTGACACAGCCGTTGGGAAGGAGGGATGAGGCACAGCCGGAGGAGTGGAGTCCCGAGGCGGCGGATGGACTCCGACTGACCAAGGCGGAGCTAGAGAGACGGTGGAGCTCGGTGGAGCTAGTGACCGGAGGAGCCCCAATGAAGAGGAGGGAGCTAGGGCCCATGGCAAACCCCATGAGTCGTAGGGCCAAGGTGAAGTTCTAGCTTAGGTGGCAGGAGGTGAAGTGGGGGAGCACCGCAAGCCAGATGGAGCTGGAGGATGACAGTCCTGCTTACTAGCCCCGGCTGGATGCAGAGTTGTGGGCGAGCGGCAGGGCTGTCAGACGACAGCGAATTAGGAGGCTGGCGTGGGTGGGATGGCGTTTATTTACTTGAGGACGTCTCTTGTAGCACGTATTCAGGTGAAGGCTCTTGTGACGCGCACTCAGGGGAAGGCTCTTGCGGAGCGCACTGAGGTGAAGGTTCTTGCGGCGCGGGTTATGGTGTCGGCTCTGCTGGCTGAGATGAGTGGATTCCCAGCCACAACCCCTCGGTGATCAGCTGAGCGAGGGAGCCTTGATGGTTGGAGATGGCTACCTGCTTCGCTAGCTGACGATCGAGCCCCAGCCAAAACAAAGTCTTTAATGCCTGATCGTCCCAGGGCACCAGGCGAGCTGCCTCGAGGAACTCCTTCCCATATTTCAAAACGGAACGGCCGTCCTGTATGCAGGAGTGACGGGTTCCTCCATGTAGAAAATAGTTTGTGGTCCGATTATTCTGTCACGGTGTGTATGAAATCTCTGGCAAAAAACAGGATCGTTGCAAGTAAACAGGTTTAATTCAAGACGGGCAGAACAAAGTGGACGCATACACATCTAAATAACCTTGATAATCGGACAAAATAAACGGGCTTTTAAACATGACCACATTAGGGAGAAATCAGGACAGGTGAAACGGGTTTCTAATTAACTAAACAAGAACAGGAACATGACCAAATTAGGAAAAACAGGAAGACAGAAAACTAAACCAAAACTAAACAGTGACAGACCAAACTTAAGACATAGAATGTGCCAACCCCAATTTATATAACTGAGTTAAGGGGAAAAAAAAGCTTTGACAGCATTCAGCTAAACATATTTTGCATACTATTGCCTCAGTTTTTGTGGTTGTAAAATTGTATGTACAGTAACATTAGCAAATAAGCAACAAGTCTGTTAGCATTTGTTAACTGGAACAGGTACTATATAAACAAGTAACCACCAAGTTAATACAGTTAGATACTTACTCCCTGACACTGGTTGTCTGGTCAGTGAATAAACAGCCTTATTGGTATTTTGGTCCATCTGTGGATGTGAAATGACATTAGCTAAAGGGCATTCGCTAATCACACGGATATGGAAAACATGCCTGTAGTATGTGACTTTGTTAACAATGGATGCAGCTCACTTTGTTGTGCTGTTTTATTTAGAGTTTTTCTCTTGGCGTGAGCTTGTTTCACTAAGTGTGATTCGCATTAGGAGGATGAGGGTAATGAACTGAAAGGCTGCTGTGTGAATGTGTGTGTAGTGACCCTGCAGCTCCTGCTCATTGCCAGCAATGTCCTCCTGATTCTTTCCATCCTTCATCGTCTCATCCCAGTATGACATTTAGCGGCATATGTGAACACATAACCACACACTGTTTATTCACGAAAAAAGCGTGGAGATAGACTCATATGTGCTTGTTTTAACACTTTTTTTTTTTTTATCATTGTTCACTGAAAAATTGCTATAAAGCAACATTTAAATTTTTTCTTTTGTATATGGGCTAGAAGTGCTCCGCCACTAAAAGAGTAAAATGCAGCACACTGAGGTGCAGAATCCTCTGACAGATGAACTGTACAAAAAACTCAGCCACAGTGAAAGTGTCTGTTTGACGTGATCCCGCATCTGGTTTTGTTTTCATGTTTTGTCAAGCATCAGACCAACATGAACTTTGAAGGCTTTGTGGGGCGCCCAGTCGGGAAACAATCCTGAAACGTGCTCGCAAAAAGCAAACGACACTGCCCACAGAGTTCAGACCAATAATAGGCTTGAGGTGAACGCTGTCCTCCAAATAGCACACTGAAGATTTCTCAATACTGAGTTCACCGCAGAACAGTCAAAGATATGTTACAGAACAGAAAGTTGCGGTGAAATTTGATGAATGGACAGGCAAATGCATTCTGATTTGGTTCTAAATTGCTTGGCTTGTTTTACCATCTTAATTTATTCATCGTCTATATCCAAGTTCTTGGTAAAACAAAGGACATTGTTAGTAATGTATGGTAAATAATGCATGTAAGACTACACCTGTCCACTCCGTGCGTCCTCATAGACTAACTCGGCACGGCTCTCCCCGCCTTCCTCTCCCAGCCGTCATCATCATACACCTCTCTATATGTTAGCTAGCGGCTAGACTGCAAGGAAAAGCCTTTACAGAGGTTCGCACATATTTTTTTATTGCAGCATACATCAAGTATGTTGAGACATCCGAAAGAGACTGCGAGATCCACGCTGATCCATTAATCATCATTCATTGTATGTTAATAAATTCCGAATTTCCCCATTTACCATGCGGGGCCATCCGCGCACGCTGGTAACGCAACCTTTTCAGAGGCCATAAATCACAGAGCCTGACTCATCTGACAGAGAGGCCTAAACACAGGCGCACAGTCAGTCCTGCGGGCACAAACACACAATCTAATGTACTCGCGTCAGAACTGGGAATCGACGGCGTAGTCTGGCATGTGGCAGAGCTGCTGGAGATGGCCGCGCTGGTGGCAGCAGAGGGATCGCTGAAAGCCAGGGGCCTCGTTTTCTCTGCAGCGCCGTAGAAGCTTTTTGAGCCACCGCGCACATAGACAAGTGTTGGCAGGCAAATAATACTTAGAGGAAACCACACTAGCTATTATGGGACAATTCTGCCTTCCAGGAGTGTTGTGTACCTGTCCTATTGATGGGTGGGTGTTAATAAAAGTAATCAGAGGTGGAGCTGCTGTTTGGTTCGGCTGTACAGGGCCTTTCAAAACATTTCAAATTCGGTGGAGTGGGAAAAAGCTTCAGATGTTAAAGATGGCAGCTCATTATTGCTTGAATTTCAGAGGGAGCAGAATCCAAAATTAGCTTTGTATAATTCGAATTTTTTTATAATTTTGTTCATGTTTATCTATGTACTGTATGTCTGTACAGGCATGTGGTGAAAAATGTGTGTGTGTGTGTGTATGCTTGTTTATAAAGAAAAAATAATAATTATTAACATTGTGGGGACATGCCTGCAGTCCCCACGAGGGGGAAAATAAATATAGTAAATGGAGTTTATATAACAATGCAAACAGGTAAGGCGTAGGGGATGAAAAAATATTGTTTGATCAGCATGAAAATAATAGACGTTTATGGAATGTCCCCACAATTCACAGAAATTGTTTGTGTGTGTGTGTTATTTGCAAAAAACATAATGAACCAGTGATGAAAACTGATGAACCAGTCTTTTTTTTTGCCTTCCAATAATGCATGGACTGTGACACACAACTTTGTGTTTATACATTGTTAGATTTCTCTGTACTTGGTTGACCAGTGGGTTCAAGGGCTCGCCAATGTATTAGATTTCTCTAATACATAAAA
>JAUMHQ010000053.1:14035570-14046741 GCA_032361165.1 Enteromius paludinosus
AATACTGGGGTGTGGTTGCAATGTAATTCTAGGGAATACAGATGTTAATTCCATCTAGGGAATACACAATCTTTCAACATTAAAAATATGTATTTTCTTCTGTTTCTTATTCATGACATAAAGTGATGAATCACTCTTTTTTCTTTGTTTGTTTTGTATATTTATTTACTTAGTTATTTACTCCAATTTGGTAGCTTAATGCAAGGAATATTCTATTATGTACATGAAATTATGAGGTTAGAAAAGTTAGACATTTTCCTGTATTTGATATGGTAAAAAGATAATTCTCACAATTTAGTATCTAACCAGATTATTGCAGTTTCTAATCAAGTTAACAACCAACTGGTAAATAGCAGTCATTACAGACAATTTTTCCAAAGTTTTAATCACTTAAGGTGACGAATATGTCATCAAAGGGTGTCAAAAAAATCATGAATGATGATCATGATTGTACAAATGCTATGTAGAAAGTTGTTTTCGAAAGAGTATAATGCCGTTAGTGCTGCAATATCCAGATTTCCTCTGAGAATGTGCTGTCTGACAGCGCTGTGTGTAAGCAGTGTGCATCCCTGAGAATCCACACAATATCGACATTCTCTTACTGAATCTGAGCCAGCCAGTAATCAAATGTAATTGTAGTTCACAAACATTTATCGGATTAGGCTACATTATTTTTAGCCTTGGGGAACTGTTTTCATTGTCCTCACATTTACCCCTCAATATTTACAATACCTCACCCCCTCCAGAAGTCACATGGCAAATGTAGCCTTGCTGTGTGCTGTAGATTAAAAGATTATAGAGGCTTTTGGTGCAGAAGCCACTTGTAAAAAAATTATTGTCAACAGGACCTCGGATTCTTGTTGAGATGCTTGTTTTATCATCATATGCGCATTATGCCAAATCTACCCTGTCCTATGTAACACCTGTGTTGTGTGGTTAATTGATCAACAATACTGAAAAAGCGGTAATAATTTAATGTCAAAACATTTTTTTATATATTTTTTTGTTATTTTTATATTTACTATTATAAATATATAATATATACTAATCTAGGAATAATTAAATTGTATTGCCACGTTTTCTAAAAAGTTTCTATATTATCAATATTATAAAGTTTCTAATAATTCTATATATATATATTTTTTTTAAATGCAGATATATGTATTTAAGGTACAATTGGGGCTAAAAGTGAAACTGGTGTGTCCCAAAATGAACTAACTCTTTTATCACTTTCGCAATACGTTAATGGCATACATCACAGTGACGTGGCATCAGCAAGGTCTCATGCTGAACACAGTTTTGAACTAGCATTCACCACTTTAAATCAGATGCTGATCAGTTTGCTCAGCTCCACATGACGTCAAACACACTTCTTGTCTTTGGGATGGTGCACTTGGTCCAGGTCCAGTAGCCTAATGAGGTGGTTTTGATTGGCCTTGTCCCACAGGATCCAGAATCTCTCTTTTTCACTCTCTCTCACTCGCTCAGAAACACACCTCCATACTTCATCGAGGCACTCTCTAAATGACTTAATTGATCTAATCACTCACTCGATTGGTCAGAGCCATGCATCTTTTTCATGGCCAACCCTCTAGACGATGACATTGTCTTCTGTTCCTGTGAGTCCAGCCTTCTGCGGTACTGTGACAAAAGTGGCCCAGGGGCTTGGCTGAGCTGCCTCTACTCTCGGCCTCTTAACCTTGAGACTTTTCAGTGTCCAGAACAGCAGAAACTTTGGCTATGTTGTCACTGAAGTCATTGTTGACTTGGTTTACAGTAGTAATGCGTTAGATAAATGCTTTTGTAGAGCTTGTTCTGAGACAATAAAGGCTATGTTTGGAAATGGTGACCACATTTAATGCATACTATTTGAATATATTGGTCATTAAATGCAAGAAATGCAATTATACTTGAAGTAGAATTGCAATAGTTCCACTTTAGCTCAATCAGATATACTTCAGTAAATCTTTAGCTGGACTTCAGAACTACTTCTGCACTTAGTTGTTCTAGTTTAGTAGACTTTTAAATCAATTTTGTATACCAAAAGTACAATTGCAGTATTTTTTTAAGCACATAAATATTTAAATATAGTATGCTTAGCATAAAATAAATGTATTTGAGAACATTTTAGCATATTTATTTTTCACTAGGGATTTTTTTTTCTTTTTGAAAGAGGAATACACTGTAAAAAATGGCCGTGATTTGAACGGTAAAAAACTGTGAAAATGCTACAGAAAAAACCCGTTAAATGGTTAATAGTAAATTCCTGTTAAATTTACAGGGAAACACCAGAATTCCCTGCATTGCATTTTAAATTTAGTTTGAATTTGATGTTCTTTCTTTAATTTCTTTAAATAACTGTTTCTTCTTGTTTTTTTTGTATCAGTTATGTTTATTAGGGTTGTATGTTACATGTAATGTTGTTAAATAAATGTTTATTGCACATTGCAGTTTAATAATAATTCATACCATTATGGCGTTTAGTGCTTGTGTGAATGACACTGAGCACCTTCTATATATGTTTCTATATGTTACTTGTGTTGAGCTTTGGTTCATTATATGGCTTTCTCATCACCACATGCTTTTGGTAGTTATCAGTTTCTATTAAAAGTACATAATAAATCTCACTACTTTAATAGGTTGGTATATTAACATTATATCAATTATTACTGTTTATTATTAGAAATTATGGTATTTATCTGTAAACTTAACATAAAACCGTAAATCAAAAGCTTTTATTCTGGCAACCACAACTGCCATTTTTAAAATCTTATAGATTTTGGTTTACAGAAAACTTTGCATTAGTTTGAAAATGCAGTATCCAAGAGGAAAATATTATTACTTAAAGGTTGCTAAATTTTTTTTGCCTCCACTTTTCCACTAAATTCTTTAATAACATATTATGCAGTTGTTGACACAGTATAGAACTATAACATTTATTTAGATAAAATATCTCGAATTATATGTCAAGTTAACCCTGAAATCTATGACAATTGTTTGTAGACTTGTACATCTTGGCAAGTTTGAAAAAAGTTTGAGATACTTTTGAAAAACCCCTGAAACTGTAGAAGAAACACATACTAGAGTCTACTGTTCATTCAAATAGGATCTGTTTTTAACTCGGCTCCTACACTAGAATCCAAAATGATGTCATAGTAGCTGTTGACATGAATGACACAAACTTGCAAACCTAAAAACACAAAACAGCAGCATGTGATTTAGGTAATCTCACACTGATTCAGGCCCTGTACGTTTTGCATACCATTTCCTTATCTAAGTAAAACAAAAAAGCTCGACACCTATAAATCCTCTTTCAGGAAGCCCGAAATCCCCAGAGAAGATGCATGGATGTGCACCTAAATGCCACTGGAGAGATGATCAACTACAGGACACCCTCCGCATCCCCGCCTCATTATACCTCCATACTGCGAGCCTCTTTAATACCCAGCCTTCCTAAAGAGCAGGTAATGGCAGAGCGGGCTAAAGGGATGCGGAATTAAGCCGTTTTACACCAAAGGGTAATTTGGTTTGATAAATGTTCCGTCATGGCTAACTAATAATACATATTTTAAGGGGGGGTGGGGTGCTCCATCGCACAAGGAAAAAGGTGGCGACGTTATTAATGGCACCGACCACACTATGTCTCACGCAGGGTTACGGCACAAGGTCAAAGCACGTTTCACTGAATTAAAAGCCATTTTGAGCTATGGCACTCCTAATCAGCTCAGACCTAGAGGTGCATAGCTCAGGTATAATGAGGCACCAATGAATTTAAATAAACAGGGTGAATATGGTGATTTATAAAGGCAATGTGCTATCCTTATAGCTCATTAGCAATGACGGATACTTCTTATTCTTTCAAGCTCTTTTACCCATAGGACTTGAGCTTTTAACCAAGTAATATCCGCCTCTATTGTCAAGAGTGTGCATTCCAGGCAAGACATTTATCCTAGTCATTATGAAGAGTGGGGACACAATGCAAGAGTAATGGTAATGTATGCCATCTAAATAAACGATTTTCCCCCTTTTTCTTCTCTTTTTTTCTGTCTGTGTAGGACTAACGCTTCCACTCTTTTTTTTTTTTTTTTTTCACAGCACGTGAATTCATCTTCATATTTTATCCCAGCGCTTTTTTTTCAAAATGAACAGAGGCATAATCCTTGATTCAGAAAACGTTTTGCATTTCAAGGAACCTTTTTTTTTTCGTTCTTTCTTTCTCCAGCTAGTGGCGGGGGTCCTCCACATTCAATCGCTTCTATAAATTATAATATTTTTGCTGCAGAAAGTTGCTAGGGCTTAATTTAAAACCTGATATAGAGTACATTCAGCGGAGTGTTAACACGCTGATTAGGAACTTTCTTGGAATAATGATGTTTGATGCTCGCTCACTCTTCGGCTTCGAGAGGGAATTAATTCTAACGTTCCAAGCATCTGACAGCAAAGGGTGGGGGCTTCTTTACCCCTCTTAACTTTCTCTCTCCTTTAACAAGTATTGATCTAGCTGAGTGCAATTACCAAGGTCCTCTTAGCGCGGCGTGTTAAATAGCGTAGCTTAGGATAATGACCCTGCTAGCTTAGCCGCGGGCATTAGCGATGTAGTGCGCTGAGGCGTGCCAGCGGTCGCGACCACCCACCGCTCGGGTTGGGACACGCCAGCGTATTAGTGACTTCATCGGGCCCTTTGTTAGGTACTCTGCTTTTTGCGTTGCCCTTGAAGAAGAGACAGGCAGAATGTGGCAGAGCGTCTTGATGTTATTATTCACAGGCCTGACTGTGGATCAGTGGTCCTGCAAAGCCGGCTTTTAATGTATTCCTCCCAGCCCTATCGCTCCCTCACTCCACTCCAATAGGGAAAGAGCAGAAGTCTTTCATCACTGAACTTTCGTCTCTGTTTTCAATCAGGTATATTAAGGGAGTATCGCTGTGAACGTATCATGACTTTGAGGATCTTAGGGAGCTGTAGAAATGATTTGTACTGGAAAGGTCCTTTCAAAGCTCGAGAGCATACCCCATTTCAGTCCTCTGTAAAATGTCAACGGGCGTCAATCCCACATTCAGCTTTTTGCAAATCCAGCCTCTAAGTGCTTCAAACCTATCATTTATCACAGCGGTGTAGGACACACAACCATTTCAAACAGACACTTGACGGAGGTCTGTTGAGACATTCGAGTTCTCACCAAGAGTGAACGTCAAAAACCAGCAGCCCATCATATCTAATTGCGTTACGTCAGGATGTTTAATCACTCTTTTGAAAAGAAAGAATGGATAAAGCGCAGTGGCCTTGCTTGGAGAAAATTGAATGCCTGCTCTGGAGGGTGTACGATGGGAAAATGCTGGTCTGACAGTGGTTTGTCAAACAGATGTTAAGAACTCCTCATAGTCATCATTGATTCGGTCTGCTCTTTACATCCAACCAGGGACAATTCCGGGATTTCTGCTTCCTTGGAAATATGAGAAATATGAGTTGGTTGGTTTTTGGTATTAGTCCAAGAAGTTAAAAAATTTGAAAAAAGTGATCTTGCCAAACTAATTTCGGGAGGAGGGCAAACGATTAATTAGATACAGCCGGCAAATCATTATCTTATCAACTCGTTAGCCAATCCGGTCCTAACTTATCCACTACAAATAAGCCCGTTTCCTTCCCTTCTTCACCTCATTCGCACTGTCCTAACGGGGGGTTTGCAGGGTTTGAGCCGGACGCCGAGCTCTACCCTCCCTAGGGTTCATTCTTCCAGGACACTGTCTATGAGGAAGTGTGAACTACTGAAGTATAAATAAAAATGTATTGTGGTTAAATTCATTTTTAGAATATTTTTCACATGATGAATTAATAAAATTGAATAAAACAATTGTAGACACCCACACTGAGATTCCCAGACTTTCTGACCAGTCAGTGTCTGTGTGTTTCCCTCATGGCCTTTCCATGGATCTTCCAGAAGTTTTTGATGCCTTGATAAGGATTTTTTGAAATCACATTCAAAAGGAGTAATTTGTAGTTTGAACTTAACATAACTTGAAAAAAGTATTACTTATGTTTTAAAACACACACACAGTTATCACGTAATATCACGTTAGGGTCACCGTGATTTTGCCAAGTAAGACATGATCCTGGATCAACATCGCTGTCCAAAAATATAAATATATCCCAATCCTTACCCTTAAACCCACCCAACCCAAAATGTATGCCTAAAATCAGTAAGAAATGATATCTGATTAACAAGGGTGTAGAAGCACCTAACCATGATTATAAGCCTAAAACAGATATTTCCAGAAAAAGTATTCTTCAATTCTGGTTGATTGAAATGTTGTTCTAGGAACATCTTGTACTTGGTCACACGCTCACCATCAGGGTCAGCGAGTAATGTAGTTATTACGTTTAGGTATTGGGTAGGATTAGGGATGTAGAATATGATCATGCAGAATATGTGCTTTAAAAGTACTAATAAACAGCCACTATGTAACTAATATAGGCATGCTAATAAGCAACAGTGGAATGCTAAAATGTCTTATTAATATTGTTAATTACTGAAATGTATACTTTTGTGACCTTTTGTTATTTGTGTGATTTCTGTAATAATTCCAGCAATTCCATGGCCATAAGGGAACAATAATCACTATTAACTGCTTATTAGCTTTGCATATTACTAATGTATTGGCTGTTTTTAGTACTTACAAAGCACAAATTAATTCCTTATTCTGTATGACCATTTTCAAAATTCCTTAAACCTAATCTAAACACAACTACTACAACATTTAGCTTACATAATCAGCAAAATATCAGAATCAGAATATGTGCTCGCTAACCTACTGTAGTGTTATCAAATAGTGCATGTGAGGGCCACCCTCTTACCACACTTGTACCAGTACCAATAATATGTAATACAATTTATTTTAAAGCATATTAACTATAAGGTAGGATTCAGTATAAAATACTTTAAGAAAAACAGAACTAGCTGCTGAATCTCCCTTAAGTGTAGAATCGACCCAACCAATTAGTATTTATTCTACTAATTTGACAAAATATCAAGTCACCAGCCCCAAGTAACACATACAAAGCTTAGTGTTCATTTACTCACTCAACTCTTGGACAGTAAACAAATAGTGGCTGTTTAGGGCTGGAGGTCACAGTTTCTTTTCTGGCTTTGAGCAGGTCAGGAGCTCCCGAAATGAGGCCCTCTGCCCCCCACCCCCTTTTCCCCTCGAGCGTCCGGCTCTACTCGCAGGCTAGCTATGATTAATGTCAACGCCGTCCAGCCACAACCCTTTCTGCAGCAGATAATGCCAGGCAGCAAGCGCACTTGACACTTTTAATGTATAATTAAGTAGAAAAAGTCAGCACTGGCTATGCAAATTTTTTCAAATGATAAATGAGACCGGGTGGCGGCAGGGATTGATTTTGTGTAAATGAAACTAATTATGGAAATGTCAAACATAATTAATAAAACAGGTTTAAGCTGCAAAACACTGTCAATGGAATGAATGAGGAGGCATTGGCGCCCATTGTTTGGGCTTTATTTAGGCCACGGTGTTGTGCTTGTTCGGCGCTCCCGAACGCACGCTCCCCACCCTCGCACCCTCTGCCTCCCGTTCCCCGAGAGGGGGGGAAATAAATTTGCTTGTCTCTCGGTTGACTGTAGAAATTAATTGCTGGAATCTTGTCCCATCCAAGTGTTACATTCCCGTGCAGGACATTAACATAACTAATTTAAAAGAACCCAAATGACTGCATAATGGAGCACTGTCAGCGTGTATGACACTCGCTGGTCATACCAAATTAGCTCGCTTTCATAATTGAAAATTTTCCCCAGTTCACAATTTTTCCACCGTTTTTCATCTCCTCTCGTCGCACAATGTCTTTTCATTCAGGAGTTAAACAAAGGTTGTGTGATTTGCTAAAAGCTAAGTTTGACCTATAATTAGCGGGATGGAGATGGGGTGCCGCGATCGGGCACGCTTTACGAAAGGAGTCCGATTCTGAGACGCGGTAATGATACCGGAGACCTTGCGGCCTCTGGGGAAGCTCAAGAGTAATGAAATGGACTGTTTTTATGGGGACCTGGATGGTAGGGGGCTGGAGAGGCCGATGGAGGCGCACTGCGGGGTGAAGCAGCAGGGCAAACACCCAGACTGGCAGCCCCAACCCCAGTCATCAGTCCAGAGTGTCAGAATGACACACACTCACATACACACATCTGCTGCCACCCTCGCTAGAACATCTGCCACTCTTTAAACACACACACGGTGTTGTTCAGCAGGCCAACCAAGCAGAAAACAAAATACCTTTAGTAATTCATCACAAAAATACATTCAGGAATCAAACTAACCAGAGTGCTGTGTAAAAATGGGATGAACGTGGCGCAATGAATAATCTGTAGAGTACATTTGTCTGTTGTTTTTCAATTCAACAATTGAAATATTTCAATCAATTGTATTATATCCCTAGGGATTGTCACATGCCATTACAGTTTGATTTTGAAGGAAAAAGCCACAATGTTAAGATTATGATTGATCAGATTGATTTATATCAAATCTTTTTGAAGACGTCTCTTATGCTCATCAAAGCTGCATTTATTTGTCAAAGATAAAAGGAAAACATGTAATGTTGTAAAAAATCAAAAATGATAACTGTTTACTATTTTAAAGTTTTTAGATTTTTTAAGTATCATTTAATTTTGTACTGGTAAAACAGAATTTTCTGCAGGCATTACTCGAGTCTTCAGTGTCACTTTGTTCAAGTTATACAGTATGCTTATTTACGTGTGCACACGTGTGTGTGTGCGGGTTTATGTGGTTTATGAGGACACAAATTTGTATGATGACATGGGTATGACATAGGTATTATAATATGAAGGTGTTTTATGAGGACATTTTCAGTGTCCCCGTAATTCAAAAGACTTAAAAAACATACTAAATGGTGTTTTTTGGAAAATCTAACAATGCACACAGTTTCCTGTAAGGGGTAGGGTAGGTGTAGGGCAATACCACATACAGTTTGTGCGGTATAAATATCATTACGTCTATGGAGAGTCCTCATAAACCACAAAAACCAACGTGTGTGTGTGTGTGTGTGTGTGTGTTTGTCTGTATATATATATATATATATATATTGAGAGAGAGAGAGCTACAGTATGCTATATACATAGTAATGCTAATAATATACATATTTTAATGTGTAAACCTGTAAATAAAAATTAATTCAAAATAAAACATGCATGCATGTCAAAATCCTCAGAGAGGATATTTATTGAATGCTGTAATTGCAAACATATAAGTATAATAATAAAAGTTTTAATTCCTGCATGTCTGTATGCCATAAAGCTCAGAAGTAAAGAGCAATTAGTAGTGTATAAAGTAAAATATAAGTGTGGTCAAATGAGTTATGTTTTGTGTTAGGCTCGAGGATATATTTTTATGTGAATTATTATCACACACATTTCTCCAGGTGCACTTAAAATCTCATCTTGCACACATTAGAGGTGGCATTTCTCACTGCGACACGTACTCTTGCCATTTAAACTTCATTGCCTGGTTTTGTTTCGGTGGCGTCAACAGTCAACAGTGATTGTGTTACGTGTTTTTAAGAGCTACTTTACTAGGTGATCCAGCAAAGAGAAAACGAAAATGTTTTCATTTCACCAAGGCATATTACACATGCAAAATCATGCCCTTATGATTCTGTTTTAAAGCATGTTTTTGATAAAGAGACTGTTTACAAGAGCATTTTAACTTTACGTTATGGCTGCTGAGTTGCTTAATTGCCGTTCATCTCGAGTAAAGCTGATTTATTCATGTGTAAATATTTTATATTTGCTCACTGTCAAAAGTTTTCTGTAAGCATGGTTGCATTCAAGCAGTTCATACAAGCTGTTTCGAGCACTGTTTTAGTCGTGTGTTCTGTGTTACCAGACGAAAGTCACTTTTTTGACACATACCCTGGGCATCTTACTATCACCCTCCTAACGCATCTAAATAAAAAGTAAAATAATAAATGAATGAATGAATAAATAAATAAATCCTTCTAGAGAATATGGTTGTTCATCATCATAAATAACATATAGTAGACACTTGTATGAATGCTAGGATGTTATTACATATAAATATAAAAAAGTCATTTCAAACAAATTACAATATCTTTGCATTTTCATAAAGATGCAAGATGAGATATCACTTTTCCTCAGTTTTCAAAAAGTTCACGCAGGTGTTATATTAAATTCATTGTTTTCATGTTGTTTAATGGGTTAGTTCACCCAAAATAAAAAGGAGTTTTACTCATCTTTGAAGCATCCTAGGTTTATGTGACTTCCTTCTTTCAGAGTAATCCAAGCAGAGTTAGCCTATATGAAAAATGGTCCTGGCACTTCTAAGCAGTGGGTGATGGTTCCCTTTAACAGTCCAAAATACGTTAAATAAAGTGTGTGCAAACATAATAAAACATGCCTTACACTGCTCTGGGGGCTGAATGGGAGGACTCCTGCAGTGAATCCATAAAAAAAAAAAAAAAATAGATATACATATATATATATTTCAAATGTAAATGTTTTTTACTTCTGCTGACAGTGGCAACTTGAAAGACATTCTGACAGGTGACGTAATACATATCCGTCATGGTGTTTATTACTTTTGAAATATGGTTGTGTATCTTACAAAAACACATAGATTCGGTACAGTTGGCCTTTATTCAACCTCCCAGAGCTGTGTGAGGGATGTTGTATTACGGATGCATGTACTTTATTTAACGTCTTCCGAAGTGTAAACAGCAAACACCCGCTTTCCCATTAAAAGGCTTGGAGGAGTCTGTACAGTTTTCAATATAACTCTGATTGGATTCATCTGAAAGAATAAAAAAGTCACACCTAGAATGCTTCAAAGGTAAGTAAAACAATGCCTAATTTTCATTTTTGGGTGAACTAACACTTAAAGTAAATACTTTTTCAGCTATTTAGCATCAGCGATGACAGTTTAAATAATGCTATATATTAGAGTATAAAACACTTTCCTAATCTGCAAAGCTTGTAAAACATGTACCTAAGCCCTATTCGAACGGGACTAGTTTTACAGGGGGTGGTTAGAGAAATGTTTGTTTCACAGACGTATTTGGTGATTTTAATCCCGTCCGAATCTGCCATGTCTGTGTTTTTCTCTCACAACCTCTGTGATAATTCCAGAGCAAA
>JAUMHQ010000053.1:14051563-14064819 GCA_032361165.1 Enteromius paludinosus
TAGCTTCACCATGGTATTTGTGATTACACTTATTGTAATCAATCTGAATGACTATAGCAATGCACGCATACAGAGCGAGTGATCTCTGTGAAGCCCAGATGTACAAAACAGACCCTCTCACCTCTATAATAAACACAGAGATGTTAGTCCTGTCCGAAATGGTACATGAAAACCGTGGACGTCAGGTGATAACAATCGAAACTCAAACGTAGTTTAGAAAACTAGTCCCGTCCGAATAGGGCTTTAGACTGTAAATGAGTGACACTGCGAAGGCCTCATTTTCTCGAACTTCTTGTTCTCCTTGGATTATTGCTTTTCTCTTTTTCACTTTTGCCCTTCCTTTCCATTTTTGTGCTGTAGTATTTTTTTTTCTTTCACTTGCCATTTCTTGTCAGAGGAATTCCTGAGCTCAGAGCTGCCTCCAAATGCCAGGGGTCGTGGGTCAAACATATGCAGCATGTGCTACAATTTATTACTACGCATTTGCTTTGAGATTTTTCTCCCCTGACAATCTTAAGTAAATTATACTCTCTGCTCTGAACAAGAGACTGGGCTTACCCTGTATCTGTATGGACACTCTCTAGTCCAACGTGATTGGCTGGAGCCTCAGAGATTCTAACATGGCAGCTGAACTGTTCCGCAGTGTCTGTATTTATAGAAAACATATGCAAAAGGGCTGGTGGCACCTCCGAATGCGGAAAAAGAGCTCTTGACAGTTAAATACGAATGGAGAGCAGAGTACCGTAGTCTAGAACAAATTTAATCAGCGAAAGGCACCTCACCTCCTCATTTCATTTGAATATGGTGGATGGCGACGTCAAAATATGTACATTTATCCCTCCCAAGCATATTCTTTATTCTTGAAGGCTCATTATTTCTGGGGGTGTACAGAAGGGACCTCAGGCCCTGGACTCCAAACCCGGTTGGTATTAATCAAAATGTATAAGGGCTGAAGGATGGAAATGGGCTTATATGGCCAGCAGAGCAGACATAAAAATCAATGAACAAATAAGATTCTTAATGATAAAAAATAATACAGAGAGTACCTTTTTTATTGTTATCTCTTTATATATGACAATTATATGTGCAAACCTGTCTTTTGATCCATCCATTTTTCCGTTCATCCATCCAACCAACCAAGGGTACGTTTCCCAAAAGCATCCTTACCTAGCTATGATCGTTAGTTCCATTGTACTCAATTGGTGACGACAGAACTTTTGGGAAACCCACCCCAGTCTGTCAATTTGACTGTATGGACATCAAACTGGAAACCATTTGTTGCCCCTAATATTGAAGATAAATGGTATAATTCAATTAAAGTTTTACCAACTTTTCTGTAACTTAACACAGAGAAAGTAGACACTGGCTCATTTAACATGCTCTCTCTCACTTCAGCGTGCCAAGCTTCATTTCCTCCTGTGAGACAGCCATGCCCTGAGAATAAGTGGATGACACTCAGACATTGTTTTCGTCTGGTAAGTTTTTCCCCTCGCTATACAGTATATAATGCCATCCTAAAGCGTCAGGAAATGTGATTCACAAGACCCGAGGCACTCCAACACATACACAAACATGCGCACACAGTACAGAGGTAGCTCTTCACTCCTGCGGTGCCATTTTGACCCAGTTATGCAGGTTAACGTTCTCTAGCGGTGTACGAGAACCCTGCCTCCTATAGGCACTGCAACACCCACTTACAGAGCCAAGGGTGAGCGGTTTGAGTTGCACAACAAACCCTCAGACATTGAAAATACTCGGTGTTTCTCAGCAGCCGAGGACGGGTGAGGGTGGGTGGGTAGGGACAGAGGGGGGGCGTTAGCGTAAGGAAAAGACAGCGAGAGGGGAAAAATGCTGTGAATTGAAACTCGCAAACTTTCAAATGGAAATGGTGTTGACCCCTCGGCGGTATTGTCGGAGCTGAGGCATTGTTGCAATCAATATGCGCTCAGGGGAGAGCGCACGGGGCAAGGACCTTTCGTTCCCCACCACGCCGGAAATAATGCGAGACGCTGATTTGTTATTTTCCAGACACTGAGAAAACAAGCAGACGAGTGGCAGTGCACGCAGGTGCCTCATTTTGGGAATACTTCAGAGATATGAAATAAACAGAGTGAGGAAAGAAATGTATCTGCGAATGAGGGATAAACAATATCGTACAGTTAGTGCTGGTCTGCTTTAGGCGGTGGCTGCGTGGGCAAATGCTGTTCATTAGTATTTCATAAATCATTATTGTAATGTTACACTAAGCTCTCTCTATTTCTTTTTTTTTTTTTTTAAACATTATAATGCTTATAACTGAAAAGTAATGCAGTTAGTCAGCTTTAGTGTTTCTTTCCTCTTTCTTTCAGTTTTCGGCCTCCTTAAGCCTGTTTCAGAAACTTTTTTAAAGTGCAGTACTGAATAATTTATTTATTAATTGAAAATGAAAATGAACAAAATTAATTTATTGACTGGGTACATGATATCTGTTTTCAAATAGATATATACACTACCACTCTAAAATGTGATGTCAGGAACATTATTTATTTTTATTTTTAATGGTCTTAAAATGCATCTTATGTTTACCAAGGATGCAATTTTTTAAATAAAATACACTAAAAATAAAATTACACTAAAATTACACTAAAAAAACATATTAATTAACTTACTTATACATTACTGTTTTGGCAAATCTGAATTTCTAGCAGCCATTACTAAAGTTTTCAGTGTCACGTTATCCTTCAGAAATCCTTCTAATATGCGGATTTGATGCTCAAGAAACATTTATTTTTATTATCAGTGTTTAAAAAATGCATAATTTTGTCTATGAAAATATTAAGCAGTACAACTCTTTTTAAAGCTTGTGTTGATGGATGGAAAGATGAAAAGAGCAGCATTTATTTGAAATAGAAATCTTTTGTAACATTGTAAATCTTTGTCTGTTGATCAATTTATAATGATTAAGTTTTAAAGTAAAATGATGTACTACTTTAAGTCATCAAAAAAAGAATTTTTCTTGAAAGTTTATGTTACAACAAAAATTTTGTTATTATGTGGCTGATATGTTTTGTACTTATCAAATCTAAATTTTGTATGAAACCATATGCATATACCTCAGGCTAACATATTCATCCAATCAGAAAAGCAGTAGAGAGACTTATGTAAAAAAAAAAAAAAAACCTATTCCGCTAATAACACACAGCTTCATTATCTTTCAACCACAGATGGCGACAGAGAGGCCCAAGTTCCGTATTGCAGCTTTAATAGAGAAGCTATCATTACTCATTCATTTTTTGGTGTCATAATAATTGAGGCAGTTGGAGTGAGGAATTAATCTCCATTGCATTTCTCCAGACTGTATGTGGTTGTGTGGATATTGCCACCTCAAACGGCCCTGGCTGTCAGATGGCAAAAAACAAAGCCAAAATGAGCTGTTGGATAAGTTGAGGATACCCTCGTGTGAAGTGGACCACTTTGCTTGAACTCAGTATTGCCCACTCGTTTTATTGGATATCCTTTCTACTCACACACACCTGGCTGAAGTGGCCATCTAAAAGAGCCCCTTAACGTGTATAGATGCTGCTGCTAAAATGACTCCACTGTATGTAAGGGCCTCTTGACTACTCAGTCGTTCTAAACTGCATATTACACACACACACACACACACACACACACACACAGAAAGAGAGAGAGAGAGAGAGAGAATAGCACTTATTTGATCCCTGAGTCTGTTCTGCTACCCTCATTTTACTAGGCAGTTCATGTTTTTTTATTTCATTTGCTGTCTTTGCAATATATGAGTGTTGCACTTGAACTATAGACATGTATGATTCCCATATAAATCCTATTGAACCACAAGTCAAAAGTGGGATTCTCAATATAGGCATTGTACAGCTCAAACAATCCTTCTCTTCTCTCCGCTCTGTGTCTTTGATAGCATAGATTAGAACATTTTGTCTGAACATAAGGCAGGAATCTGCTTCGATAGCAGATGCAGCTGTGATTCCTGAAAGGGCAGAAACTTCCGGCATGCTAAGAACTTGCTCAACATTGAATACTCAATTCCCCCTGGAGTGAGAAGAAGAGACTAAGAATTATAGCATTGTTAATGTGCACATGCATTCCGTGCTGTTTTACCTGTTTCTTATAAGAAATCATCTACATGTAAGACCTATACACATTCAAACAGCAAGGCTATTTAATTTTTTAAACACTTTTGAATTTCACTTAATTTTACTTGTGTTCAAATTTGCATTGAAATCCTGCGTCCTGCACTGTAAAAAGTTTAATTTTGAATTGTAAATTGTAAATATTTGTTTACAGTGTGTTTTCTGACTGAAATTCTGTGATTTTTGTAAAGTCACAATCTATCATTCGAAAAAAAAGGAGATATGTTTACACTGAAATGATGTCTTAACTTGAGGCTGTTTAAGAGTTCTCTTTTTGTATCGAGTCTTTCCCTTCATGACCACCTGCAGTCTAAAACACTTGACTGTAGCCTGGGAAGCGACCACTGCGTCTGCGCGTATGTGTGTGTTTGCATTATATTGTGGTCTTCTTTCATCTTCACTGACATTGACAAGTTTCCATGCGTGATCCGCCGAGTGCGTATGTGTGCATCTCCTCACTCCCCCCATGTCCATCATCCTGTCACACACTCTCACACATCTGGCCGTCTGCCCAGATATGTGTGTGTGACTGTGAGTGTGTTTGGGTGGGTTTGGGTGTCTTGTTGATCCTGGCTCACCCCTCTCTTGTCAATCTAGCATTACCCAAGGCCTCTCGTCCTGCCCTGCTTCTGACAAGCATCAAACTCCTTTCCACGGCACTCTTTGTTTCTTTGGTCTTCACTCAATTTCCTCAGGCCGTCCCTCAGGCTCAATACATGATACTGTTACTTGTTGTGAGAATGCTTGTTAGTGCAGAGGACTGGCTTTCTGTACTACAGTAACCGGTCAGTGAGACTGTAGTAACTCTAGCTTCTATAACTGTATCCTCTTTATCTAAAGCCTGATAAGGTGTAACCCAGCGCTTCGGTTTCCTCTCACACCTGTTTGGCTATTGTTCAGCGTCGCCGCTAGTGTTTCAGCTGCAACAGTAGCCCATTATAAGTCTTACTATTAAATGGATTGATCGACATTATTTTGATGTCATACTCAAGAGCCGCATTGGTTTGTGAATGGACATGAAAGGTAATCTAGTGGCTGGAACAATGGCTCTCTGGATCAATTCTCGGTAGTCTGAGGTGGGGCTGTATAGGAAAAGCGGGTGACAAGGGGCCACTTCTCACGTTTGGACACCGGACGGCATTTGATAGGGACGTTTATGTAGAGAGGCTTTGTTAGGGGCAACGCTGAGGTGCAGAAGGGTATGAGAAGGTAGCTATGTGCTTGGAGGACATGAAATGTATGCAGATGTTAGTGTGGGGTTTGAATATTAGCAGAGTAATTCAATACAGTGATGCAATATAGGGTCGACAGTTCATATTCATGTACATTAATCATCTTCCTTTTTTATAGTTTGAAGTTAAATAAGAAATTGGCATTTTTATGTTTTTATAGCTTTATTAATTAATGCATTTAATGTATATGGATCTTTTTTGTGTGCGATGCTGTCATTGAATATGAAAAATGATTCATTACAGTATTATCTGATAGCATTCAGTTTTTGATTTCTAAAACTACCTTACTGGTTTCATTATATAAACACCCTAATAAATAGCACAAATTAGAAAAACAGCGTAAATTAATATTTAGCTAATTAAAAGAATAATTAGGTAAATAAAAAAGTAACTTGTGTGTGTAATATAGCCTATATGTACAGTAGTCAACATTTGAAGTAGATCAAAACTTTTCATCAAAGCTGTCCTAAAATCTAAAACCAAAATGCGTTAACTTTAATGATTGTTTTGGATCCACTTCAAATGTTGATTACTGTGTGTGTGTATATATATATATATTCGAATTATGTTCAATTAATATAACTTGCTGGTTTTATTTATTTTTTAATTAATTAAGTGATTAATTTAGGTTTGAATGTGCATTTGATAAACTACTGGACATCATGAGTTGCTTGTATCTTGGTTTATATTAAAAAAATATTAGGCCTTGCAGTGTAATTTTGAGAATACTGTGCATTTACAAGGACTAAGGGAGCTGTAAATACATACACAACTCCCTTTTGCATTTGCCAACAAAAAAAGTGTCAGAAAAGTGGTCCGCTGTGCAGTGTGTGGTGGCGCTCAAGCAGGCGACGTGACTTCGAGTCTGTCTTGCGTGATTTCCCAATTCTGATCTTGTTTCTGTTCCCCCTGCTTCTCCATCTCCCTATTATGAAAAAGTAAAAAGGCCAAAAATAAAATTGCGAAAATTGTTCCAAAATGTGAGGAAATCATCCATGCTACAAGCACACCGAGTCCCACACAAACTCGTAGCACGTACACACACTCTCCCCGCTTCTCTCCTGTCTCTCACTGGCTTACTTGGTTCTGGATGAATAGGCACACTTGTTTGAATGTCATATTTACACCGACGCTTTGTCAGAAAGCGAACTTCCTCGGGCGTGAGCGGCGGAGCCCGAGCATATGGCCGTCAGACTCTGGGGAGATATGACAGCCTATCGGAGCGGGCGTACGGCGCTGGCCGGGCAGATGCTCTGGGCTTGGCGGCGATTAAGTGGAGATCATCACTGTTTTCTTTGAGCACCACTGTGCCTTGTACTCAGAAGTGTTTGGTTAATCACTGTCTGCATTCGACAGAAGCTGCCAAAACGCTCATTAAGTCGGAATTGTCTCCGACATGTCATGCTTGGATGACGGAATTTTTATTTTTTTTTGTCAATGTGTTTTTGGGTTTTTTTTTGTTCCTAAGCGGGAAGGCCAATCACACATCGGTGTGTGTGGTTTGTTGCTCATATGACACTGATATTCTAAACGTCTGTTTGGAGTTTACTGTATGTAGTGTTGCAGCTCTTCTTTCAGTCTTTGTCTCTTGTGTACTGATGGTTTGTGTGTGTGCGTCTGGCCTGGCCTCTGAGGAAGAAAGCTCTTTCTTTTCTCATCTGTTCGGCTGAGGAGCTTCTGGTTTCTGCATGTTATTAGCAAAACGCTCCGAGTCACACTTATCCAGTTTTTCTCTGCATGTGTATGTGTGGCTGCATGCAGAGGGAGCAACACTTTCTTCTCCTGTGTGAGAAGTGTGTGGATCACACACTGACTAGTGTGTTCATGTATTTTTGCTCTCGTTCTCCATGCCGTTCCACTCTTTAAGCCGTCATCCTCTCTTGATCGCATCCCACAGTGATACTTTATTTGCCTAAACGCTGCTGTTCCTTTGCATGAAACATTTTTTGAAGTGTGGCAAAACCGAGGTATTGTAAGACACGCAGCCTGTACGAGCATTATGTCTGGTTAATCACAACATAAATACGAATAATAATATGATTACTGCATCTATGTTGTCGTGCGGTGCTGGAAAATAACATTTACCATTCCCTTTTTATGTTAATCGTCTTGTTAGCGAATAACAGACAGCTTCTAGTGCCACGCTAATGCTGCTATTCTTCCAGCTGTGTAGCAAAATATATATAAATAAATAAATATATAAAAGCCGAAATAACCTATTTGTAACACACCCACACGAGGATATTGCATCATGTGATTGGAGGTGCTGTTCTCTCAAATGTAAAGCCTTTGCTCATTTGCTCTACAATAACTGCACGGTATTAGAGCGACTTTGAATGCATTTGCATGGCAAAGCAGTCATGCTCACCTTGTAAAAAAAAGACTGGGATCCCCTTTTTTTGCAGGTTGGAGATCCCTTTAGAGGCTTTTTGCCCCAGTTCAAACTGTTTTATTCCACTTTTCAATGAGCCTTTCAGTTTTTTTTTCTGTTTAAAGCTTTTCATTTTATGTGGAATATGCAGATATTAATTGCTAGAAGCCTTTTTTGTAGCTTAAATTATACTACCACACATTTATTGATTGATTTGTGCTGCTGTATGAATGCATGCCCAATTATTTCTATCAGTAGGCTATTCTTCAGACGTGTTTTTTTGCCCTTACAATGTCTCCATTGTAGATATTTATGCACGTCTCTTTTTTTTAGAACCGTGCCGTTTAGTGAACGGTTTCTTACTTTATGTTTTGCAGATGTCTTTTATTAGAATATGCAGAGATAATTTACCTTTCTTATAGCCTAAATTATTATACAAGTATTGATTAATCAATGCGGTATGAATCTATGGACACTTCATTCTATACAAATTTTTCATCAGATTTCAGTTTTTTTGTTCCTGGCGGTGAATAATCTACATTGATGATTTCTTGTCGTCTTTGAGTGTCCTCACGGCTGGCGTCAAGGGGATCTCAATCAGATTTGTCTTTAGGGATGGCAGAACGAGTAGCATTCTGGTGTTATGCCGATCACAAACAGGATATGAGGTCTTGATTGAGTAGCGGTGCGTACGAGTCAAAGACAGTCTGTCATAGTGTCCTTACAGAGACGCCAAATCCCATCGTGACCACCCTTCAATCATAAGGCCTGTTTAGTTAACGCTTCATTAGCATGGGTCTCCACGTACAATATGATGGGCAATAGGGATGTCAAAAGTGCCAGTACTTTTATATCAAGTCGATACTTGATATAAAAGCAATTTATAAATATGAATATTGTTTTGTTAAAATGTAAATTTTTTGATAGAAATTAAGTAGTGGGTAAAATAACAACTGATTTTGCTGCGTCATGAGCATTGGTATTGAGAATAATGGCATTTCACAATTAGGTATCGACTACTGAAACTTTAGTATCATGACAACCCTCAAGGCCAAGAGGCATCAGTTTGTCAGCTGCGAACCGAGAATATTGTGAGAGGCTGCCACAAATAGACATGCGAACGTCCACCTCTGCGATAAATCCATTTTTTTTCTACGTCAAACTGCACTGTTTGAACTCATCTGGAGGATAGAGTGAGAAGAGAGAGGGAGAGAGAGAGAAAGAGAGAAAGAAACCTGGGAGGCTAAGCGAGAGAAAGACAGAAAGCACAGCAGATGCTGCGCCGATTAGCTGGATTAGTTCCACTGCATTTTCAGCAATAAAGTTGCAAGTCATTTGGCTGAGAGCGAATGAGAGGCACACATGAAACTCTGTCGAAGTGTTAGCAGAATTAGCATGTTTCGCTAACTCTCCTGATGCGCAGTTATATTGTGACCCAAATGCGAATCGCCAAACAAATCTGAACATAGCCAGCTGTCTGGACCACATTTCTTTTTTCTTTATGTGAAAATAGAAAGCGCTTTGGTATTTGTTTATGATATTTGATGAGGATATATTTGTTTTGAGCGCCTGGCGGTTGATATTCTCCTTTATCTGGAATGGGTTCCTGTGCTAACTAGCCATGAAAGTGTGCAGCTTAGACGTCTCTGATTCTGCAAATTGCAACGAGGAAAGAAATAATTGCGCTAATAGGATTTTGTCTATGTGATTTTGTTAATGGTCTGAAAATATCCCATTTCAGTTCATTTAGTGGAGTAGAATGTGTCTTATTGGAGTGCTTATCTATGCTTGTTTTTTTCCTGATTATTCTGTATTTTTCAGCAACAGCCAATTTTCTCCCAATTAAAGCATGATATTAGTGCTTAGAGGCTAAATGAATACGAAAACATTACATTACAGCTCAATATTTGCTGCCTGTGATTAGAACGATAATTGTTAGCATGTGTACAGTCCTATTTCTTACCTTGCTAATGCAGGTGTATGCTAATCCACGCTGTATTTAAGGCAAGCTAGCTGACATATTAAAGCAATAATGTATGCGAGCAGACAATATTGTGTGCTTACATCTTATTGACAGCACATTTATGTTCAGGAGCGTCCCTGAAAGCAATTTCTAACTAGCTTTACTTGGGTACAAAAACTCCGGCTCTGCCAGTTGGCCCAAAGTTAGCGGGGAGCTGTCGGAGTAAATGGCAGCAGCTGCTCGCAGTTCTAAAGAGCATGTCCCAGTCAGCGCGGGAAAAGTCATGGCATCTACATTAATACTACCTTAATGGCCCATCTGCCGCTCCGTAGGGTCCCCGCACCACTCTATGGAGTCATAGGCGTTTGACAGGCAGTCTTCAGCATGCCAGACGCCCACCGCATGCCAAATGGCCCAGAGACGGCCTGACGTCGCCCGGATCTGTCAAACTCTTTCCTCACTGCTCGTCAAAAATGTCCCCGGTGAAAGTTACGGCGGCTTTTCACACGTGAGCGCTTCTGGATGTGCGCGGAGGACATCAAATGAGTTGACGGCTAGCAATTGACACCTCTTTCTCCCTCTTTCTGTTATTCTTTCTCTCCATTCTTCGTTCAGTCACTGTTTTGTGCGAAATGATGGAGTTTGAGATCTGGAGAACTTATTTTCACAGCTGTTTGAAGGAAAAAATAAATCGACCTGACTCATTCGAGAAATGTGCCTGTGGCGACATTTTGGCGAAATTGTATGATTTTGCTTCTTGCACATTTCACGACACTTTCAAAGTGAAATGTCCAATAAGTGACGCTAAAAGGGGTTCAATTTTCAGATTAACAAATGAGTGTGAACATGGCACAAATTTTTTTTTTTTGTTTTTTGATGTCGCTGCTGCCGGAAAATTACTCTAAACCCTAACCAATAGTAGTAACTAAAGCAAATGTAAGATAAAAATGCATTTTGCTGCAGCCATTGTGCCATTTTAGCTTGCTTTGATAGTGAACCGTATTTTATGAATGCTGTATCAGGTGAGCTACAGAGCAAGTTTACTACATCAGACAAGTCATATGGGGCAGATAACTTGATACAAAAAGCAAAATGTAGCAGCTTAAAGCAGCAAATCTGTTTTAAGATTATACAATTGTATCTCTAAAGTCTTTAATAATTAATAAACTGTCCTTGTAATCATATGTGAGTAAGTATAAAAGTTGCTGGTACTGCCACTAGGTGAATTTCGACTGGAAACTGCAGTGGATTGTATGTATAGGCATGTTTTTGGAGTTTTGCAAAAAAAAAAAAAATGTAGATAGAGGCACATTTTTATTTTATTTTATTGATTTTCTTTTTTTTTACTACACCTACAGCGGGAAATTCTGCGACAAAAACATTGAACTGCGTAAAACCCCTTTCTCCATAGGCCTTTCTTTGAATCACAGCTTGATATTGTTAAGAGTTTAGTTTCCAATTACAAATGCTGTTTTTTGACCTAGCCGTGCACCAGACAGCATGTGTGGGCGACCGAAAGCTCAATGTTACATAGTGTTTGAAAGTGCTGGGCCTTTCTGTTTTTTCTCCATATTTAATAATATGTAGATAGGCAGGATAAGGCACGGTATCATTTATTATTTAAAACCAAACAAGCCAAAAAAGAAACGATGTGATCTTTTTCAGGGGGGTAGGGGGAGTCAGGGAAAGGCCAGTGAGGGAACAGTTGGTTGGTTATCTGGAGGGAAAAATATGCATGTGTGTGTGTGTATTTTGCCACCAGCTCTTCAAAGGCTAGCACTCTGCTGTAACACAGCTGGGAACAGCAGGGAAAGTTGAAGAGTGCCTTCCTCCTCTCCTCCTCCTCCTTTCTGCTGATGTGTAATGTTTTTCTCTACCTCTCTCCCCTCTCTCTTTATCAAACCGAAGTTTCGTCTTGCCTTTCGCCCCCTCACTCCCTCACTCTCTGTCTCTCTGGGCATCTCTGCTCTTCTGTGGCAGTCCCAGCCGGAGGGAGAAAGAAAGGGAGGAGGAAGATGAGGAGGATGAGTGGAAGGGGTGTTCTGTGATACTGAATGTGAACCCATGATGCCTCTTCACTGAACTCTCCCCAGCGATCTATTCCTGCATTCTGTTCCATCTAATTCCAGCCAACCTGGCCTCTGATTACCAAAGCTACTAATGCTAAAAGAACACTGTATCATCCTCGCATTAGAACTATTACTGGCTCTCAAGATTAATAAAGCCAGGTGTGTGTTTTTTCACACAAGTTCTTACCATCTTACTATGTAAAGACAGGGTGTAATAAGTCTCGAATCAATTAAAGATATAACTAGCCGACGTGTAATCGCACTTCACAGGCTCGCAAATGATCTTTTATGAGCGCTTGCACTTCGGTTCACCCTAAACTTGTCATCTAACTCCTCTTGTCTGTCGATGGAGCATTCAGCAAATCCCCGTGCTGCTCTTATCAGGGGGTCAAGAGTTAAAATGTGCTGCACCGTAAGAATTATCCCGAGCGCCGTGTGGGTTTGAATGCTCCTTATGTTAGTGCTGCATGGAGTGAGTGATTTTAATTCAAACAGGGAAGTTCTTCATGTAATTAACCTTGAAGCCTGCCCCCACCCCTCTTTTAATTTAAGTCGTGTGCTTCACTGCGGGGTGTTTTCTTCCCTCTCTCTCTCTAGCGCTCTCGATCTATCGCTTACTTGTTAATTTTTTGCTGGTTAACATAGATCATGGTGTTTGGCTGAGATGTGAGGGTGTTTTAGACCTCTGCTGGCACCTCAGGGTATGAATCTAAGAGATCAGCGAGTAGCTGTGCAGATCTCATTCAGATGTGTATAGTGTGATAACCTGAGAATAATCATGTATACACTGTGTGAGGAAACACTTTTTTTTAATGTTTTTTTATTTATTGAATATTCTTTTAAAAATAAAGAAAACTGCCGAAACTTGTATCTCAATTTCAATTAGTGACACACATTTTGGTGCTATTTTATTTATTCTTTTAAATAATTATTTGTGTGTTATTTAGAAACAAATAAGAAATAATTATTTAAAAAATAAGAAATAATTATATAAAATTCTACAAATCCATAATTCTATATATATATATATATATATAGAGAGAGAGAGAGAGAGAGAGAGAGAGAGAGAGAGACTATGTAGGACATACATATTTTGGCTTTTATTCTGTTTTCTTCTACTTCTT
This sequence comes from Enteromius paludinosus, assembly GCA_032361165.1. Taxonomy (NCBI): domain Eukaryota; kingdom Metazoa; phylum Chordata; class Actinopteri; order Cypriniformes; family Cyprinidae; genus Enteromius; species Enteromius paludinosus. Next base: position 14,064,471 of record JAUMHQ010000053.1, read on the forward strand.
AGCCTTTTTATATTACATGTGAAGTAACTGAGTTATTCATGATTTATTCCGTCTCTTTTCCTCTCCTAGATTCAGACGTGTGCAGATATAAATCTCTGTCCAGCAGAGGGAGTGTGTATTTTACACAACATCTATTGTTCTCAAATGCAAATGCTCATAAAAAACAACAACAACAAAAAAATCTTTTTATTTCCTGTTTTACAGCAGGAAACATTCACCTCATTCACCTCACACAATCCACAATCCAAACCTCATTACCAAACAAAAAAGTATAAATCATGACAAACCGAATCCTTTTTAAATCCAGAGTGTGTAATTGAACATTTTACACCCAGTGGGGGGGGGGGGG
>JAUMHQ010000053.1:14064829-14080880 GCA_032361165.1 Enteromius paludinosus
AAACCCCCCCCCCCCCCCCCCCAAATGTATTGTGTGAGTTCTGTTGACTTGGAATGAATTGCTGATGTTTATTTGCATTGATAGAGTTATGCAGATTTTCTGCCATAACCATTGTCTATTCTTTCATAAATTGCTTGGGTAAAAGAACAAATAAAAACATTTCCCATCACAGAGCCAACAGCACTGAGAATCATGAGTACAGCTTTGATACGGACTAACTGTGGAGGTGATAATTCTGCTTAGATGAGATGTAGCCGTGTAGTGCTAATCACATTTGAACAAGCACAGACTTGTTCTCAATAACGGAGAACCTTTCTCATTTCAAGTTCACACACATACGCACAAATCAAAGTGTGAAATGAACAAGAATTGTTTATAGCATAGACAAGCTTCATTCACTTAGCAGTTGCCCCACTCTTGGAGTGTATTTCAGTGCAAAACCTGAAAGCACTAAACCACAATCCAGATGCTAAATACACTGATATAGCACAGCACTGTGAGTATTTACAGTAAATTAAGTCAGTGTACACCCCCTTTCTATGTAAATTAGGCTCTATTTGTGCTATTAGCTTAGTGCCATTAATGTTAAAGCTAATGTTGTATAGGTGTAATTCATTCTTAGCAAAATCTCTTCATAGCAATCCATTCGAGTGAAAGCCTACACCGCACACTGTACCAGATCTTCAACTTGCGCTCCAGCCTTTCCTCTCATCTTTCTTTTACTCTGGACGGGGTCATCTGTCATGATGTTTTACGTCGTGTCTTTAATTAAGAGTGTGTGTCTCTGAGGTTGCTAAGGTTAGAGGAAAACCATACAGAACGCAAACTTTGGTACTGTGTTTTATTGAATCCTCTCAGGCTGAGTTTTGAGGGAAGTTTACTGCATGCCGCTGGCTTGTGATGTTCTAATGTTGATCATTTTGAAATTTTAACTAGCAGATGGGAGCTGTGTTGATTCATTTCAGATGGATGTGACAACAAACTTTTTCACAAGTAGATTTTCTGACAACAAATAGATATCGCTGTGGTTAGTTCAAGGCAATAATCACAGCCTTCTCTTTTTATTGTACCTGCAGCACCATTTTCCGAGCTGTGATCAGTTGTTCCACTCATTGTGTCTGTGTGTCATCTTGCGTTGTCTCACTTGGTCCGAAGTTTCCTGATTGATCCAGAGAGAGACGCAACGCGGCAGATGCCGCTCTAATTATACAGTTGTTTTAAGGTTGTCAGGTTGCAACAAGGAGGAAATCATCAAGGGAGGGGTTTTGATGGACGGAGGGTGTATTTCAAGCATCTGGCAACCGCGGCAGCTGCTGTACCATATCCCCGCTGCCAGCTTTCTGGCTAAATAAATATCGCCTCAATCCATCTTGTAATGGCAAGTGTAAATTACTGCAGCACGTCAATAACTGGTTTACTATGATGTTTCTTGCCCGCCATTTCTAGCTGTATATTGATTTCACGTAGCTGTTAAATGGCACCGGTACTATTTCTCTAGAGTAGAACTTGTTTTTCTGTGATTTTAAGTGTCTCATGTTGGATTGTGGACAAGAGGGAAATATAATCTCTTTATTGACCAGCCATTATCTCTGTTTGTTTATAGTAGGATGTGAAATGATATTTAGGTGCATAAAATTGATAGCTGTTCACACATTTTGCAATATAGTCAGTTTCCTGTTAGACAACACATTTATACAGTATTTAAATGTAGTTTTAATCATTAGGAGTATTCTTTTTCTTATAATATAATATGATATAATATAACATACATTTAGTTTTAAATATATATTTATATATATATATATATATATATATATATTAAATATGTATTTTAAATTTACCCTCATTTGTATGCTTGTGTGTTTGTGTAATTTTACTAAACATAATTTCCACAGTTACAGGTATGTTGTAAAGCGTGTTTTAAAAAAAAAAATATATATATAATATAATATTCTAGTATATGTAGAATTTTGTCGTTTTTTGCAAATAATATATATTTTTTAAATAGAATAAAATTATATATATATATTTAGTGACCACACCAGCACTGCCAAATATAGAAAACTGAATTACAATGTTGCTTGCATAAAAAAATAGAGCATGTCAGTCATTTTTTAAACATATACATTGTCTTTTTCTTTCCTCCTGCTTAGCTGGTGATGTGCTGGTAGAGCTGACCCTCAGTACAGCTTTTTACTCTGACAGCCAGAGGCCGTGAGGGGCCGTTAAGGGCCATGTGGGCCTGGCTGCAGCTGCTCCACTCTCCTTGCCCACTCAGCAGGCACACTGTGCCCTTTGAGCTTACCTGCCATTCAATCCAGCACAGGTTAACACAGTCACACAAACACACACACACACACAGGTTTATTGACTTGTGTGGCCCATCGCACTTAGTTATGCTTGGGTGAGTATGCTGAAGCAGAAATAAGTATGTTTTAAATAAGAGTCTTTTGATATGTGTCATAGACATTTGGTAGTCGTCTGTTTAACAGGATTGGAGCAGGTCCGTTGATGTGTGCGATAATGCGGATCGACGTGTTCGTGCGTGCCTCGCGTGTGCGTTCCTTCCCCACAGACGTTTGCTTGCCATCTCTGTGTTTCTGTATCTCCTCGTAGGTGAACAGATGTAGGGCCAGCAGTGGAAATCAGCAAGGAAACCCCACACTATTCAATGTGATTTTAATCAGCGGCTCTCTTCCTGACCCATTTATTTCTGCACGGAGCTGATTGCGTTGGCTGCTGCTGACGAGCCCGACCCACGACACGCCATAATTACCCATCACATCATATATGTCCTACAACCATCATAAAGCAACTCATAATCTCAAAATTACTGTACTCTGGGCAAAGTGGATCACTTTTTCAGTCAAATCAAACTTTCAGGGTTGTTATTGTCAGATTTCACATCCCTGGCGTATCATCAGCTCGGCTCGTTTTATTCAGCCCTGGCAGCTCAGCCGTCGTACTCTTTTAGTCAGTGGCGTCTGTAGTGAGAATCAATATGCAGATATGCGTGGAAAATTGTACCGGTCTGGCTGATAATGAGATTTTACTGTGAAGACAAAGCCCCTGGGTGCAGTGATTGGTATCTGAGAGAGTCCACACTGTCCTCGGCGCTCGCTCCCTTGAGACTGTCACAGTGCTAACATGTCTTCTGTTTTAGCTGCACAAAGCTAAAAGTGCAGCTTAATGGATTGAGCATAGAAAACCTAACCTTTTTGCAGGGTGTTCGGTGCACAACATTTTTGGGTTTGTATACAGCAGATGAGAAAAAATAAAAAAAAACAGCAATTGTTTACACCATTAATTATATTGAACAAAAAATAGCAAGGAACCTACAAATATAATAATTATATAAAAAGCTAAATATTTATTTGTAAATCCTAAATATACAATTTAAATTCTGAATATATATATAAATATATATATATGTTTTTTTTTTAATCAGGTTTACATCTATCTAAAGAAAATACATTATAATTATACAATTATATTTATCATTTTCATGTATGCATATGTATGAGATTATACAGAGTTATGGCTGTATTCAGGATTATTTGTAAATAATTATTCAGAATTTGTTTGGCCCTTCGTAAAAAAATGGGGAGTGGGGAAAGTGAAGAATAATTATAAATAAAACAAATATAAAATGTGCAGTAAGTATAATGGTATTTATATTTCTATAAAATAAAAATATATTGCTATCAATTTTAGAACATTGCTGCACATAATTATTTTACATATTGAAAAATAGTTTTGAAATATTGTTGAAATATTATTTGCACTGGATGTGTGTCAGGCACTGTTAAATTAATGCACTGACTCGTCTTTATTAGTTAGGTATGTATTGATATGAATAATTGCTTGAAGTATGATTGTAAGGGAGAGCAGGTTTGTGATTTGCAGGCTTTAATTGCTCTGCAGGAGTGCTCAGCAGTGTCCGGGGTTGTCCATACTTGCCCCAGGATAGGGGGTAAGAAGGGTCTGTCTTTTCCTGATTTGACATGCCCAGACTAGAACTGGTTCCCAGCGTCTGATGGCAGTGCCACTTCTGTGCCCCAGTTAGAGCTAACAGAAAATGTCAAACCCCCTTCCCCTTCTTTTTATCACTCTCCTTTTATTTTCTCTCTCTCCATGCTATCAGCAAATCACAGCAGTTAGTCAGCTATTACCATTAACTGTTTTTTTTTCAGGCACTTTATGCTCATCAGCGCTAGGAAATAAAAGCACAGCACCTCATCTGTAATATGCGTACGGCGCATATTGCTGTTATTTATAAAAGCATCTTTGTTAAAAGGGATACATGTACAAATGTCAGTCACAGACTGTCTCTGATTTCATTGGAAAAGTCTGGGATTTGTTAAAATAAAGAAAGCAGGTCATGCTTATTCATTATATGAATTTTTTGTTTTTGACCCGTATTTAGTTTTTAAAGGGATAGTTAATATAAAATATATAATTTCATCATCTTCATGTTGTTTCAAAGCTGCATGAATTCCTTTTTTTTAACCTACTGAACACAAAAGAAGATATTTTAAAGAATATATATATATAGACAGCAGAAATGTATATAAATGTAATCAGCAATGAGAAAAAATAAGAGTTCAGTGACAGTACAACAGGCTGGCAATAACAGTCAAGTGACTGACAGTAATGAAGTCTATTGCAGTGCGAGCAGGTTCCAGAGCTATATAACGTAACAGTACAATATATTTTTGTAATTTGTGATTATTCTATATGGAGACAACTATCCAAATAAAAGCATTGCTGTATTTGGTTCCTGTTCCTGCATGTACTGGTTTAAAGGTTCCAGTCAGAGTGTGGTTTTCTGCTCTTCTCTCACTAGATGTGCCCTCAGCTGTTCTCGGTGCCATTACTGCTCCCTGCACTTTTTATCCTGCACCTCGGAGACCCCAAACTGCCAAAAGAGGTGAATTATGGCCAGTTATATGGAGTGGACTCTGAGCCACGGGGGACAGGACATAGTCAGAAGAACTAACCACAGTTCTGACCATTAAAAGCCAGCCTGACACTGGCCCTTCATCTTACCTCCTCCACGAGACGAGTGCTCCCAACCTTTGCTTCCCAAGAGAAGAGAGAGAGCCGAAAGAAGAGAGCCCCCTCAGCCCAGGCACGCTTCCCCCTATCATTATGAGTTAAGCTTCTCACCTCTACCTTTCTTTCTGGGAGTTTCCCTCTCTTCTTCTCCCTCTCTCGCTCTCTTTACCATACTGTGGCTTTTCGGCTTTGTGCTGTTTTTTTTTTCTGTCTTCGCCTGTCCTTCTTTATTTCTCTCGACAAGGTTAATTGCATTAGTTAAAAGAAGCACGGCCTGTTGGTTGCTTATGGGGGTCGCAGTTAGGCATATGACCCTCACAAATCTGCTCTGGCCACCCACCACCGCAGCTGAGATGATAGGGCTGCTGATGAGGCTTCAATTGGTGTCCTGGTCTGCTGGGTATCCCAAAATAACAGTGAAGGAGTGATTTAGAGGTTTTGATGTTATTCCTGTAATGCCTGCTTGTGAGCAGGACTGCTGTGATCTCTAAAGTGCAAATAAATGAACATCCCCAGTGGCTCAGGGAGGAAAAAAAGTGATCATTTTTTTTGTTGATTGTGATGAATAATTTTATCAAAGATGCAATCTGAGAGAATCGCCGACACCCGTGAGATATTTGGCATGCTAAATATCTGGACCTGTCGGCGACTCAAAATCATGCCGTGTGAAATGTGTTCTGACTGAATAACATCGGTGATTACCTACAGCCAATGAGAGCAACATCCAGGGCAGCGGGATGTTAGGGGAGGAGTTACGAAGGTAAATAATATCCTCCTCTATAATCTTCTTTTCGTTGTAAATGAGCGCACATGCAATTTGTATGGCAAGCTTATTATGCTTGCTATTATTTTAAATAATAATGCCAGTCTCACGTGAGAACTCCGGTCTTGCACACGTGACCTCGCGTTGTTTGTCACTTCTCGTGTGCATTTGGCAGTGAGACAAAGTTGTTAGTAACGTCATACAGTGTGAAACCATCTGTCACCGATCTATCATGCAGTGTGTGAACACAGCAGAGACTGAATTCTAACTTTACCCCGGATGCTAACTCGGCATTAGTCTTCATGAGCGAGTCTTTCAGTAGTTCACTCACTGAACCGATTCACTGAATCATTCACTCAACTGATTTGTTCACATACACCGAATCACCCGGAAATTGTTTGGAATCGTTATCGTCGGTCGAGCAAAATTAAAAAAACAAACTGAAATGTTTGCAAACGTGTAAGTTACTCTATATTATTTTTACTGCGTTGTTGTCACTCTTGTGATATTGTACAATGCATATTTTCAGGAGACGTAGCAATCATTTCATTATATGAATCTCGTTAATTTCCTTTGTTATTGTAAAAATTTTCTGACATTTAATGATGTGGCCAGTGTGTAATTTGCTAGTTTGTATCCATGTGCATGTAGCAGGGCAGTTAGATTTAGTCTTTAGTCTGCTCTAATTGAGGTCAGTGAGGGAGTGTATGCTCTGGCCCTGACACGTGCAATAGATGCTTACTCCTGCTTGCCCCAGCCTCTCAGCGCTTCTCTGTTTCTTATGGGAATTAAAAAGTGCTGGCCTGAGGAAGAGCCAGTCAGGTCAGGGTGGAGAGCACTGTAAGACTACCTTCAGCTGCTGCACTCCAGCAGGGCCACAGCTGGGCAACCTGGGCCATTGTGTCGAGGTCAGAGCAAGCAGGGAGCAGATTGTTATAGCACCCGATAGTCATTTATTATGTTAGGTTGAGGAGTCAGCCGTTGTCTTTGGAGTGTTTTCAGTTTTCATGTGGCCTAGCAAGGAGTTCTTAATTTATAAGACCTAGATTCTATTTTTCCAATTGTGCCACAGATATATCAATAAGAAGAAATAGGGCAACGATTTTCAAAAGGCCTTAAGTTTATTTTCAGACAACGGGCAACGTAGTGGCATCGAATTAATCAAGTCTGAGGCGCCCTTTTATAAATCATATCATATCTCTGTCCTGTTGGAAACTTGAACTTAGTTACCTTAGCCCAAACTGTGTTCAATACTCAACTCTCAGTTTAGTCCCTTTAAGTGCAGGTACATTACAAAAGTCCACACCATTAATTGTGCTTATGTGTATGAAAAAGATCCATCATGCCAGTGACTAGTATGAAATGGGGGGGAAAAAATAGGAGTGGCTATTTTTCTCTCTAATGTAAAACATCTGGCAGGATTGAGCGCTTGCAAAATTAATGGGCATTTAATTGCCAATAATCATTTTTTACCTCAGTGATATGAAGTAAATAGTTTTGCTGCAAGAACCAGATGTTAAATAAGCTGCTGTGAGCTTAACTCTTTGTTTTCTTTTGTAGTATCACATTTCATGTAGCATATGTTCTTATTGTGATTACTTTTGTATTGCCACTGAGAAAGCCTTTAAACTACTGTCAGATATTTAACATGTTTATCTACTTGCATTTTTCCTCATTGTCTTTCATCATTGGCACCATAACTTTGTTCTGGAATTCAGGCTTGGCTTCTGTAAACCGAAAAAAGCAGATACGTCTTTGATCTGATTGGCCATCTCTATTATTTAGAAAATTATATTGCGCTGTCGTACTGCTAAGGCAGCCTACTACTATTTAAATTTTACATTTAAAACTTTTTCATCATGACAACAGACACGTTGTTGTGTAATGGAGTGCAGCAGAGCAACATCAATATCAAATATTGCAATACAATACAATAATCTATTAGTCAGTAGTAAATTACTAACACAGAAACACCTTCACATAAAGTTGTCAACACTGTAATCAACAGGTTTGAACTTGATGCAAATTACAAGAAAAAATATATATACTGTGTGTGTGTATATATATATATATATATATATATATATATATACGATTGAAAGGGGGTAGACCTGAAATATTCCAACATATTCCAATTCATAGGGAAAATTTAAGCTTGTAAAAATACTCAAATTTGACAGTTTTCAAAAATATTCTTAGTAACTGATTAAATGTCATCCACATGTTTAGATGTAAAAAATGCATATAATCAGATTACAGTTACTTTTTTTATAGTTTGCATGATTACAAATTATTATGTCATATTATTTTATTACGTTTTGATTTGCATCAACTCACAAACCACTGCAGTCCATTCACGTTTGGGAAGCTTTGGCACAGTGTAATGTTTAATAAACTTTATGATTTTGATAACAAAAAATGAAATACATAATCTTATGAATTAATAATCTAAAGGTAATGCAGTCTGAATACAATACCTAATATGCGTAGTCCAGTTGGTTATGCAACAAACTACAATTTCCAACATGTACAACAGAATACAATAAGAAATCAACCCAGCACTGGCTATACAAACATAACTATTGTAAACTCTGAAACTTGGAAAGATTTGTATGGACAAATTGCTGCATGTAAACAAGCATTATGTTGTTGGTTATAGCTCTGCTTCATAAACTAAACCGGCATTTCAAACTTCAGGCCTGAGGTGTCTTGTCCTTAACCGGCTGTTCTGATCTTCTTGCTAATAGTTTATAATGTCAGCGCTTTGCCCAAAGACAGTAGCATAAGACTAAAAGTGGATGCCCCCCGGTGTGAGCATTTTTTTCTCCCCTAACTGAATGGGCTTGGTGCCAAAGAGAAGAAAAAGAGGCGAGCGAGAGAACAATATCAAATCCCTCGTTTGATTAAGGTTCACCCAAAGCCAGCCTGACACAAACTCCATACTGGAGTGATCATTTGCATGAGTTCGTTTGAATGGCAAAAACCTTCTCTTCCCTCTGATCCGTCCTCTTTTGCCTGAGCTCTTGATTAAACTGACTTTGAAATGTGAAAATTGTGTGGGCCGCACTAGAACAATGTCAGATAGGCCTTGTGGAGGGGTGGAATGGATTTAAAGCCATTGTTCAATCTGACTCTTTTCTCCTGCATTAAAGACAGGGTTGCGGAGGTTTGTGACAGTCAGACGCCTGCGTGCTTATCTTCCCCGCAATAGTGTTTTAATCTGTTGGGTTAGCGCATGCCTGTAAACAAATTTGTCAGTCACACAATAGCACTGCCACCTTTAGTTCGCAGCGGATTACGCCGTTTTTAAATGAACACCTCCTGCTGCGCACATCTCCACAAAAGATTCGATTAAATATCCGCGGATAAATAATTTGTGGATATATAGCGTCTTTTATCCTATGTGATATTAGCATGCAAAAGGCGTGTTTGCACACCTTTAGAAGGAAGTGTTATTGTGAAGGGTTGTAATTCTTTTGATATGGAATTTAAACAGTATTTTACCCTAATCCCGAGTTTGGGCTTGAGAAAGGCTTTCACGTAGGTGGTTTTCAATTAGTTTCACTTAACCTTGTAAATATTTTCACAACATTAAAGGACTAGACAAGCTTTCGGGGGGAATGTGGTTTGATCTCTGCCCCGTTTCATCTCGGTATTTACTAAAATAACGGCGAGGAAATTTAGGGGGATGTACAAATGATCAAGGGTGGTTGTTTTTCACTACACAGACGCTTAGAGGATTGAATCAGTGTTCATGTAGTGTAACTCTTGTGCTGACTGCTAAATTACACACCAGTTTATGGGACCACTTTTAAATCACAAATACTAAGAAAAGCGAAATACTTGAAACTATATAAAGATCTGTTCTTCCCGAAAACAGAATTTACCCAGATATTGTCTTAATTAGTCAAACATAGTTGTCTGAGCAAAGGATTTCAAATTGAACCATATTGCTGAAATAGTAGGTGTTGAGTATGTACATCCTACTAAAACTATATGCAAGATATCATTGGTTAAATTCACCCATTAAGTGCCCTATAAAATATTTACAATTCGCAAGCATTCTGCAAGTGTTTTAATGCATTTATTGGCCGTGTGAAGCATGTTGCGTTTAGTGAAGAAAGAAACAAATGAAAAAGCTATGAATTAAGTGTTGGAGGAACCTAAATATCTGAATGCACTATAGGTTGTGTGAGAGTCTTCTCAATCAATCCTTTTTTACAGTGTACAACCGCTATTTGAACTTAGTTCATCGGATTAAGGCTCCTCCTCGTTTAACCCCTCTGAAATGACCTTCAAGTGTTGGTCCGTGCTCCTTCCAGTCATTTTATGTTGTTGTCAAACTGTCAAGCCATCTCGGTCTTTGATGGACACTACAAACAGAGCATGCTAGGTTCTTTGCTTTTGTCTGCATTTAAACCCTCAACAACACAAACAGAGCAACACCGGCTGTTTATTTATTTTTTTAAGATAAGAAGGGCTTTTATAGCTAATCAGCAGCTAGATGCTAGCTCTATTTACACATGAAGAAAGGTGGCAGTAATACAGGGCGGTTAATTCTGTCATGCCGATGAAGGAAAGGACATTATTGACCTACGCCGGCAGCCATGTGTTTCAGTTATTAACCGGCCACCATTTGTCAGGGAGGCTGAGTGATATGGAGGTGACGTGAGGTTCAGACCCAGGGTAGGGTTGTCCTCCATCCGTTATCATGTGTCTACGCCGGACACTTTAATTGAATTACCCAATTTATACTTCAAGCAACAATGCTCCAGCACTACATCCGTGATGGGATGCAATTAAACATGAGATTGAAAGCTTGTGTTTTGCATGTTTTATCCCATGGTGAAAGCAAAAATAAAAGCATCTGTTAATTTTGTAGGGATATTTTTTTAATTGCTTGTTGCAGAAAGAGGCAGTTTTCTGTTTTAGTTTTTTGTTTGTTTCTTAATTACGTACTCCTTAATGAACGTACAGTAAGCCTCATTTATTTACACTTGCACTTATTTAGTTTATTAAAAAAAAAAAAATGAAAAGAAAATATACATTAGGAGCTTCTATTTTGGGTAGCAATATTTTTTAATTATTTTTATTTATTAAAAAAGATATATTCAGTATATATATTCCACAGTATGTCTGTTTACAATTTTATTTTTTTTCCCACATAGTTCTTTAAGAATAGGAAGTTTAAAAGGACAGAGTTCGAAATTTTCTGTCAATTTTGATCAATGTAATGCTAGCTTGCTGAGGAATAAAAATATTAAAAAGTAGTGTATTATTTATTGTAAAAAGTGGTAAATAAATTAACAGAGTTAAAAAAATCTCTTAAGTACAGTTTATATACAGTATCTTAACGTTTATTATTTCCAGATAATGCTTCAGGATATTGTTCTGTAACAATAAGAAAAAAAACATAATTTTATGATTAGTGTATGATAACATATGGCTGCCTTTTAGAATATTTTGCCCTTGCAAGTGGAGCATCATATTTGCGTTCCATCCTTTGTATCAAAAAGTTTTGAAAACCCGATATAAAAAAATGCTGTAGATACAGCACAATGTTGTAGACAATGTTAGAGACAATGTCTTCTCCCAGATACTTTATGACAGATGTCTTCTTGCCTTTATATGTAAATTAAGATCCAGTAAAGGCTATTAATTCTAATGGAGTCCAATTTATGCTGGATTTGAGCAGCTGGAAGAGACTGCAGTGTCATGCCCATTCACTCATGCGTTTAAACTCTTGCCTTTCGTCCAGGTGTTACCAAACTATTTGTCAGATAAAAGCAAGGCCACTTGACCTTTGACCCTGCCGCACCTGGACTCGGTGCAGCCCATTGCCAGCGAATCCACTTTTTAACATGCCCACAGACTCCCGATGTTTCCCTCCCGAACTCGATTGCAATTAGATGCAACGAGAGAAGAATGGCAGTAAAAAATGTGCTTTACATTAAGCGTGTAACGTACACCAATTATGCTAATTGCCCATTCGCAGATGGCTGAGTGTTGATTACCGCATAAACACTGGGTAAGCAGGGGGGAAATCAGAAGACTGCTATCATGTGTTGACTTCCATTGACAGTCATTTGATTATTTGTCATTAAAAAGCTAGAAATATTGCTGCGATGACAGCAGACCCTATTTAAATAACTTTTAAAAGGCAGATCACTTCGGGAATAACATCAAAGGGCAATTTCTTTACTTGATTAAATTTATTTGATTTGTATTTTTATTCGTTACCACCCAAACACTTCTTAGTATCTTTAATCAGTAAAGAAGTTACTAAAAAAAAACCCTAACTTTTAATTGGCAGCTGAGTCTATGCAAAAGAGAGGGTGTGTCTGCATGTGTATTAGCATAACAATTCACCCATAGCCGACACCATTTTACAAATGGGGGAGTAAACATCTGTTCCAGATGTCCTATTATCCTGTCAGGCTGCTTAGCTCAGAGACTTCTAGCTTCAATCAAGGCCTTTGTCAGCCTCAGAATCAGACACTGAAAGGCCTGGGAGCACTGTGCTTTACTTTGAATCCCCCACTGGCATGGACATACTTAACAGACCCTGAAACAAGCTGTCCTCGCTGCTTTTGAGTGATGTGGGTCTGTGGCATTCGTTCTCTGCTGTTATCAACTGATGCTCCTCTCAGACACATTCGCTTCTCTTTCATGCTCTTTGGATACATAGCGGCTGTTCTGCCTTCAGCGATCTGGCCGGAGGGTCTACAAAACCAACTTCAAATGCCAGTCCTCCCCGGGAAGGGTGACATTTTGTGCAAGCCAAAACATTTAGCGCATTAGGAGGAAGCAGCCTGGTGGAAAAGACAACTATGTTTGGGGTTCACACTCGGCAGGTCCAACGGCATTATGTCTACTGTATTTCCAGTGAACTGCGCTAGTTTAGATGATCTTATTTTATTTCTAGACGCACCCATTGTTAAGATGGTCAGCTGTTTTAGTGGTTCTTAAATAAGTTTAAGTTCTTAAGTAATGCTTGTGTTAATGTTTTGGTACAAGTTCTAAATCACACTGTTACTGTAGTTAACAGGATTTGTACTTTTTACTTTTGATTCCTGTATCTAGATTGAGATTCTAGTTTTACTACCGGTATCTAATATGGTAAATGCATGGAAGTGTATTATAATAATATTATTACTTTTAGAAAAAAGAAGTGAAATTATAATGCATCTTTAAAAGATTTATTCTATGAAAAATAACAATTGCCCCTGAAAAATGAAACTTGAACAATGCAATGCAATTTATTCAGGAGGCACAAAAAAGTCAATGTCAGTGTGAGCAGTATTTTATTGTGCGCATCAAGCTGTAATTTTGTGAAATTATATTTAACATTTAGTTGGAGTTGTTTAGAATACATAATGTATGCCTAAGCAAGACTAGTGAATCCAATCCATTTTGCATACTATTTAAATTAACACTGTAAATGACTTTACTGTCACTTTTGAACAATTAAATGTGCTGCTCTAAGCAATCCAAAATATTGAAATGTATAAATAAATAAATGAACAGGAGAAAAACACATTTTTGACCTTATTTTATATTATTTTTGAATGGCATATTACATGTTAAAAAAAATCAAAATTGTCCATAGTCAAAGAAACACAACATTGTGACATAAAAAGCAAGACATTTTTTAATAACTAGAGACTTGACTTGATTTAAAACAACAAAACCATCAACAAAACATTAGGTTTTATGTGTGCCAATGCCTTTCATTGGAGGAGAAACTATGATTCAGCAGATTTATGTTGCGTATGTTGCATATTTTTTAGAAACTTATAATACCTGAGCAAGTACATTTCTTGTCAATATCAAATTATTTGAAAACGTGTGCAGTTTAAAGTAGGCTAAAATACATAACAAAGCACGTTTATGGCACACTGTGTGGATACAATTACTCTCCAATTGCCCACAACATAACAGAGCTGCTCTTGGCACTGCAAGTCATGTCCTACATTTACCTTGGGCGCCAGATACATTAACTTCCTCCCCAATCAGCGGGCTAAAGAATAACAATAATTCCAAGTGCTGCTAATTGACTTTAGCTTTTCCAATATGAGAGAGTGAGCGCCTGCTCATTTTATCTGTCCTTTTAATAATTACATTATCATTTTACGCCTTCCATTCCTTTAGAGTAGCTGACCATTTGCGTGGTACTGAAGGCTCATTATTAGCTTTGAATTATGTGCAGTTTATTGATCCCTGTGGTGGATTATGGGGCTCTAAGTTGGTCTAGACAGAACGGTTAGCAAGATGACAGAGCAGGGGAAACATATCGGGCCCGGGGGAGAGATCAGCTCAACTCACTGAGCAATAATGCCTGCTAGGTAATGGAATTTAAGTTTACACTAAATCTACAAGTGTGTTGACATTTCAAGTGCCTAGTAAAATAGCATTAGGCTAATTAGTTGAGTTGAAGAGGTGACTGCACAAATGTTTGTAGCTACATCTCTACTAGCTAAATAAAAGTACTTCAGACTCCAAATTTCATATATTATCACCTTTTAAACTTGTGAAACCATGTTAATTACTTGTATAGGTTAATTAAGTTTACTTCACTTAAAAATGTAAATGCTGCCATGATGGACCTGTATGAATATCTTAAAGTACTTTCCTCTAGTACTTAAAATTCCCTTATTATGGATTTTTGAAAATGACCTTTCATGTAGTGTGTAACACAACTCTTAAGTAAATGAAAACATTCTGCAAAGTTTTAAATCTGAATGTGCACAGTGTATAAAGTTATTGTTAGAGTTGACTCTGAGTCATTGAAAACAGTTGTTTTTTTAAACGAGTGCCAATCCATTTCATGTTGACATCAAAATTAGGGCTGTGCGGTTTAATCATCGATTTATTCATGCACATTTCATCAGTAAAGCTGATTATTTAGTAAATTTCTTACTGAAAATATATTTAAAAAAAATTAACACTTATGACTGGTTTTGTTGTCCAGGGTCACATAATGCGTAGCTCGCCAGTGATCTACGGCTCTGTGTATCAACTGCCGCTCAATCGCCCTTCCCTAGTCAGAATGAAAAATGAAACATTAACATATTGTCCACCCACTTGTTAGTCTTTATGTTGGTCTGAATGAGAATGCAGATTCATTCTTTGCCACTAGGGGCCACTTTTGGAGCTTACAAACACTATTTCCCAACACCCCTAGAGTTAAACAGTTGAGTTTTACAGTTTTCGAATCCATTCAGCTGATCTCCTGGTCTGGCGGCAGCACTTTTAGCTGCAGCTTAGCATAGATCATTGAATCTAATTAGACCGTTAGCATCACGCCATAAACTGTCCAAAGGAGCCGCCTCGGATGTTATCCCTCGATTGAATGGGTGCGTTATCAGCCCATTCATATGGGTCAGAAGACGCCTGCTGCACTTACTGGTAAAACTAAAAATGAAATTAACTGTTCTACCGATTAGATTGTGTTTATTTAACGTCTACACCTACCCCAACCCTAAAACCTACCCTTTACTATGATACAAAAACAGTATTATTGTCGTACAGTGTTAAAAATTTTTTTTTTGATTGATGTGCGCATGCCCAGTAGTCCTATGGATGATAGCAGCCTTCTAAGCCTACCAGTACCCTTATGGATGGGCTGATAACCACTGGTAACGCGCCCATTCAATCGAGTGATAACATCCGAATCGGTTGTCCAAAGAGAGTTGATATTTTTCATGCACTGCAGAATATCACTGCGCCTGCTGTGCCCATGGTAAATGGTAGTTCTTTGGTTGTTAAGGAATGAGAGCATAGTTTCTAGCCATATTTGCCTAGAAAAATAGCAACTTTTTATTTTCCATCCGTCTTCGTAAAAGTAGAGCCCCGTGAAATGTGTTTAATATTTTTACAAGTCATGTTTTTTTATTTTTTTAATCCTTGTGTATTCCGTTTTCTGGACTCTGGACGTGAGATTTTATTTTTGGTGTTTTTACCTTTTATATGATAGGACAGTATGTAGACAGGAAATGAAGCTGGAGAGAGAGGGGGGATAAGATCGGGAAAGGTCCGTGAGCTGGGACTCGAACACGGGATGCACGAAGCGCAATGAAACTACATGTTGACGCGCTGCGCAAAAGGCGAACAGCACCGACTTCTGGACACTTTTTTAATGGTTAAATTAAATTGTATTAAAGGGATAGTTCACCCAAAAATGAAAATTAGATGTTTATTTGCTTACCCCCAGGGCATCCAAGATGTAGG
>JAUMHQ010000053.1:14109531-14122283 GCA_032361165.1 Enteromius paludinosus
TTGCTATGTTATGTTGTCTACAACATGAAATAATAAAAGTGTCTGCTAAATGAATAAATAAAATTGTTAATGAAAGACTTATAATACGTACATGAAAACTATAGAATCACTGGACATAACTACGGTGCACCATTGTGCAGCAGCAACTTTGACAACAAAAAAAGGAACCTCAAGGTTGATTGAAGTAAATGTGTGCAAATGTAGGGCCCCAGTCGTATATTTGCTGAGGCCCCAAATTCACTAAATCCGCCCCTGGCTTTGAGATCTTAGTATGTTTTTCCTTTCTAGCACATTAAATTCAGAATCTGAAGTCACAAAGGTTTTCTTTTTTTTTCTTTTTTGCAAACGCTCATAAGCACCTGACACGGCAACACCTGTCAAACTTGTGAAATTGTCTTCTGCTTTCTCCTTGGCCATTCTCTCCATGTGAAAGATATGTTCTGTCAGGAGATAAGTGGGAGGATGAGAGAGTCTAGTGACCCGTGTCAGTGGTTCTTTCTCTACCATCTTGGTATATGTGTGCGCGCATGGGTGCATTGACTTCAGGGTGTCCCACCCCAGGACTGACAGAATGGACAAGGGCAGTGTTGCATTCACACTTGAGCTCAGCCCAGTCAAGCTGAACGTCGCCTCTCATCTCCACACATGCCTGTACTGTACATCCACAGTTTAATGGAGTAGGGATCATCAGGGTCAGGGCTCTAATAAGTGGATAATGGCTCTGTGTTGGGCCTAACCTCACGTCTGCTCATTAACATGTAAGATGTTAAAGTGACATTAAGAAATGAGGAGGCTGGATCCCTCAGACACTCAAATTGAATTGGGAACGGACCTCTCATTGTCTGTGTGATTGAATTACTCATTTAGGTCATTTCTATTCCAGCACGTCTCACAGACGTTGGCCATCTGTATGATAAATGCTTTGACTTTTGACGTGCTGAGTTGAACTTCTTTGTACAGGTTATACAGAACATATGGAAAGTCACCATCATAAAAATCACCACAGTCAGATGAAAATTCAGCTTAAAAAGAATGTTTTATAACTTCTGTGGAGCTAAACAGAAGATGTTTTGATAAATGTTGGTTACCAGAGGCCTGTTCTGTAAAACATGTTTACCAAATAAGCCAGGTTTGTTTCAGTTAGACTTATTGCCAGTTCATTTGGTTTAAAATAAGTCGGACTATCTGCCAAAAGTCTGGCTTACTTGGTAAACTTGTTTTGTGGAACGGGCCCCAGGTTTGGTTAACATTTAATTTCATTTTAAAAAACACTGATGCAAATTCTTTCCATAAAAGAAAGAGGGTCATAAGGGTTTGGGGAGACATGAGGGTGAGTATATAATGACAGAATTGACATTTTTGAGTGATTGATAGCTTTAAGTGTCAATACTGAGCAGAATACATACATAAACATGCATATTATTACAGCAGATAATATAAAGTGATAGTTCACTCATGTTGTTAAAAATCTATATGACTTTCTTAACTTTTTAATTAGAGCTTTAAAACAAAAACTATGCAATAAATAAATAAATAAATAAATAAAAAACACTAGTATTATAGAATTGTCAGAATCTGTAAGTTGATTTAGTAAGTTGCCAAATGATTTCTTTAAAAGATCTAACTCCATGGTGCGCTCATGAATCACATGATGACTACTCTCACAAACACCATGTAGGGTTGATATGATTTTCTGTGAATAGTTACTAAAGTATTTTATGACCACTTTTACGATACTTTTATGCTGCTTTTATGTCCTCTTTGAGGCTTGAAATTCACATGACCTATTCTTTGAAGTTTTTTTTTTTTTTTTAGTTTGAATTGGACCAATATGAGCGTGATGGGAAAAACGTCTCCTCTGCTATCCGATCTCTACTATCATTAAATAAAACAAAAGTTCCCCCCAATTTTTTATTTTTTACCTTTCGTAATGAATGTCCAAATACGTAACAGTGAAGGTTTAGCTCACTGCACTCACGTGTACTCGGTGTGTTTGATCATTAACGTGTGCATCAACAGCTCCTCCTCAGCACTTTCAGTCTGTGTTACTCCATACTGAGCTGTGTCAGCTGAGCGGGTCTGGCAGTCAGAGCCTTTCGGTCAGCACTGGAGAGCCCAGCTCTGGTGAGGATCAGCTGGGGGAAAAAGACTCTCAGACCCTGGGGCTCAGCGCATTGGCTTGCACCCCATCGCAGTTCTCACCAAACCTTCTCAAGCCTCGTCTCACTCATTTGATGTTGGCCATTTAGTTCTGTTCACTTCCCCTGGAACAGATCCCTCACACTCATGGGGATTGCACGCACGCCTCCACCCTCTTCAACTCTTCACGATCTGGCTTATTTCGGACGCTGATCCAGGCACACGGATCGGATGCTTCCAGTTGGAAAGAACTGAATAGGTGTTTTTTTCCCCCTTTTTCTTCTCTCATCATCGTCCCTTGAATAGACGCTTTCTTTCAAAGCTGTCTTTTTTTACAGTAATTCCCTTTAACAGAACCTCAGAGGGGGAATCAGGAATCTGACTGTCTCGTAATTCCGAATATATCCCTGGCCAGTGAAATGGTAAGACCCACAGAGCTTGTCAAATGAGGAATTCAGGTTTCATTTACACTACCTGAAACCATTTTAAAGTGTTTCAGAATGCTGTTTTAGACTTTAGGACTGAGCTTTGAGACAAAAAAAAAAGATTTTAAATAGATTAGAAGTCTGGTTATGTGGATCCACATTGTTTATTATGATGCCTTAAGCATCATTTGTGGACTGCGCTAGACTTTCAAGGGATGTTTTTTGCAAAAATTAAATATTCTGTCATCGCTAACTCAACTTCAAGTCATTCCAACCTCAGACTACAGTTCAACTTTGAACACCTACATTTTTATTTTCAACGAAACTTGAGAGATTCGAAAACTGGAAACATTTTTGTTTTTCCACATAAATCAAGTGGCAAATCCGAAGTAGCTTTTATTCGCATTTAAACATTGATCTCTGCTCAGTACGTTACACTGACGCTTAAATGTACTAGCTTGACACATGAGAACCAATGAAGTTTGTTCAAGTATGTTCAAGCTTCTATTTACCATATGTGATGATTTAAATTAAAGTTACGCATCATACAGTATAAAACGATCATGTTTCTTCAGCAGACTTAAATGCTTAGTTCATATAATTAATTATTTTTGTACTTGTTAATGCATGAAAGTCTCAGTTGAGCTTTTCATGAACCGACAGGATATCTTCATTTGGATTTAAAAGATGGGTTTGGAACTACCTGAGGGCGACTAATAATGATGACATTATTTTCATTTTTAGGTGAACCATTCCTTTCAGATATTTTTGCATAACTCTACGGTCTAAATTTGCAAATACAATTCAGTAATTCAGCTTTATATGAGGTTTAGCTCACAAGCAAGCTACAGTCGTTCTCATTCCAAAGTCGCCTGGCAGAAGCCCACCTTTCCCACTGCTATAAGTACTACTCAGGTCATTAGCCCAGACAGACAGAAACATTACCAGACACGACACACAGCTTACACTGTGATGTATTGATCCACCGTGAGGACTCTGGGCAGGAAGAAGGACTATTTGCTTTAAAGTTCAATGGCTCTCCACTACTGTTAGTGTTGTAACCGCAGGAGCAATCGATATCTGGAGAAGCCCAGTGTCACCAGATATATTCACCCACTCACAGACATCATAATGCCGTCTGGACTCAGGCACTTGTGTCCGTTGCGATCTACGGTTTTTCCTAAAGCATTTTAACTTGTGTTGTCACTTAAGGCACGGTTTAGTTGGGATTTGTAATTAAACCTGGGATTCTTTTCTTGCAGGCTGCGTGCGATAGAGAGAAAAAGAAGAGCGAGGTGTCACGATACGACTGATTAGGATGCTGTTTGTCAGGGAGACATGAATATTCTGCCTATAAAAATGGATCAAAATTTTACATATTTGCATTATATAGAAGTGCCAGTACTTAC
Organism: Enteromius paludinosus; assembly: GCA_032361165.1. Classification (NCBI taxonomy): domain Eukaryota; kingdom Metazoa; phylum Chordata; class Actinopteri; order Cypriniformes; family Cyprinidae; genus Enteromius; species Enteromius paludinosus. The sequence goes on from JAUMHQ010000053.1 coordinate 14,113,505, forward strand.
ATAGAAGCCTATACAAAATAGGGGAAAAAACGAATAAAAAAAAAAAAAGATCAGACGTTCTTAGAGGCTGTTGCATCTGAGCTCAACATATTTTTTTTGTCAGCAAAATGTATTGGCTTTTTTTTGTGTTTATGTATTTATAAATACAAACACATGCTTGCATATACAGTATTTAAGAAAAATCGTATGTTTATATATTAATCATATTAATGCTACCAAAAACCTTTATTTTAGTTTTGATTAATCGCAATTAATTGTTTGACAGCACTAAAAGCTATACTGTCAGGTTTAAGCCCGGTTTCCATCTTTTGCGGTCTGTTTGTAAAGGAATATTGTTGGGGGTTGTGGGAAGATATTAATGCCATGATTGTGAGGATGGGGTGGGGGTGTCTATCGCCTTAGGGAACAGCAAGGGCAGCCTGTCCTTTCCCTGGATCTGACGAAGAGGTCACCTGGAATTTATCACTCGACCCCAAGTCCTGTCTTGATGTGACATAGCACAATTATCGAGTCGCGCATTTGTTCCAGCTCTCCTTTTTCTTTTGCAGTGGCAAACGCGAAACCGGTATTAACAGGTATTATACAGGTATTATATTCGCCTGAAACCACACCGTCCAGTTACCCCTTTATTTTAAAACGCAGTGTGCAAATGGGGATTTTTCCGGGAACAAGCAGAGTTTAGATGTACTGGTTCACGTCCGCATCAGACTCTCTAAACATTCATGATGCATAACCCTGCAACATTTCTTTTGCGCCGCCGCAACGTTGTCCAAACGTTTGCCCTGCTTTGCAACACCTCTCACTAGCTGAAGTCAGCCTAGGGTGTAATCCCTCCCTCTTTTTGTGCATATGCATACTTTATGGCTGTGCATACATTTGCATCCCATTCTTTCCTTTCTGCAGCACGCCGGTTTGAAGATCCCCTCCCTGTAGCCTCCGAATGAACCTGTTTACGTTCGTACATTTCCACTGGCGTTTGAACTTGGCCCATCGATTTGTTTACGGTCAGGGTTACGGCACAGTTCCTTAAAGGGGCTCGCAATCGAACGTCTAAATATTTGAGTAAGAGGTCAGCGGTGAGAGCTGGAGAAACAGCCTGTAAATGCAGATTGGGCAGAGGGGAGAGGAGAGGGACTAACTGCCTCCGTGTTTCTGACAGGAATAGGGTAATGGAGGGGGAAAAAAACCAAAGATGAGTCAAGAGGCTGCGGCATAGTGCAAGCGAACACACTACCTACGAAGCTCACAAGAGGGAGCTGCTAGTCAATCCATTCACATGTGTGTGCTTGATGAAAATCCCCATCCGCACCTTAATGCACTGAAATCTGCACGGCTTATCGAGACGCATGTATGTGGAATTCAGACTTGAAAATTGACAAATGTTAACCATTATCGTGATTGTATGAGGTTAAAATATGACATCATGTCCCACAAGCTTTCATGAAATCACTGATTTTTCATATAATACATGAAGTAAATTAATAGACTGTTCAATTCTTTTTTCCTTATTAGTTTTTAAGTAAGTTAAATGCGTGTGTTTTTATTGATGTTGTTATTATTATCATCATCATCATTACTATAGTTATTATTTTTATTAGTAGTAGTGTTTTCACTTGTTTACCTACAAAAATAAATTATAATAAAAATTGTATTTGAAGTTGAAAATACATATCATTCAGGTTTTGTACTGTGACTTTTCAGTCTTAATCACTTCATCATTCTTCTGTTGACTTTAAAGTAATTGAAATATATATTTCAAATATGACTGGCTTATGTGCCTAATATGGCATTTTAGCATTTGATGTTTATTTAAAAAAAACAACAACACTTCAGTCTACTTCACAAGGAAATACTCATCCTCCGATATTGTCACCTTTCTTCAGCATTATGCATTTGAAGTCTGAAACGCTCTACTACATCAGTGACATTTACGAAACGCCTTTGCTTCACAATAGTCTGGCGAGGAATGATCCACTTGTTAGTTGATGCTCATAAAATAACTGCAATTACTGAACCTTTTACATTTTGTCCAAATTATGTTGCCTCTGTTTCTTTCTCATCTTACTTCCTAGATTTAACATGATACACATTTGAGCTGCAGGAGTGTGGGGCTTATGCTAGATGTCATAGTTAAGAGTATGCATGTTTGAGGCAATTTTGTTGTCACTGATTTTAGATAAAGTTCAGATTTGTAAAAATAATTATCAAAGAAATCTTTTTTTTCTTTCTTTCTTTCTTGTTTTTAGTATATTTCACTCGTTTTTAATTTAATTTATTTATATTTGGATATAAATCCCTTTTCTTTCCTGTATTTCTACTGTATTTTTTAACATGAAACTTTTTGCAATACTATACATATATATATATATATATAATTCACATTCTTGAATATGCTATATTTTTGTACTACCTAAGTATTATACCTTTAAACATAATAGCATAAATGTGTTATTATACAGTAGTACGTTCCTAGTCTTGTACTGTTTAGTGCTCGTGTTGGCAGGAATATTCATCTCTGTGGAATAATATATTTTATCATGTGGTTTGATATAGAGACTTCTGAAATGATAAATTGCCAGTACTGTGTGAAATCCATGCAGGAGCAACATACATATATTCAGTCGTACCGCTCAGCTCAAATCTTCTAGCCGTGTGCAGGCGTAGCTAATAGCGGTTAAGCAGCAGTTACAGAGCAGAGTTTATAAAGCGTATATTTAAATTTATAAGTCTACCTATAGCAAAGATACGTTTTCCCCAGCACTTTAACACAAATAAAAGATGTACTTAGCCTGTTGGATGAATTACAGAGCTCAAAATGCGCCTCAGCAAATGCAGCGGACTCATTCACTGTGTTATGGAAACCTGGAAGAGAAATCAGCTGTTTTATTAAACCTTCCATCATAGAATGTTCCACACGGTAGATGTTCGCCACTTCTTTCAAACATACAAACTGAATACTTTAGAGGTAGAAACTACAGGGCTGGAACAGTTAAGCAGTAATATAATAAGAGGGAGTGTAGTATTTGCACAACATTTGGTCTGTGTGGTTTCTGGTTTACAGTGTAAGTTTAAAGTAGATTTTTTTTTTTTTTACCAGCCATTTATGATTTCCACTATGCTGATGGCAGTTTTTATTTTCTTGTTTAACTAAAAAAACAAAAGCATACACGTTAATTACTTTCATAATTTATATATATATTGATATTATTTTTTAACCATGGAAGACACATACTGTTTTTTTTAAGAATACGTTGTTCTGTGTTTCACTGTGATTAGTTTAAATGAAGCTTTTTTTTCAGTCTGTATTTGTTTACCAACAAGACATTATTCAGATTTTTTATTCTTATTCTTATTTTATAACATTATAATCATATTTAGGATTTTCTGAGGAGAGGTATTGCCCAAAATAAATTAGACGGTGGTACTTAACATTTAGGTGATATTTCATCAAGTTACTTTTATTCGTTTAATTTATGGATAAGCAATTTACATGACTGAAGCTGCACCATAAACATCGTTTATCAAAATACATTAGAATAATGAAGCTATTCTAAAATGCATATTAAAAGGACTAAAAACACGTTAGTCTGGCTTTCTGTGATGGTTCCATCATTGACATAATTAATGGCTAAATAGGAGCTTTCTTGGCATAGAGTTGAGGAATGAGAATTGGCTCTGTAAAAGTGTACACTATAAATACAACAATAGGTAAGATTAACCTCCAGCGATGAACAAGTGCACTCCATCGCCTTGCACAATAATAATGCAGAGGACACACAATTAAATCTGAAATGTAAAATGTGCAAGTCTGAGCGCAGAAGATGGCACGAGTGGTACTGTATTTCTTTATTTGCCTCTTTGTATTTGTATGAGAAAGAGAGTTGGGGGATTATTATTTAATTTTTTTTTACATAAAAAAAAAGAAAAAGATATTGCATTTATTGTTTCTAGATCATTATTGCAATTAGTTTTCAAACTAATTAGCCCGTACTGCTTTAATTTGTTTGTTGCAGGGTGTTTTGGATTATTCTAATCAGCCAAACAATTGAACACAAATCTTGTGTCCCCTGTTATGCACTTAACACACGTTCCTAGTCGTCTCCCTCCATGATTTGAGGACATCTCGCTCTGTCTGCTCGGCCCTCATCAGCCATGAGGAATCATGCCTGGGTGTCTTGAGTGCCATTTGTTAATCAAGGCCAAAGTGGCAGATTATAAATATAACAGAAGAAAAATGACACATGTAAGTGATCTCATTTAAGAGCATTACATTTGAATTTATTGGGGTACTTAGAGGGGATGGAAAGGGTCGTGACTCTAGGGTGGTGGTTTAGAGTCATGCAAATGAGAGAGAGAGAGACTGAGAGCGAGCGAGAGTTATGGCGGCGGTTGGCGTCTTAGCCTTCACTTCATTATCATAGAGAAATGCTCCATAACCATCTGCTGTTGGGTCCCCAGGAGGCCGTACCCCAGTGCCAGCCCCCTTTCGCTGCCAGTGTACACTTGTCCTCGCATGTGCACTTCAAGTACACCTCAGGATGTGTGACTCCTCTGACTGGTATAGGGCTTGCGAGGATGACATCATTATGATGTCAAAGGGCTGCTTTGGCTGTGTTTGTGGGTACTTAAAGGGATAGTTCACCCCAAAAATTATCATTCTATTTACACACAACAAACATTCACTTTTGGTCCACACAGTTACATTTTTAATTGTGGATTTAAAAATAGTGTCCTTGTAAGAGTTAAATTATGCATTTAAGTACGGAGTAATATTAAGTCAATCTGCTTACTATGTTGCTAGGACTAGGTTTAGAGTTTGGATTTCTTGCATATAATTATGTATAATATATTGTTATTTATTGTTAAATACAAAACACATGCAACTCAATGAAGACGCCCTTAAAATAAAGTGTAACCCATTCTTTCGAAATGTTATTTTTGAGTGTGTATATTCATGTTGTTCCAAAACTGTATTAGTTTAAATAAATTTTGAAAGAAGCATATATTAATAAATATATAATATAATTGGGGCTCAGTGTTGAACCAAACTGACTAACATATTTCTTCAAAATAGGTTTAGTGTGTGTGCGCAAGCCACAGAAAAAGTAAGTCATGCAGGTTTGGAACAACATTAATGATAATTTCAGTTTATGGGTGAACTAATTCTATAATTATGGCTAGAATTTAACTAGACTCCTTTTTCAAAAGGATCATAACAGCTTCATTAATTAAACATTCACACAGATTTAGATGTAAATAATGTAAAATGTAAGTCTTGGCATGCTTTATATTAAAAACTGTTCCACAGAATCTTCTTTAAATGAAGCGTGCAGGAAAAAGATGTCTTTTTCGCTCAGAGGAAAAAATTAGGCTGAGCAATGAACACACTGTAAAACACTGCAAAAAACCTGGAAAATCTTATTTATGATAAAACAAGCTGCTAAATTGGAAGAACATGTCCCTTTTGTGTGTGTGTTCACTGGTTTCAAATTCCTCTCGATTAATGTTGATTGTCTTTAGATCCCGTTTTAAAGATTGTAAATGGAAGAGCTTGTCTGTTTAGAAGTAACAGCATCTAAACCTCTTTGTCGCCACCAACTGCATCTGCGTTGTGCCTTTACCCCTTGATCTTCGCTACTTAAAGCAAGAAAGCATAGAAATGTGTAAAATAAAGGAGCCTCAAACCATCGGATACACTTTAAGTGCCGTGAGACAGAGTGATAGCTTGAATCCATTTGTTGGCCCTGCTTCGTGTTTTGTCAACAGATCGCACTGGGTTTTTGTCAATGGATGTTGACAGAAAATCAAAAGCGCCACAGTGGCGGCAGCCCATAATGGTGACTTAGCTCTGATTTACACATCTCTTATAAAGATCGACGATTTGCTAAACAATCAATCCTCTCACAAGAGCTTGTTATTTTGCTTCATAATAACTGTTAGCGCTTTTCAACATCCCTCCGCGGACAGGATGGCGTTTGCGCAGGAGAGCGCCTCTTATCTTTAGTGGAATGAATACGAGCTGAAAGGATAATGTGGCACTGATTATATTTTGGATCGTCCCACTGCTTCCCATATCCCCCCCACCCCACCCCAACCAAAATTTCTTCCCTCCTTCTGAGTTTGTGCTGTTGTCAGTTGTTATTGAGAACAGGAAATATCTTCACGATGCATCTCCGCTAAAAAAAATCAAGGTGGCACAGCGTGGAGTCTTCGAAAGCTGCGCTGCGGATTTCCACCCGCTCTATAATTTGATCAAAAGGAGATTTACTAAAGAGTATTTGTGCGAGTACGCACCCGTGAAAGATTCTCACCTAAACTCTACATATCAGGGTCTGCCCGAGAGCGACGTTTGCGTTGGAGGGTCTTTAATTTTATAATATAGGCCTCGATATGTCAGACTCTCTGCGTTTGCTAGACTGTCAGCGCTCCAGAGAAGTTTTTCAAAGTTAAACCGGTCCAGCCAAACGAGGAGGTGGAACCGTACACCCTGCATGGAGAGCCGGTCCGTGGAGGGAAGACTCCACCAATAGCATCTAAGAGTTGTAGAGGTAGGCAGGCCTTAGGTTTCATTGTGCAGGGCTCTAGCTGCAGGCTTAGCCTCTGACGGTCCTGTTATGCATTTTTGCCAGACAATTGACCGTTTAACCATCTTTTACCGTCTTTTTAGCTCCTTGACGCCTCGGCTGTTATTACCGCATTGTTCCTCTTCCCACCATGGTGATGTGTGAGCTCCTCTTGCACATGTGCAGCACTCTTTTCCGTGGGCTTTTCTTCTGTGAGGGCGATTACGTTTTTCAGTTTTTCTTTCTCTCTCTTCCTCTGCAGAATACAGGCTCTGCTTTTACTGGAAAGTCAGATGCATACGCATGTTGCCATGGCAAAGCTTAGAATATATATTTATATATTATATGTGATTTCTTCTGCTTTTGGCCTCGATTGCTTTATCTCGGTGGTGTAGAGCCTGTTGCCCTCAGGGCCAGATTTAGATGTGTGTGGGTCTTCAAGGGTTTTACTGCAGAAAAGCTGTTTGGATTGGAGCTGCTACGCCATACAAGTGCGACCGAATTGTGTCATTTCTGGTTTTCTACTTGGTGCCGGAACCAAAGAAAAGTCCAAAAGAAGAGCAAAAAATACAAGACAAAAGCTGATGAAAACAGGCCTGATTGGATTATGTCAGACCTGGCATATTCCTAGTTTTGAAGAAAGTCTTGGTTTGCCGTCTTATCAGCCCTTGCCTTCCAGCTAAATGAATTAAACAGCCACAGCCAAATGATTGTCCTTGCTTTGAGTTTGTATGTCTAAGTCTCGCATTGCAATGATAACCAATGAATAAAAAGTTATGGAAAAACAAAAAGTGCTTGCATTAGATCTCAGGTACAAGCATTTTTATTTGCTATTTATAATGCTGAGTTTTGATGACAGTGCTTGATAATACTGACATGTTTACAGATACTAAAGTACGGTCGAATTGCTCCGTTCAAACAAAACACCTGTAAACAGGGCAGACAGAATTGCGCTACATTGCATCAGAATTGCGTAATTATCAGTTCTGAAATTAGTATTTTGCTCTAATTTCTCATTGAGGTATAATCAGCTCAATTCCTCTATCCTATCTCGCTCCAAAAGCATGAGAGTTTCTCCTCGTTGCCAACAGGTAATCATGTCTGATTAGCAGTTCAACACACTAATTACATTCTGTTAGGAAGTATAATTTATCCACCATGACTTCAAATATAGAAGAGCTTTAAGGGAAAACACTGGTTGTATCCCTCCAAACATTAAAGGGGTTAGAAATAGATGCTAATGCCAAAAACAAAGACGCAAATCTCTTAAATTCATAAATCAGAAACAAATCAAACAGGGTTTTTTTTTTAATGCAAATTATTTTGCTTGATTTAATTTTCCTTTTTTGATGATAACATGGCACTTTATTAATAATAACATGCACAAACATGATATATTTAATATGTAGCATCATTTCTAACAGAACACGGACATATTTGTTTTGCGTGTGTGTGTGTGTTTCTGTCTGTGCTGGTGAAGAGATATTAGGCAGCTCTTTTTCTCCCTGTGGAGTGGTCATCTGTGTTCCAGTAAACCCTGTGGATTATGTTGTGACACATGTTGAGATCGGGCTTTAGCACCTCTCTTTCAAGGCTACAGGTGTGAACAGATCCCTTCTGTCAGTTGTTTAAACTTTCACAGACAGAAGTACAGGTACTTTGGAGTTTACCGTTTCTATGCCCCAGTAGCCTTTCCAAGCCTTCATTTGCTTGTGGAAATTTTACCTATTGCTTTAGTAAAATTGGACCTTTGTGATGTCTGTCTTGTGAATGTAGTGTAGTTCGGTTTCATGTATATGGACTGAAAGTCTACTTTTTAGCAACTGAAGGGTAATGACAGTAAAAAAAATCACTCTTATACTAAAGCAAGAGAATGCGTTTGAAGAATTGAATCATTATGATTTAGGAACAAATCAGTTAGTTATTAATTAGTTAACCGTTTTCCTTCACATAAATGGTTATAGCATTGCTGCTTCTGTGAAACACAAAAGAAGATATTTTGAGAAATGTCTGTTCTGTTCTGTGCATCTGCCCCAATGTGTTCCAGGCAGCAGCAAAGCACTACATACTCGCCTGTAAGTCATCTATTGGCGCTTTTCCACTGCATAGTACGGTACGGCATGGTTCAGTACAGCTCAGTTTTGGGGGTTTTTCCACTGGTAACAGTACCTGGTGCCTGGTCCTTTTTTTAGTACCACCTCAGCCGAGGTTCCAAG
>JAUMHQ010000053.1:14122383-14137977 GCA_032361165.1 Enteromius paludinosus
TTAAGATATGTCAGAGCAAGATATTTTCATCTGAGACCGCTCAAACATGTAATTTAGTCTGGGACTAGCTTAAGCCTCGTCTGTGAAACTGGGGGAGTATGTACTAACAAAGGTTTTAAACAGTAGTAAGTTACCAAGGCATCACATGACCTACGTCCAGTTATACCAATGAAAATGGTTATTTAGCATTTTTATTCAATTCAGTGTAAAAACACCCAAGTTTTGCTAACTCATGATTTGATTTAGATCAAATAACGAGTCCATGCCTACAGAAAACCTGCTGTTCTGAACTTATCAGGAAGTGTCATGTGGCTCCTCCTGGTGGCCCAGCAGCTGTACTGTGAATGTGAGAAGCTCACTGACCTGGTGGAGGTGCTGGTCTTCTCGACGGTTGACATGAGGCGAGCAAACGCATCCACGACTCTGCTGCTGCCCCCACTGACGTCCAGCTTCACCTGGGTCAGCTCGTAGAGCTCCGGGTCCACACCTGCACACACATATCAGCACACTTGTGATAATCCAGCACACGCACGCAGTCAACAACGATCGCTTGAATGGACCCTTAAAGTTATAGATGCAAACAGACCAGAAATCGAGAACAATCGAGATTCGAGCTTTGGTGTCAAACTGGAAATGTTTGAGCAAACCTGGTATGGAGGTGGCCGTGCAGGAGGGCGACTCGTCCACAGGGCCGAAAAAATCGAGGTTGAGCAGAGAGGAGCCTCCACTCGCTTCACAACGAGGGATGTGAAAGAGGAGAGCAAGGTTATGGACAGAGAGAAAGAGAACACAGGAAAGCAGAAGTTGACATGTGCTTAGATCTGGATTAGTGATGAAGACTACATGACTGGATTAGTGCTAGTTTCTGTTAGCAGGAAGCATGAAGAGTACATAAACGTGGAGATGGTTATTATACAAGCATTTAGTTTTCGCGAGACAAAACACGGGTCCGTGTCTTTGAGAACGAGAAAAGCTTGTTTCTCCATTTTTCTCTGCGATGTTCCTCCTCAAGAAACGACTGATCGGTCTTACCGTCCAGAGGGTTTGTAAGGCCACTGCTGCTCCAGTCAAACTGAACGGGAGGAAGAGACTCCTGACGACAGAAAAAAAAAAAAAGAGAGACTAGATATCACATTTTACAAAGTAATACAAAAAAAAAAGATTTTCTATGAGATTTACTATGGAGTATACAATGCTTTACATGAGTGCACGGTATGCATTCTTACATATCTAACTTCATATAGAGAGGTGTGTAACATATGTACTATTTTCCCAGGTGAAGGTTACGCTCACCTGGGCGGTGTCAGGTGGACAGGTGTTCAGCTCCGTGGCGACTGAAGAAGATTGTGCTATTGAGGCGATCATTTCAGCGGCAGAGACGGGCTTCACCGGCTCTTTCATGGGTTCCAGCATCCCCTGCAGACCGACAGTCGTCAGAGATGATTGATTACACACAGAGGGCATCTAAAATAAACCAGCGTCCATCCCTCTCTCTCACACACACAGCTAGGCTTCACTCACCAGACTGGCAGCATACATTGGCACAATTACAGGCTGCTTTTTATGGCCCGTGAACAGCTGAGGAGAAAGAGATAAAAACAGAAGGTTCAAGAGAAATCAGTCACAATTTTCAGAATTTCATTAAATCCTAAGTTTTCCCGTTGCCAAACTCACTATGTTTCTGGTGTCGATACCAAGCGAGCAGAGCAGCACTTTATTGGTATGAGAGCCGCCCCATTGGTACCGGAGACCGTAGGCATTATTAACATCCTGCAGCTGCTGCCAAACGTCCCGCAGTGCCCTACGAAACCCGCAGGAGGAGACAGAGAGCGTTTCATTGACCACAGGACAACAAATGACTGGACTAATGGTGCTTTCCCACTGCATAGTACGGTACGGTTCAGTACAGCTCACTTTTAGGGGGTTTTCCACTGGTAACAGTACCTGGTCCTTTTTTTAGTACCACCTCAGCCGAGGTTCCAAGCGAGCCGAACCGTTACCAAAACGTGACGTGTAAATTCTGCTGGTCACTGATTGGCCGGAGAAAATCATCATTAGTGCGTCATTGAACTTGCGACACAAGACACAACAGACCAGCTAGATTTAAATCAGCACAGCCTGCGAAGGATCGGACGCAACTGTTTTATTTGAAGAAACACACCTTTTTGTATCAAAAATGGCTGTTTCGTAGTCTATTGAGGAAGTACAGACGTTCCTCTAGTTGAGAACCGAGGAGCGGATCCTTCGAGAGCTTGATGGGGCGACGGGGAATGAAAAATACTCCATTGTTGTGTGTTTGTTTGTGGCATGTTTAAGATGATGTCATGGCGGTATAGGTGGCGCAACTATAACGACACATGAATAATCCCGCCCACTCTAAAGCGGTACTAAACTGCATGGAAACGCAAACCGAGCCGAACTGTGCCGTGCCGTAACGATCCGTGCCGAACCGAGTCGTACCACGCAGTGGAAAGCGTTCAGACTTAAAACGGCTAATAAATAAAAAAGTATAGTGGGGAAAAAATGCACATGCTGTAAAATAAACATTCTGTACAGACTTAACAGTACTGTACATCCTTACTATGTTCCATGCCTTGGCACAGGTAATGCACATTGAATAAAAATATCTGCTAAATGAAGCAAAAAATAAAGATCATGTGAAATATGGCCAATATGTAAATAACAATAAACTGTGTTTGTTGTGAGATCAAAAAGGAATCGTACTGTATGTGAGAGCAATACGCTGTCGTCCTTTCTGCCTTTTTTCCCAATGCTAAAGAAAGAAACGTATAGGTTGTACTTCGTCTGGACCTGTGTAATGCACTCGCAGGCAAATCACACGTCCTCTGGAGGTAAACCTCAGTAAAAATCTCATTCGCTAAGACATCTTGCCTTAACAATGTAAACTTTGAGAATAACAGAAGGCCATCAGACTTTATGGTCTATAAGAGAACTACTGTGCTCCTGCTCAAATTAATAGGCACTTATGAAGGTGCCTGACTCAATATTTATAAACACAACTTCAAAAGAAGTCAGCACCTGCTATCAGGTTTGAAAGCTTCTCTGCTTGTAAATAAATACCCATACATTTATAGACACTAGCAATTTAATATATTGGAACTAACAGAATTTTACTACACACATTAATATTTTATGGGACGTTGAATATTACTGCATTGAAGCTGAAGCTTTTATTGCGTATTCTATTTTTTATACCTTTAAGTGGACAAAGCACTTTAACTGTTAATATCATTGTGAATTTTGTAATAAGCCTTATTGGCGTATTGTTGTGAACATTTGGTGCTAGCGTGATTGTTTGAAGAAATATTAAGTGTGTTTCTATGTCTTAATCAGTTAATTTAATCCTATTTGTTAAAGGTGTTAAACAGTTTTACTATTTCCATATTTGTTTTTGCTCCCACTGCTGCTTTGTTGGTGTTTTATTTCAGTATTAGAGTTATCAGTGCAAATTGTGTTTAAATTACATTGACATGTGAATATCAAAAATAGCAATCTGATTTATGGTTTATTATTCTTCCTCCTAGTTTTATTTTACTAAGGAATGAGCCATTGTGTGCTGCTTTAATGCTTTAATTCTGCTCATCAACTAAGTAAATTGTGCAACAAAACCTGCCAGGCTCATTATTACTCAAACAAACTGTAACAGCTGCATGCCTGTGTGTGCGTGTGCTTGTGTGGGTTTTCCTGTCGACATAGTCTTAATGAGCCAGTATAGTAATTATCAGTCATTCTGTCTGCACTTAATTAATGAAAGCATAGTATTAATACGTTTACAACAGAGTTTGTGCTGTTTTGTCAGTGTGTCTCCACAAAATGTTGGTCAGTCATTTTGAAATGATACTTTTCTTGTTAGCGTTGCAGTAGCTTTTACATCAGAAGGAGATTCAGCCTCTTTCAGTATTACAAAGAAACATAGCAAGTTGTGTTAAGTTTATTATCATTGATCATTTATTATTGATCTGACTATCATTCCTGCATGATCTCATGAGTAGCCTATTTGTAAGCGTTTTTATGTTTCAAATTAAGTTTGCATAGTCACTGAAACATACAACATTGACAGCTTTCTGAAACTTTATTTATTTACAAATAACTCTACGGATAAATAAATTAAACCTTATGAAGGCTGTGGCATTAACATTTTTATTTTATTGTATTCAGTCATCATGGCATTATGTTTTCAATCGCATTTATTAAACTGTTTAGTTTACATGTTTAGGCTCTTTTTTTTTTCTGATGCTACTTATGATGCTAATATCTCAAAGAATTACATAATGTTAACCAATAATGCACTTAAAAACCTTAAAATGAATAACGTTTCTAGAATCGTATAAACATTGTTAATCGTAGGTTTTCTTTGTCATGTTATCACATTAAAATGTCAATACATCAAAAGCAACACAAATTTTATCCATCGGTCATATTTATCATTCTTTCGATCAATCTACCACTCCATTGTTCTTTTGTTCCACAGTATCGTTCTGTCTTCCCTGTATGTCTGTTCTCCTCTTACATATGTTGGAGTATGTGCGTAGATCCCAAAGCCCCTATTCTCTAGTTGGGGAATCTCTTGCAATCTTCTCTTTCTCTCTTGGGAAGAAGGTTTCAGACATGAGATTGATGTGCAGTTGGGGAAACGGCACCTCGAACAGGATTTGCCATTTTAAAACCTCTCCAAACCCATGTGATCTCCCCTATTTGCCCTCTGAGGGATCAGCATGGAATGCAGTTTCAAAAGCCAATGTAGAAAATTGAAAGAAAAGCCCTGTTCCCACCAGAGGAACAATGAATATCTTCACAAATGCTAAAACGCTAGGTAGGCGGAATACATTTTTATATTTTGTTATTGGGGGGAAAAAAAAGTGCAGCGGAGCCACGCTTGCCTTGGGACATCATGCAAGCGTTTTCGAAACAAAGTACAGTGTTTCACTTAGAAATCGTTAACTACACCAAATCGTTTTCACGGTGTCTGTGTGTGGATTTGTTTTACAAAGACGGTTCGTTTTGCTGAGACGGGGAAAGCAAACGCTTCACGGATCCTCCGTTCTTTTTATATCTGCGGACTACAGATGGTACAAGCTGTACTCTTGTTCTGTTTGTTAACACGTCTTTCTCCTGTAGAGGGGCATCAGGTCTAACCTTCTGTCGCTTTTGGTCATGTCATGGCACTTCGCCATGGCTTATTCAGCTAGCGAATGACACCGATGGTGTAATATGACTTTGCAGCTCTGGAACAAGATGTAAGGGAGAAATAAAACACCCTACGTTCATTCAGTCAGGCCATTCTGTCCCATTTTCGACAACTTTGGTTTTCGTCTGATGCTTGTTCCCGTGAAAGGGGAGAAAGAGATTGAGAGGCACCGAGCGGGAGAGGTACGTAAGGGGTGTGAAAGGGCCACCTCTACATTCCTCATTGAGCACGGCTACTTAGGGAGCCGTGAGCTCTTGAGATGTGAAGTTCTTTTGAGTCCGCACCAGGAGCTGTGGGCTCCTAATTGTTTCTAATAGATAGGGAGGTGTCGAAGCTTATTCTGCCAGCCTGGAAAGAGAGAAAGAGGGAGAGAGGGTGGGGAAGGGAGGGAGAATGAGGTATTAAGAGCATAAAAGAGGATGGGTGAGAGCGGTTGCAGGCCTTGATTTGTAATGACTCATTAAGTTTTCCTGGTTTTGTGCTGGCTGGCTCATTATAGCCCATAGAGTGGAGGGAAATAGAGGAGTGGAGGTGGGAGGTGAGTTTAAATAGCCTGAGCCCAACACTAGGCCACAAAGCATGGACAAATAGTTGAATAGAAGGATGAACAGATGCAATAAAGGTGGCAGATGCAACCTTGCTGGGCAAATTGCCAAGTTAATTCAGATATATGCCATTTCTTTATTTCTGAAAGATTGAAAAGCCAGTACCTTATGGCAAATTCAGTATGGTGACTCTATAACGATATAAGAAATACTTTTATAGAGGTTACTTGGAAACAATGAGTGCCTAATAAGTAATAAGTGCAAACAGAAATAAAAGATAATAACATCAATTTAATGCGTGGCTGTAGATGAATTTGCCTGGAATTTCTGTATAGTCAGTTTTAAGAAATACCTGGTAACCCTTTCAGTCTAATCACTTCTACGTTACATATGGGAACCAATTGCCTTTGAGCTTCAAATAAAAGGTCAATGAATAATGGCGTGCACTGATTGCATTCAGATGCACCTCATCAGTACCTGAGTATAAGAGGGCATGAATGCAGTGCACTTGCAGCTTTTTGCTTCGAAGCCTTCGCCGTCCCCCTTGGCATTCGTTTTGAGGTTGGAGTGGAGCATCGTTGAGCGTTGAAGTTCTACTGGTGAAGGATGCAATCGAGCCTGTCCCTCCAGCCGAGATGAGGTCGGGGTTTTACAGTTCTTACTTCATCGTGTCCAAAAAGAGCAGTGGGCTGAAACCCATCCTGTATCTACGGGCTTTGAATCGGTCCCTCCTCAGGCTGCCATTCGAAATGCTCACCCCGAAGCGCATACTAACATGCATTCTGTGCCAGGATTGGTTCACAGACATCGACCTGAAGGACGCGTACTGGCATGTCTCGATCTTGCCTCGACAAAGACCCCATCTGCAGTTTGCTTTCGAGGGTCGAGCATTTCAGTACAAGGTTTTACAATTTGGCCTGTCCCTCTCTCCCCGCGTCTTTACGAAGGTCGCGGAGGGTGCCCTCTCCCCTCCATGGCAGATGGGCATCCTCAACGACGAGGGATCTGTTGTGCATACACAGGGACCTGGTGCTTCGGCACCTCAGCCATTTGGGTCTTCAGGTCAACCGAGAGAAGAGCAAACTCTCCCCAGTGCAGAGAATCTCTTTTTTTGGGGGCATGGATCTGGACTCTGTTGAAATGACTGCCCACGTCACCATCGAGTGCACGCAGGCCATGATGAAATGCCTGGACATTTTCAGGCACAAGACAGTGGTACTTCTAAAAACTTTTTAGAGGCTCCTGGGGCATATGGCATCTGCAGCCGTAGTCGCATTGCTGGGCTTGCTTCATATGAGACCTCTTCAGCTTTGGTTACACGATCGAGTCCTGAGATGGGCATGGCACTGTGGCACACTCCGGATTGGTGTTTCCCCGCAATGTCGCCGCCTATTCAGTCCTTGGTACGACCCTGCCTTCCTACGGGCAGGAGTGCCCCTAGGACAGGTGTCTAGGCATGCCGGCTCCTCAGCGAAAACCTGCAAATGCACTGCATTCATGCCCTCTTATACTCACATCGTGATGTGGTGCACCTGAATGCAAACAGTGCACGCCAGTATTCATTGGCCTTTTATTTGAAGCTCAAAGGCAATTGGTCTCTCAGGCAAGTTCCCATATGTAACGTCTCCATTCCCTCCTTCAGGGAACGTGGGTTACATTCATAACTTAGATGATTTTCTCATGCTATTTCTTTCAGGAACATTCCGGGTTTAGTACAAGTAAAGCTCAGTTGAAATTGTTTATTATGAAATTGTTTTCTAAAAAAAGAATTTCAGATTCTTTTCATTTTCTTTCAAATAAAAAGTGCTTTTTTTAATTGTTTGAGGTGATGACATTGTCATCTTTGCAAAAATACGAAAAAAAAAATAAATAAATTGGATATAACTTTTTTTTAAGAAAAGAAGGAAAAATGCATATGAACTTTTATGGTAATCAGCCACAAACCCATAACTGAACCCACACATTTTTCGTTTTTTTTGTTTAAAGAGAGTAACTAAACATATATTTCAATATACTGTACATGATAGTCAGGCCCATTTTTGCTATATTACACCTTCAATACATCCAACCTGAATCTCCACAGAGAGAGAGAAAGAGAGAGAGAGACCGAAAAATAGATGTGTAGAGAGAGGGGTACAATGGCCCTGGCTTGGCTGATCCATAACAGTCATTGGCTGTTACATACATTTCAAGATCCATTCAGACTCTGGAGATAATCGAGCCGGCCGACAGTTTCCCCCCCGCAGCCCAATGGATTTATGATAGCACTGTCAAGAAAATGAGCCAGAATGACACAGTAGCTGACTTTAGCTGCAAATAATGTGATAGGCCGTACAGTGGCTGTGCAGCAGCTGCTGTCATCGCAGGTAATAGGCTATAAAGAAGCCTGATAGCAATACCTGTCATTGCTTAATGGCTGACTTCACTGAAGAGCTTTTGTGGCCTTTAACATGGAGATAATAGAAGATACAACAAATTTTATAGCTTCCCGCCTTGCATTCATAATTTATCAGCGGCAGGATACCGCACAACAAGGACAACACTTCAGAAATGGGATGAAGTTTGACGGGTAGGCTGAGACAGACAGGATGGGATCTTCTGGGTGCAGGACGAGACACTTCCTGCTTGAAGGGATTGAATTGAGCGATGAGGAACTTGAGTCATGTTTTTTTTTTTTTTGGTGTAATATTAATATATATTTTAATAAAACTCTGAAATATTTAGTAGATTTTAGAAATAATTCCAAAGAAACTGTAATAACACTGAATTCAGTTGGAAGTTTTGAAGCAGGGACCCTAAAATCTGTTTTCTTGTACAATGTACTAAAATGATCAATCTTACAACTTGCATGTGTATGCATGCATATAATACAATACATACTTTTTAACCACTAGAAAGGTTTTCACTGAAAATATGGCATTTATTTCATTATTTTATTGTGTTGATGAAGAATATCAAACTATATGGTTGGTTAGTGGGTCTTGTGGATCCAGTAGTCAACAGTATGTGCTAGACTATGTGCTAGTGCATTGAGCACCTGCTGTCATTTGAAATAACTTAGCAGCCTGCACACTATGTGGAGAGCCCTCCTCTAGCCCCAAACTCATTTCCTTTATCGCTCTCTGCGCTACTGTTACCTGTCCACCACACTGTGAGTAGAGAGTTGCCACCATGGTTATTTTAAGGACAGTAGACCGTTGCTGAGAAACACAATGAGCACCAATATCGTCACTGACGGGGTTTTTCCCAGTGAAAACACTAGAACAGTGCAGAGATTGACGCAAAATAAAGCTAGTTTCACGTTTCAGGCATCCGCGTACTGACACAGTCAGCTAAATTTTTCGTATATGAAAATGACTACTTGTCAAATGCCAAGAATTTCTGAAATTTGAATACATTTTTCAGTGTGAAATTCCATAGGAAAAGCGGGGGGAAATATAAAGTATTTTATTTCTTTTTTTAATCACTAAGACATTAAACTTTTAATGCAACAATCAATCAATCAAATACAATAAATCAGAAATGACATTTTTCCATTATGTTTATGTCCCTCAACCTTAAAACACAAGACAATGCAATGTGTAATTCAAAGGAAATAAGTAAAATACCTGTACAATTATTACAGAAAGTTGCTTTATATAAGCAGTGCATTTTGGCCATATTTTGCCTTAACAATAACATATATAATTTCTAATTAAAATATTATAATTAACCAAACAAAATATAAAAATAATGTAAATAAAACATTTAAATGGTAAATAATCAAACAAAATTGTGTAAATGAAAAAATATATACTTTTTAAAAATAATTTTCCGTTATAAATAATTGAATACGTTTACAGTTACATTTTACATTGTTGCTATAGTATTTCAGTGATTGATTATGTTTGTTTATTACAGTTACATTTACTACTACTACTACTACTAATAATAAATATTCTGAATCTTTGAAAGTAAATGCTTTTTTCATAGATGGATATTAGCGCCTCCCATCGTACACCAGTGAAAACACAAAGATTGAAAATTACATCAGCTGGGGTATGGAGCATTGTCTCATAAATGACGGAAAGAGTTAAACAGCACACACTTTCTCAACACGAGTGTAATCAGACAGCTCCATATGTCACCATCCTTCATTATGAACTCTTACACCCACAGTGTGGCTACATAAACACTGAGGTCTAGGCCATGCTCTCTCTTTCACCTCTCACTAGAGGACTTCAAAGTCACTCCGGCACACCGATTTCTGATGAATGCTTCCATCTGCCCGTCTGACGTATGTCTCCATCCCCACCCCAACTCCATTCCACTCTAGAAAAAAAAACCCAACCTTTCCACAACCTCCTGTGAGTGTGGCCATTTGTTAGCACTTAGTGTTAGCCTGCATCTGGGAGACCCAGCTCTAATTTGGTACGTTGGTCCATCAATCCTTTTAATACAACGCTCTAGCAAAGTCGCTCAGGCTATGTAACTAATGCTAGCTATTACTATCCTTATTAAAAGTGTAATGTTGTATTAAGTAGACCAATAAAAGTGGATTGTTTGGTGCAGCGATTCTATTCAAATGGAGCATGAATTTATGATGGGGATCTTTCAGTGCCAAAATAATCCCTGTTGTAGTACGGGAGAGCAGGGCTCATTGTAATGTTTGCTAAATTATTCTGGAAATGTGTTGCCTTTGGCAAAACCTTTGAAATTTTGCGAATGTATTGTAAGGTTAATGTTTTTTTTCTCAAAACAACAGGTACTAACATAGTGCCTGACAGTATACTAGTCTCCACCGCTTGCTAAAACAGTGCTCTTGCATACCTTTCAAATCACGTTCGTCTCATTCGTATCACTTTTCCTATACCCAAACCAATTCCACGATTCCCCTAACTGTAATTTTTAAAACACCACAAATCATCAGATTATGATCATTAATTGAACCATTGAGATTTGGGTCATCATTATTATACAGACGAGGAATTATGAGTTTTATATTTACATTTATATATCTACATGTATACCTCACCTGGACCCAACTGAAACACACTCTGACACACTTCATCCAACCCGGGACAGGCACAGCTAAATAAAAGTCAAGTCAAGTACCCTTATTCGCCCATCAAGTGTTCTCCTGCAGTTGTTTTGTGTCCTGCAATTGGGGGCGTTTCTCTACTGCTTATTATAAGGTTTTGATCAAGGGCTTTTAAAAGAACAAAGTGCACAACACTTTATTTTTTAACTCATTATTGAATTCTGTGCAGATTTAATCAAGCTTTAAAATTTGAATTGATATTTTATTTTAGAGATATTTTAGTGTTTGAATTAGTCATCAGACTTCATCTTGTATACCTCTTAATTTGTTGAGTTCCACAGGGTTCAATCCTTGGACCAGTATTGTTCACCCTGTACATGCTACCTCTGGTTTGCATTTTTAACAAATATAGAGTATTCTTTCAACTACATGCTGATACTCAGATCTATTGTTCTTTAAAGCAGTGGAACATTCATGCACAGAACAAACGTTGTGATAAGAGAAACATATGAAATGTGCAAAGCACATTTGCACATTTCATGTGCATAATGTTCATGTGCATGCGCATAATGGCAAAAATGACTTGCAGTACAACCATTGTTGGCCTGTTTAGAACTTAAGCTTTGATTTTCAAGTAACTTTTATATGTTTAATTGAAAATAAAACCAAAATTAATAAAATTTTGAAATAAAGAAAGTTGTGGGTTAGATGTCTGTTGCTCTCTGGCCCCATATTAAACTAGAAATGTGATAATTCTGTTTGATCATAACCTTACTGATGAACAGATCAGTGCTGTTGTAAAATCATGCTTTTTTTCATCAAACAGTGATTCTTGATTTTGTAACAACTTTGGACTATTGTAATCCATTTTATTGCAGTGTTTCTCAGTCTTCCCTCCCATCTACAGCTAGTGCAAAATGCAGCTGCTAGACTATTGGACCTGCAACTGATGAGCCAGTAACTATTTTACCTGCACAACACTGATTACATGTCAAACATAGAATTGATTTTAAAATCCTAGTCAGGGAAGATGACTCCTCCCAGAAATCACCACATATAGAGCTTAACACACCTAGTTTTATTATGCATAACCTCATCTGCATATCATTTCCATGCATATTCCCATCCACGTCACACTGTGTTTAACCCAGTCAAAGGTACAAGACATAAATGGAATTGATATATTCATATTTCATATTTCCTTAGTGCCGTAGTCTACATGTTTTTTTTTCTGCTAAAAATGATCCATTATCCTTGTTATATTTTATAATTCATATTTGAAAAGATATGAAGGGTGAACAACTGTTATTAATTATATATATATATATATATATATATATATATATGATATATATGTACTGCAGTGTAAATACAAATGATTTTAACTGTAAAAAAAAAACAAACCTGAAAATGCTATGGTAAAAACCTGGTAAATGGTTTATGGTAAATTACTGTAAAATTACAGATTACTGTAAAACCATAATCTGACATTCCCAGAATTCCCTGCTTTGTTTGAATTTGATGTTTGTTCTTTAAAATAACTGTTTCTTCTTAGATTTTTCTTACCAGTTATGTTTATCGGGGTTGTATGTTACATGTAATGTTGTTAAATTAGTGTTTATTGCATATTTCAGTTTAATGAGTCACCATGATGCTGTTTAGTGCTTGTGTGAATGACATTGAGCATCGTCTATATACAGTGTGTTCATATTTAAAAGCTGCTAGTGATGGGCTTTGGTGCATCATGTGACTTTCTCAAACCTTTTAAAAGGTCTCAAGGTCCTTTTCAAACCAGGCAGTAGACTGACCATTCGACTGCTGAATCCAGCTGTATCCGCCCTAATAACAAAGTACTGTAAGTGCTCAATAAAATAGTTCCACCTAAAAAGATTTGAGATTAAATTAAATATGATTTTTTGTGCACCTAGCACTTCTTGCGGTCATTAAAACATAGGATGCCACATGAAAAGTGATCAAATGCATCCACTGTAAGTAACTACTTAAGTTCTGTATAATGACTTTTAGTAATTTAAGTGCTTATTAACAAGAGTACAATACTTATTGTAAATGCATATAAAAATGAAAACACAGTTTAAAATTGTTTATTTCATCAAATCTCACGTTTGTATGCATGGTCTAGAAGGTCTGTACAATGTGTACATATTTACACCAAATTAATGCATGGAAAATTGCCTACATAAGAAATATCTATAAGACATATCTATTCTCTTAATACCCCTTGATTATTGGTTCAATTAATGTTTTGTTATTGCTGTGTTTCAAATTTAATGGTCTTGTTTTATTTATTTTTATTTCTGAGTTTTTATTTTATTCTGTACAGCACTTTGGACAACTTCACTTGTTTTAAAGAACACACTAACACAAGTTATTATACATATGCACAGATATGTAAATTGCAATCAGTAAAAATATGACAAAACATTCAATTTTCATCATAGAACCTAACATTTCTGATTTCATATTGTGACCCACGCCTGCAATTATAATAATGTCCCATCACAAATGCGGCCCCAATACAAATAGATGCACACACTTAAGATATACAAATTCCTCCAAAACAGCAGCGGTCATTGGTTAATGGAAAAAATAACACAAGGGCAAGTATTATCATCATCTACTGCAGACCAGAAGGGTAGAATGTGGCAAAAAGAGAAGTGAAGATGAAATGAGAGAGAGCTAAATGAAAAAGTCTTAAAGAGAGCTAAGAGTCACTGAAGCAGGACACACAGAGAAATTAATTCACTCCTTTCAGAACAAAAAAAAAAAAGTCTAATTCTGACAAGTAGGTATGAGGAGAGACCATTAGAGCCCTTAGAGAGGAAAAATAGAGGAGAAAAATACTCTAAGGACGCAGATGAGACGATGAAGAAGTGAAAAGAATAAGATGGGCTGAAAAGATATAGAACAAAAGAGATAGACAGAGAAAATCGCAAGACAAGATGTTCTTAGTTCAAATTGGACAGCAGGTAGAAATGGAAGTTAATTAAAGGAATAGTCCAACCCAAAAAAATAAGGGAATTACTCGCTGTAAACACTAACAATCAAAGATTTGCCATAAGTATAAAGTATTATTAGCATTACTGCTACTACTACTTTGTCCCCTTTTCACTTGTTTACACTAAAGATGAATTTACAGTATTTGTTCAAAATACATTAAAACAGTAATATTGTAACATTTATTTCAGATATTTCGAAATAATAACAATAAAAATATATTTTTTAAGCTGAATCTATTACTCCAGTCTGTAGTGTCACATGATCATTCAAAAATTATTTTGATATGCTGATTCAACCTGATCCCACAGCAGTTCATACATGTTTTACGAGGTGGCTATTCAGCCTACTTTACCCCCATACAGTCAGTCATAATTAACTCTGTCATCACGGCTGGTAGCCTAGCAGGCCATTAGAGTCCTGTAGTTGCCTGTCCCGGCCCTTTGCTCTAATGCATTATCAGGCCGAGGTACATCACCTCTGGATTGCTTTGTCAATAAGCTGACCGGGCCTGACCTGGCTTGGGCATCTCTAACCAGACAGCCTGAGTGACAGGTTGAAGATGGCTGATAATTCACAGAAATTGGAAGTGTGAAATCTTTAAGGGCCACTTCTCACGGCTGCCAAATGCCAGGGTATCTCTCCATCAGTGTACTGTTCTCACAATCCCAGGCATTGTTAATGGTGGCCTGTCTGTCCATCAAGACCCCGCTTCTACTGGGATTTATTCCCTGTTTGCTTCCTTATCTCTGCTGGCTGGTTGCACTATCCTGGCCTAACGTGACTGCTGTGTACTTGTATATGTGTGATTCAGCTGAAAGGAAATAGGCTACAGCATGAGTATGGCCTCACCCTCTTTTTCTCACTTTCCTATCTGTTGTTGAGTTAGAGTACTTTTAACACCTTCTGCCTTAAAGGAATGGTTCACCCAAGAAAATACTCATCCTCATGTTGTTCCAAACCTAAGATATTTTAATCAGTTTTTGTCTATACTACAAAAAAAACCAACAACAACGAGCTCTGAAATAACTTATTGGGTGCCATTGTTAATTATGATTGAGGGTTATTCACTTGCATCCATGTCTGTTTATAGTTGTCTTCATTAGCTGGAAACCCATTTTCACTTGAAAGTTATCAAACGTAATTGTTAAAATAAGTATTGAAATCACATTGTTGTTATAAATAAGTAATAATTATAAGTAAATCCATAAAAAAAATGCTCTGTTGAACTTTCCTAGAATAACAAAAATAGTTAAAACAAATACGAATAATTGATAAAAATGTCAAATTGACAATGGAAATTAAAAATAAATTTGTACTGTCAATCGATTAAAAAATTGCGTTTAATCAGTCGAGGACAAAACAGCCAAACTGTATGGGAAAACAATGTACCTGGCAACACTGGTCGCTGTACTCTTATCACACAGATAACCTCCTGCATTGATGGCAAGAAGTTGTTGTCAAACCCTAATAAACAATTAATTTGAGTTTAAAAATATCAACACGTTAGTATTAATTGCGTAATGTATCGGCTGTGTAAGCTCGCGCTCTCGCCCGCAACTGGGCAGGCATGACTCAGAGGCAGGAGTGAAACGCAAACTTGAACATTTATTAACCAAAACAAAGGAAACCGCGTTGGGCTTCGCAGAGCTCCACAAACGACATGTAACGTTAAAAATCCAAAAAAATCAATACATGGGGAGTGATTTTATACAGGGACTGTTTAGAAGGACAATGCAGGACACCTGTGGAAACACGGCTGGCTGAGGATCAAACACTAATGACAGAGGCGGGGTTACAAACAA
>JAUMHQ010000053.1:14149946-14188787 GCA_032361165.1 Enteromius paludinosus
GGGGAAGGGTTAGCTGATTGCTAACAGCTGCGGGTAATTCGTCCGCGTTTCACTCGAAATTAAGTTATTGTCAAAACATTTATTTATTTACACACATGGAATCACATGGTATTTGTTCCTTGGTCTGGCCTAGATGTAATTGTTGTGTCAAATTTATACAAAACAACCACAAAAGATGAATTTCCATTGATCCAAAAACTGCCATTTGCATGGGTTCAGCATGGCTTATGAACATGTTGGTTCTTTAGGTTAACGGCAGCATGCGTTCTCATGACATCAAATCAGCTAATGAGATTACATTTTGCTAATTAACTATTACAAAAAGTCAGCAAATCATTGTGACACATAAGCACAGCACATCTTTGGTTGCCCGTAAGAAGGGAGATTAGGAAACTAGGAAAGCCTTTGTCCAGTTAATGATTGTTGCTTTCTTGTGTCATGCATTAATTAAGTCATCCATTGTTACTTTTAATAGACAACTATACTATTCAAGACAATTAATATAATTGTAAATTAAATATATATATATATATATATATATGAGGCAAATATTTGAAGAGCATCACAGCAAATGTTTCATTCAAGACCGTAGCATTTTCATAGACTTATAATGATGCAACAAATAAATACATAGCCTACAAATGTTTAATTCAGAGCTGACAGAATGAGGTGATAACTGACCTGTAAAAGGCTGAATCTGAAACGATTAATTCTGCTAAACATGGAGTAAACATGGCGAGAAAACACTGCTAAGCTGGGCTACTTTCACATCAAATTTATTCTAAACCTGTAATGCAATGACAGATGCTGCTACACTCTGTCTGATTTACAGCTGAAGAGCCCCTTGCCTCAGTTATAGAGTGAATATAGGCATTGTTTTCTGTTTTCTGCTCTCTCAGTGCTTCTCTACCAAGTCGGTGCTATTCGTTTGCTATTATAATAATGCCCATAATAAACCTTGATCTCCTTCTGTTGGCCTTTTCAGCTGGAGAGATAATTTTTTTTGCAGCCCATTAACAGAGCATGGCCAGCATGGCTGGTGTTAATAGTTGTTCAGTGACCGTGGCACTCAGCTTTATAACTGTCTGTTTATCAAGAGAGAGGTTACACCCCAATCCATAATGGCCTGCATTCAATGATTGCTGCCACACTGTTGGTGCATTAATTAAATTCATGCCAGTGCAAAAGTTATTTTGCATGAGTGCATATATTTGCCAAAATATTTATTTATTTACTCGTTTTTTTCCCCTCATTTATTCCCATTTTATCATATGGATAAGAGCAAGCTTTTTCCTCTCAAACAGAAACATTTTCTCGGTCACGGCTCTGAGTATTGTTATGTAGCTTGAGGCTTGTATTTAAAACCACTGAATAATTTCAATCAAATTATTTTAATTGAGTGCTGGATCAGTAATTACAGGTTGGAGTCATTTAAACTGCCCTGGAAGTCATGTGATCGTGGGCGTATTAAAAGTTTATGTCCGAGATAAAATTAATGAAGACGATTGTAATCTTCGCTTTGCCTGAAACAATACAGCGAAGTGACTTGAGCGATGCGAAGGATGCATCATATATTCGGTAGTCAAATGCCTGCAAAAAATAAAAATGGGAACGTAGCCGTTCACCGCTCACCTCCGGCTGATGCCCTCATTTGCACCTGGTTCTGTGGCGCATGCCAAGGCAAATGTTAGGTAACTTTAAATGCCACCAAGCCTGTCAGGAACGCATGCGAATTATGAGATGTGTGTGACAGCAGAACCGTGGCTATAATCCTGTTTACCCACATCCGCGTCTTCTTGTCACCAAACATAAACGCGGGAAGAGCAGTTCGAGGGGCGTTCGGGGAGGAAATAAAGTCGCACGTGTGCGTGCGTCGGATGCGGGGACATCTTCGCAACGCATAATTCAATATGACTAATCACGGTGGCCGCTGCCAACTCAGGAGCTCCTCTGACAATCTCAACCCAGCGGTATTTTGATAAAGCCAAAAAAACAGTGAGAGGGGGAAACAGGGCCAGATGTAGTTGGGGCACGTACCTGGGAAGCTCTGCATCTCGGCTGGGCACCTGTCCATGCCCGGCTCCCTGAGCTTAATCCCCCATTCACAGCTCTGGAGAAAGCTGGCTTCCATGCCCGGCTCTTCTCTCTCTCTCTTTCCTCATCATGCGGCTCTCGCCCCGCTAATCGGCATGCCAGGAAGCAGCCTACAAAAGGCGGCAGGAATTTACAGTAATAATCGGCCAGGAAATAAGCAGCACCTATGCGTTATTGAACACACAGGGGCTTACGAAAATTGATCGTAATGGCTTTCATCACCATTACTGATGCTTCATGCCTCACTTGCAGGTATTGTGAGAAAAGCAGGTCATGTCTTAATCTCTTTGCAGTACCCGAATAAGGGCATAATCCCATATGCACTGGTATTGAGGTGAATTTGCATATCTTGGGAGGATTGGAGTGTGTGATATATCATTGAACAGGCATATTTTCAACTACTTAGCATTACTTAGCATGGTTGCATGTTTTTTTCCTCAGTCTACTATAAAAGCATTATATGACACATTGTCTCAGTGAACCCACAACTCGCTAGTGAGTCGCCCACTTTTTTTGCTAATAAGAATAATGGATTCAAGTTTGTGCCAATCTTCCCTCTCACATTTGAAAGTTTAGTCCCACTTTATATTAAGTGTCCCTAATGCCTGTGTACTTCCATAGTAACTAGATGTGTATGTAGTATGTAACCACAGTGTAAGTACACGCCTGTACATAGTATCTACAATATAATATATCTTAATATTTCTGTAACTTCACACATGTAACAACCCTCAGAATGGTGTCTGTATGTACAAATGTGTAACAGGACTAATTGCACTTTTTGGTAAATAAAGTGTTAAACTTTATATTAAATGGACAATTGCTTTGGATTTATTACTCTGATGTCACACAGCAGCGGGCAGTAAATTAGGCTTTACATATAAATTGTGGTTGGTGTCCAAAATGTTACACTTTATATTAAGTGGCCAGTTCCTGAGGAGTTACCATGTATATACACTGGCATTACAGAGGTGCACCAACCCCACCCACTTCACATATCCCTAAACCTACCCAACTACACCCCCTGATCGCCCTCTGTTCCAGTTACTCTTATACATACTGCTGTTATAAAATGTAGCTTTGTAATTCCTGTTACATGACTACTTAGTGAAGTGAAAAAGTGTTGTTACCAATGTCCTGTTTCACATTCGTACTTCCAAACACCATTCTGAGGGTTGTTACATGTGTGTAGTTACAGAAATATTACAGCTGTAGATACTATGTAGCAATGTGTACTTACACTGTGGTTACATACTACTTACACATCTAGTTACTGTGGAAGTACACAGGTATAAGGGACACTTAATATTAAGTGGTACCAAAAGTTTTACTTGACTTGAACTGGTCCCTTATTGATTTGCAGTATTGACTAAATAAAAATTATTCAAATGATAAAAAAAAAAAATTAAATGATGGTGGGATCTCATAACTTTTCAGTGCAGTCTGGTACAGCTGTTGTGCACAACTGATTTATGAATTTTTATTTTGTTTATTTATTTTTCTCTTCTCATCCTTCCAAAAAAAAAAAAAAGAAAAAAAAAAAACCTGGCAGAAAATGTAAAGATAATTACGCTGCACTTTATAAATAGTAACTAGTAATGTTACAGTGGCAAAAGTAGCTGGCTGCATTTTAAGATGTTTGTTTTTCTTGTAAGTATGGAATGTTACAGATAACCATTTATAGTTTGATTCATTGCATGTTTATTAAAAACAAATATCGCAAGTTATGTGTGCGCGCTTCTTTTGGAGTCAAATTTATAGCAAGTGAGTGAATTTGACAAAACTCCATTTGAAAAAAATTATAGAAATAATGTGAAACAATTTAAAACTTGCATAAACCTGTTACAGTTTGGCAACTTACGTCATTATTAGGCAGTATTTATAAAGTATCACATTCAGTATTACAGTATGTTACTGTTTCTTTTAATGGAGAGAGAATTCACTCCAAACAACTGTGTGAATGATTCAGACTGAATGAGAATGATTTAAAGTACATTGCTCAAAAAATAAAGGGAACACTAAAATGACATCCTAGATTTGAATGAATGAAATATTCTTATTAAATACTTTCATAGATACATAGTGCTGACAACAAAATCACACACAAATTATCAATGGAAATCAAGTCAAGTCAATTCACTTTTATTTATATGGCGCTTTTAACAATACAGATTATAGCAAAGCACTGAACATTATCAAATAGGAGAACAGAGTGATGGTAATGTGTAATGACGAGAATTAAACTTTTTATTTATCAAATGCAGAGACGGTCTCTGTAGTCACAGTAATCACTAGAAATCAGGTGTCCCCAACTAAGCAAGCCAGAGGCAACAGTGGCAAGGAGCCAAAACCCCATCCATGAGAGAATGGGGAAAAAAACCTTGGGAGAAACCAGGCTTAATTGGGGCCAGTTCTCCTCTGGCCGGACGCCCAGCACCTAATTTTTGGTTCAATTTTAAGCACGTGTAAGATTGAGTGAAGGACTTATAGTGTGTGATTGTGTGTGTGTGTGTGTTTGTGTGCATCTGGTTCCCGCGATCTGTCCACGGAGCTCATCTAGGTGTTCTTGTCTCCAGTGAAGATCATCTCTTTGTGCTGGTACACCATCTGATACGGACTGAGGAACAGAATCAGAGAGAGGCAGTGCTCCTCCTGTTCCTCCCTGCACAAAGGTGGATGTAGCAGTCCTGCTGCTGGGTTATTGCCCTCCTATGGCCTCCTCCACGTCTCCTGATGTACTGGCCTGTCTCCTGGTAGCGCTTCCACTACGCTGACAGACACAGCAAACCCTCTTGCCCCAGCTTGCAATGATGTGCTATCGTGGAAGAGCTGCACTGAGCCACTTCTGTAGATTGTAGACTCTGTCTCAAGCTACCACTAGAGTGAAAGCAACGCCAGAGTTCAAAAGTGACCAAAACATCAGTCAGAAAGCATAAGAACTGAGAAGTGATCTGTGGTCACCACCTGTAGAACCACTTCTTTATTGGGGGTGTCTTGCTAATTGCCTATAATTTCCACCTATTCCTTCTGCACAACAGCATGTGAAATTGATTGTCAATCAGTGATGCTTCCTAAGTGGACAGTTTGGTTTGTGATTGACTTGGAGTTACATTGTGTTGTTAAAGTGTTTTCTTTTTTTTCTTTTTTTTTACAGTGTATTTTACTAGCCTGTTACTAATTCCTTCAAAATAATGATATAAAGAGTGATGCAATCACAAGTTATGATTTCAAAGGGGTGGTTCACAATATTTTATACATTTTTTTGATATTCCAAACCTGCATGGCATACTTTCGAGTCATACAGTTATTTGGAAAAACAAGAGAGTGAGTGAATGATAAACTATCCATAAACCATCATAGCATAGCATTTCCCAGTAGAAAGATGGTATCAACATAGATTTTTTTTAGTCAGCTAGCCATTACCTACATTATTATGGTATGGCATTCAGTTATAAGCAGCCCTCTATTCTCTTTACTAAATAATTATTTTGTAGACTCTGTCATAAGGCTCTTCCAGTACACGTCACATGAGCTTAGACAAGCGCCCAGCATAGTAATCTCTCTCTAATATCAAACATCACCAAGTTTTAGGCTGTGGATGAAGTTCCTGAAATGTTAATCATCTCAAACTTAACTGTTGGCCATTGTCGAGAGGTCAACAGAAGCACATTAGTTAATTGGAGATTGGCATTTTCTAATTAGTTTTAAGGATGACAAGAACAAAGAACACAGGTTTTCTGAACTCTATTCATTGCTTGCTGCTTTGTGTGCTTGGTCTGAGGGAATGTGTGCTTTGAATGTAATTACTTTTTACGAACAAATCCACCTTAATGCATCTCTGTGGAAATAACTAAAGAATTTCAGTCAGGACAATGAACCCTATCTGTACTGCCCTCACTTTCTAATAGAAAGGATAATGGTGCATCCTCACAGTCACGAAGACTCTTTGCTGATGTTTAGGAGCAGAAGTCAATGCACTTGATCAGTGGTTAGTATAGACAGCTTATCAGTATTTATTAATTCAGTGTTCTGACAATAAGACGCTGTGTACAATGCAGTAATGTCATTAATTAACAAGGGTTTTCCTCAATTCCATTTGGAACAGACCATTTTTAAATATGTTTTTGACATTTCTTCTGTTTATAAAGGCTATATTTATTTGATTAAAAATACATTGAAAAAAAATAAATAATATTATAAAATATGAACATTTCAAATGTATATGATAAAGCTGAATTTCCGGCAGCCATTAATCCAGTATTTATGATCCTTCAGAAAGCATTCTAATATGCTAAAACGTTACTTATGATCATAACTGACTGGTTGTACTGCATTTTTATTTCCAGAAAGTTCAAAAGAACAGCATTTATTTGAGATAGAAAACTTCTAGTATACTAAATGTCTGTAATGTCATTTTTAATCAATTGTATGCATACATGCTGAATACAAAAATACTTTGATAGATTTGGAATATGCAGGTTTACGTGTTTTTTTTGCAACATGGAGTAATCCCACACAAGCCGATTCATAGTCTCTCAACTTGTCAAAAAAGGAAAGACACCTTTGAAATAAAAAGATGGGTCTTTGAAACTTTTAAGGCTTTAAGATAAAGCTGGCAGGTTATTACACTTTTCAATTCCAGAGTCAAATATAAAAATTTCTATTATAAGGACAATTAATTACCTTGCAAAATGGCAAATGTGCATCCTTGTCAGGTGGAGTGTACTCTGATGGCCTTTCCTCAAACACTGGACGGGCAGATTTGATCTCTGCTAATGGTTCTTCTGGAAAGGGTAATTACGCCATGGTCAAAGCTAATTTGCTCTCTGCCAGATGAACTGTTGTATTTTATTGTAGGCTGACATTTGAAAGTAATTATGGTACTGTTGACCCTGGACCATTCCGGTTTGTAGCACTGTCTTTGGTGGCCTTGCTCTCTCTTTCTCTCTGTCTCTCTCTCTCTCAGTCTAGTTCCTTGGCTGGTAGTCAGAATTGTAACAAGCCAATGACACGGACCAGGAACACCATATGGGGCTCCGGTGAACAGCCCAAATGCACTTGCTCTGGCTTCATCAACACCCGCCATTGCACACGGAGCAAGTGGTGCGTGATTTTCGTCCATGTCTCATCTCTCTATCCACTATCCTGTGTAGATCCGTGTATCGGTAAGTGTGCCATTATTTGCATCAGTGATCACCTCCATGTGGCCTTATTGCTGGGGAATTAGAATAAGCAAAAGGTCACTACGGGTTTCCCTCCCAATATTGCTCGCTCCAAATGAAGTACCGATGAGAGCAATTATGGATATTTTACATTGGCTCTTACTTTTGAGCCTATAAGTACAGCAGCTAATAAGAATCAATAGGGTTTATGTTCATTGTTTAATGAGGGCAGTATCTGTTTATTAAAAACAGTAGTTTCTCCAAATTCTGTAAAGCGGACATTATTTAAAATTTATTCAGGTGAATGCAGTAATCAAATAGCCATTGATCTCCTATACAAATAGTATTATGCTTAATATAATGTGGTTTTCTAAAAGAGATTGTTGCTTCTTATTTTTATTTATTTATTTTTTTAAAGATCAGTTTATTTTCCTTGCAATGAAAGTCAGAGGCCCAGTATTGTTTTGAAACTTAAACACTGTAACTGTAATATATATGTGACCCTATGTACCAGTAGCCAAACATACATTGTGTGGGTCAAACTTTATTTTTTTCTTTTATGCCAAATATCATTTGAATTTTAAGCAAGTATCTTGTTCTATGATGATGTTTTGTAAATGTCTTAGTGTAAACATATAAAACTGTATTTTTATTGTATACATATTTTTAATAATGGTAAATACTATAAATTACCAATTATTTTATTTGGACAATTTTAAAGGCAATTTTACTTTTAATTTTAATTTATTTCTTTTTTGCACCCTCACATTCCAAAGATACATTAAGATTGATATTATGCTATCCTAATAAACTGTTATTTTTAACATATACATTTTAAATAAATACATTATATATGAATATATTAAGATTCTTGTTTATTGAATGTACCTATTTGATAATAGCAGAAACAATATATATATATATAATTAAATATATTAATATTCATGCTTATTGAATAGTAGAAATAACATCCTATTAATTCAATAATGAATACAATTCTGGAAACTTTTTCATTTTTTTTTATGAAAAGAAAGTTTCTTTTTATATGTTTTACTGTAATCTTTGGTCAATTTAATGTGTGTTTGCTGAAAAAGTTTCAATATCTTGAAAGCAATGAAAAGATAAGAAAATATTACCTAATTATTGTTTAAACGTGATAATTTATGGGGGAAATAATTAAAAGGAAAAAAAAATAAATAAAAGAAAGAATAGCTATATTAATATTAAATTTGATATGTCTACTGGCCTAGTCAGATCTTTATTATGCACTGTTTCTTCTCCAGCCATATTAATATCCCAACTCTGTTAGTTAGCAGTGGATTAATCCATCCTGTGTCTTTGTTAAATTACAAGACATTTTAATCAGCGGCGGGAATTATGTTAGTCCATTGGTAATGATCGCTGACAAATGGTGCCACAATTGAGCCTCAAAGTCGGGCATTAGCTAGCGTGACAACCTCCAGCACTGAAATCGTCCGGAACATCACAATCCCAGGTAGCCTTGCCAAGTTTTCTTAATTCGTGACACATTAGGTTTCTTAGGCTGGAGCGAAGCTATTATTATTAGCCTTTATTTCTCTCATGCTCCGTCGTTCTCGCTATCTCTCATTGGCCATCCTCACGCTGAATGTAATAAAGACTGACACTTGTGACACTTCAAACATGTAGCCACCAACAGCTCCGTGACAACAAAAGGAGTTCTCAGAGCAACACAAATTAATAGTGGGGGAGAAAGAGGGCTTGCTTGGGCCAGCTCAGCAGGTGTGCTCCCACATCTTTGCACCTCTTAACACCCCCTCTCATTCCGCCTGACACGTCGGACAATGGCACAAAAAGCCCTTTACTGACGTCCGCACAATGAGCCAGGCGCAGAGACAGACCAATCTTTTTTTGTGCTGCTGCTGTTTGCGGGAATACGCCGGGGTAAACACTCTCCATTGTGAGCCGGCTGCACTCGAGAGCATGATGAAAGTAGAAATTTGAAAGGCCTGGGATTGAGACCATGGCTGGATTTGACAGTTCTTACCTGAGAGACTGATAACCACTTAAGTGTGCACCAATCTTTGCATATAGAATGCGTTTCGCTAATCAAGCTCATTAGCATCATTTATATCGTTAGAGATATGCGTGTAGTTTAATTGTTAACGTGCACGCCCATATTTATTTTTCTTCCAAAATGAGGTCTTGTTTGAACTTATTCGGATAAGCCATCCACTAGTCCCTTATTTGATTTGTGCAACACTAAACAATTAGATTTGGGGATCAAAGCCCTGTTCAATTCTATAAGCAATGGGGGGTGTAAGTGAATACGAAGGCCCACTGAGCATTGAATAGCTCTCAATTTCCCCTCTGTTTTTCCATCCATACAGCCACATGCTAACAGAGCCGGGACAGAGCTCATCATATGGTATAGAGCGACAACAACAAAGCAGCCACGTGATTCTGAGGTGTGCTGTATGTTGCGCTTTAGCTCCTTCTTAATCAAGACCGTTAATTCTGTTACAATGAATGCAATTAATGCACCTAAAATCCACAATGAAGCGATCAGGCATTCCATTATCCTACTCATATGTGGCTTAACCTCATCCATTAAAGCCAATATTAAGTTAAAAAGGACGTATTTGTAATTGGCTATGATAATACTATGAAGTATTTGCTCGTGCGTGTGTCTGCCTTCAAGTAAATGTGTAAGTGCGCGTCTTCTAAATCCACCTAAATGGATGACTAATTTTACCAAAATGATTTTCTGGTGAGCTCCACACTTCTTAATCACCTTATGATATTTAAAAATACCTCTTTTATGACCGGATTTTCCTTTTTTGGAAAGCAGCTAACAAAGACTGTCCCCCAGTGCACTACAAATCTGTATTAAATTCAATTAAAACTATGCCAGTCTCGTGTTTCCGAGAACCGCTTGTCCATAAGATATTGCTTCCTTGATAGGTCGCCAACCGGATCTTCAGAGCATCTGCTTTTTTTGGTTTAATGACAGCTACTTGACCTTTTTATGGACTTTGCTCCACGACTCTGGGTAAGACGCATCTCTTTCCTTGCAGCTTCTTGTGTTTCGAGGTCTAATCCATATTTGGCTTGGATGAGGCTCGTCGAAAAACGGGTCCCTAATTCATCTCACAATCAACCAACCATATAATTTAAATACTTCTTTGGGAATTAGTGTAATGTTATGATAATTATGCTATGATTTGGTGTAATAATTTCACTCTGCTTAAAAAAATGACAGCATAAAAGAGTGCGTAATAGGAGAATTTTAATTGCTTAATAAATTGTTGGGAAATAAAATGAAGAGGCTTCGGAAATGGAGCTCGCAGCTGCTGCTGCTTCATTTGACCTGCTACAGCTAGCTCTGGTCTTAAGAGGAGTAAGCATAGATAGTTATGTTTTTTTTTGTTTTTTTTTTCTCCTAGAGGAATGAGGAGTAGAGATGGGATGAATAGGGAATAGGGGAACTGTTTGCAGGAGAAGAATAGAATGGCTCACCGAGTGAATGGAAGAGGCCAAGGCAAGTCAAAGGTTGGAGGGATTAAGCTTTCATTTCCTGTTCTCCACGCTGGGTCTGTTTTGCATCCAGGGACACTCCCTGGTGTCCTGCTGCTGTTTGAGTTTGTACAGTAGACCTTGTGAGGACGTTGGTCCGGTTTTTGATCTCGACCGCAAGCACAGTGCTGAAAACATAAACAGCTCTTATTTGAAGAATCTCATTGGTCTGTCTTGGTAAAACTGAGAAGTAACTTTTTTAAAATATATATATATTTACATGTGAATTTCTGCCCTTTGCATTGAGCGTTAATCCGACGTTTATGGCCTTGATTTAGAAATGTACCTTTTTTTGTATTTGAAACCATTTCTTATGCCCACCATGCTCACTCATGCATTTAAAATAACATTTTAAATACATAAAAAAAAAAATTAATGTAATCCCGTGACTCCAATGTTAAATATCACACGATCGTTATTAGTGTCAATGTTGAAAACTGCTTATGTTTTTGTGCTTTTATTTTTATTTAATTTTTTTCTGGATAATGAGCGGAAAGTTTAAAAGGACAGTATTTATCTGGATTATCTAGAATAGGAAATTCAAAATAACAGCATTTATTACAATTGCTATTGAAATGTTTGTAACATTATTTGTTTATTTGTAATATAATTAACATTTATATTTGTCACTTTAGTTCATTTAATGTTTCCTTACTAACTAATTTCTTAAAAATTCCATAATAATCCCAAAGATTTGAACAGTAGTCTGAACAGCATGCGAAGATTTCACTCTATGCTGTGGTTGATACACAAAGCGCATGTTATGGGGTGATAATGCCTGTCACAGATTGGTAATATGTTGGTTCTGTCCTAAGCACGCAGGACACTTTCCATGTTACACCACATAATCCTTCAGATCTGAGTGAAGGTGGTTACAAATGTCAGACAATTTGTACTGGCTCTACAGTGTAAATGAAAAACACACATTCTCACACACTTTCTGGCTTCGAACTATAGCCAGTCCTGGCAGGCTACAGCGGTGAATGTTGGCCTAACAGTAAGTGGGAAGGGAGTTAAAAAAAAAAATAAAATGATTAGCTGAGCATTGATTGATGAGTCCCAATTGGATTGTGAAATTCTAGTGTTCCTCTAGTTTTCAGTACATTGATGAAATCTCTTCTTTCAGAATCGTCAATACATCTGAATGAAGTTTGGTTCAAGGTTGCTGAACTCTGCTTGTTCTTGTACACCACAAAGGGTGAATGTGTTTAATGCGAGCGTGTTGTAAGGCTCGCATATGACTTTAATTTCCAGTCTGGGATCACAAAAGAAGATGTGGAAATTGCATTTCTGTACACACAGTACACACTACCATATTTCCTTGTCTCTTCTGCTCACCACTAACCCCTTGGAGACAGAAAATCCATTACAAAGGAGTGACACTCATGGTAAAATGCTCCCAAAGCTTGGGATGTGTTGTTGAGGTCTCTATCCAGCTATCAGCAGGAACACTGGCAGACTTTTTCACCTGCCTAAATCCCACTGCATTACACCCTCAACATCCGGGTGCCTCTGCAGCTGACCTGAATAGACAATGCAATGTGCTTAGAAAGAGAATCCAGAAACTACATCTGCTGCCTCTCCATGCACACACATTTAGTTTTACTCTAATTATGCATGGAAGCCTACAGTTAATGGGTTTGTCAGATGTTTGGGGATATTTTGACATAATTTGGAATTGTTCGTCATTCTGGATGACAAATCAATTCATAATTGAAACTATGGGAGGCATTCAGTTGCACCACCTTTTTCATCTTTTTCACTGACCAGTCTCAATATAACTTAACCTGGGACTAAATAGCAGCGTGATCATTTCAATTAAGTCATCGTCATTATTTTCAGAACAAGCGCGCCTTTATGTAAATAAGGCTTATTATAGATTATGATTTATTCACAAAGCCAATTATATATTGCATTATTCATTTTCGTGAATGTAGATGCAAGAAAAAAGAAATACATTTATATAAATATGTAATATTATAACTATAATTGCTTTTTTAAGAAGTTGTCATTCAATTCTGTAAGGATGTGGCTGTAAGCTTTTAGATTAAACTCAGCTTTGTTAATGAAATTTTAAAATATATTCAAATAGAAAATATTTTTGTCTTCTACACTGTGTATATACAATTTTACTATATTAATTATATTTTTGATCAAATAAACTTTAGTGAGCAAAAACAATAAAAACAAACCCCAAACTTTTGAATTGTGTAATTCTAGATATTTATATAATATCCATTTTATTCAATGTAGATTTCCAAAGAAAAATATAATGATGCGTTAGGCATGTTGTGCATGGTTCTTAGATCTGTTGTTAAATGTTAAATATTTATGGGAAGGCATTTGCTGGGAATGCTTATCAGTTCATTCTAAAATACGATAAATGTGGGACGCCCTTTATTGAATGGTGACAGGGGTACAGTTTAAGGCTTGATTGACAAGTGTTTTATATACGTACAATGTTCTCATTGAAGCACCCAACATTGAGTGGCCAGGCTGAGAAGGGTACTGAGTGACTGGAGGTACACGGCTCAATTTTAAACTGATTAATCGGCTCCCCTTGGAGACAGAGCCACACAAAGGCAATGAAAACCAAACCCGGCCGTGAGCTATTTTTCAGAAACCAATTAAAGAAAGAGAAAATACTTGCAAAGATAAAGCGTGCTAGAGATGACCGTAGTGACGCGATCGGTGGCGCCCAAGTTCTAACATTGCAAAAATGGTGTGAATATCAAACGAACCAGCCTAACAGAGCGATCAATTACGGCAAACATTTACGCAATGCTAAAGAGACGTACGTTTTCACGGATGACTTAATTTGCTGTGAGAAAGCTGGCGACTCCTCTGAAGTGCTGCCTCTCCCCCTGCTCCTCTGAGCTGCGCTGTGACCTTCATCGCCACTCCACCTGCAGGAAGCCATGTTTGATTCTCTGTCCACCGAGACGCCTGCTTGACAGCAGAATGGTATCATAGGACCCGAGTGGAGGAATTTCTCTTTCTCTGTCATCATTAAGGGGCGTCCCCCCACAGTGAGGGGAATGAAAAGTACGATTTAATGTTCTCACGAGAGTGGCAGGAGAAGAAAGGCTCAAAGCCTCGCACGCTGCTTTCTGAGTGGGTCACTCTAGCCCTTGCAGCGAATGGGATGTCCCTGTGGAATTTGCCATAGACTTGCCTGAAAAGAAAGGGATTAAGGCCCTTTTAAGGATGGAAATGTAACAAAAGAGCACTTTTATGATGTAGCAGCATAAAATGAGGGCCTCCATTGTGGCGCTGATTGCAAAAGATCTTTGAAATGAGGCGGCCCGCGATGTGTTCCCCCGTCCCCCGCGGGTGTTAGTGGTTTCTACAAAATGACTTGTCTACATTAGAGGCACTGTGGCTCGCCTTCAAGAGGCAAAGTACAAGATTATTGGTTTGTTTCTGTTTTCTCGCTTCAACGTTCTCTCTCTCGCTCTTCGCCTTACCCTCCTCTCCGCCCGTTCTTCGAGTGCGTCAGATGGAGGTTGGGTCCCAGTGAAAGTTGGTTAATTTGGAGAGAGTGCATAATTAGCATCCCCCGCAGGCAAGCGCCCCTCTGTCCCCCTGCTTGTGTCCATCACTTTAAAGCACTCCACCACTGCAGACTTAAAAAAGCGCAGAGGAAATTGTCAAATGTGAACATTTAGGCCTCAGATTTGTATATGTAATGTTCTTTTTTTAACGTATAATACATTAAAAATAATATATATAAAGATTATCTGTCTATCTATAGTGCTGTCAATCTATTAATCACAATGTTTGGCATTTAAAATGAAGGGTTTTTGTTTACGTAACACATATGAGTTTACTGTTTATATTTATTATGTATGTATGCATGTATAATTTCACATGCATACATGTATATATTTAAGAAAAAAGTGATATATGTTACATATGTAAATTTGTTTTATATAATTTAAATTATATGAATATAATTATATACATGTAAATATTGTCAAAATATATACTCAATCATGTGTCTTTTATTTTTTATTTCTCGTTATTAAACCATTAAATACGACTTTTGAATAGTGAGATTTTGCACCTATAATAAACAGACATTGTTGGTATAATTTACATTATTGTATTTAATTGTGTCTTAAGCACTGAGACATTATGTTTGCGATCAGTCAGGTCACTTCAGGCAGAAGAACTGGCAAATATAGCAAAATCTGCTACTTTTCCTGCTAACAACTGCATTAAATCTAGATGCTGCTCTGCATTGCATTTAACATGAAACAACATAAAAACTCAGGGCAAGAATTCACAGGCTGCTGCTTTGGTTGCTTTGAGGAATACAGATGTGTGAACACTAGAGGGGGAGCTTAGCCATGCTGGATGCAGAATCGCTCAGGGGTCTGACATGGGGTCTAGTCTCCCATCGACTCAACCCCAAGCAGAAGGGACTGAGGGGGTCAAAGGTCGCAGTAGCACGAGGAGCACAGGGCTGGTTTTATTGTCATACTCTCTCCAAGACAGGCGAAGGATGTGATTGCTGAGATTGTGTGGGCTGGTGAAGGTCTTTTTTTTCCCATTATTGCTTGCTTACTTTCTAGTGTGGAAGACAGAGTGTGTGCGCACTTTTATGTGCTAGGGACCCTCATATTGAGCACTAGAGAAAGTAGGGAGGGCTTTCTGCTGTTTTGTGAGACTGAGTGAAGTTTTTAGTCCTTTTCACGAAGAGATACAGAGCTTTTAAATTCCCTCTGGAGGCTCTCTAATATCAGGAGAGGGATTATTGCTGTGGCCCTCCCCTTTATTCTCTCCACTCGTCTATTCCTCTGCTATCATTTAAATGTCTGAGGAATAATTGAATGAATTATCATAAAATTTTGACAAATTCATTGACTCCACCACCGCGAGTGAGCCAGAGCGTTTCCTTTCATTTCAGCCTTGCAAGACATGACATTTGAAATTCGTTTATATGCGGCCAAGACCTTTCGCTGTTTAGCCAGTGGTCTGAAGAACAAAAAGAGGTAAGGGCAGAAAAGTAACCTTGTGGGGTGATCTGAATGCGGCAAACCAAACAGGATATTTAGCAGCGTACATGTTCAAATATGCAGGCTTTCTTTGGGACACGGGTTCAGAAAGCAGGGTAGAACTTAAAAGAGAGGAACTGATGTGGGGGGAGGAATTGTCTGCTGCACCGACTGCTCTCTCTGACCTCAGCGTTCCGACATTAAAATGCTTCCCTTGTCCATTCTTCACAATGAGCTCATGAAGATTATTTTCTATTTCAATACCACTTGTATTTCTGTTAGTGTAAACAGACATTTTTTTTATGTGGGAATTTTTTTATGATTATGGAAGTGGCACTTTTAAATCTTTATATAATAAAACTATACATTTTGTGTTAATTCCCTTCCCCCATAAACCTCATTGTCCTTTCAAAATACTGTATTCCCCTTCTTTTTTAACCTACTACTGATGCTTCCAGTTACCACTGGTACAGAAGCTTGTAGGCTGTTTCTATTTGCAGAAATGGCTGTGTTTAGCTTACCGGTCACAGCTGCTCCTCTGCAGGCTTTGATCACAGTGACCAACGTTAAGTCAACAAAGTGGCAAGGGTCACATGTGCAGAGGGCCAGCTGTCGCCTCGCTCTCCCTAGGACACCATAATGATTCTTGTTAGGGGCGCTCGGCTCCCCTGGAGGAATGTTGTTTGCTGGCGACTCAGGCTTTTGGGTTCAGGCTCAAGGAGAAAGGATGGTGGAAAAGGAGGCAGTGGTTGAGATGAAACAGGTCACTTCTTTTGTCCTCTGCTATCGAGCAGCTGTGCAAGGATTTTTTTTTTTTTTTTTATGGATTCTTTAGAAACCTTATAAACTTTTTTTTCTATCAACTTTTCAAAATCCCTCTAAAAAGTCACTATTTAATGAAAATATATCAAATAAAAAGTACTTTTGTGCATCTTGTGTGTGGTTTAGGTTACTAAAAATGTTAACTTTTTATTAATTGATCAGAAGTGCAAGTAAAGACATTTTACATAAAATTACAATAAATAAATTATTTGTTGCTATTTTATTTATTTTTTTACTTTGTGGTTTTCACAGAAAGAATCACTTTCTATGTTGATAATAAGGTAAGACATTTTTAGCATGTATAGATCGGTCCTTCTCCCTCACATATACATAAACAGAGTCCTCCAGGAGAATCGAGTCCGTAATAGTCCATAGAAACCAGCATCGCACAAGCAAACAGAGACCAATGTAACCTATGTTAATTCTGTCTGTAGCAAAATAAGAATTTCACCTCTGGGATAAATAAAGGAATTCTGATTCTGATCTGATACCAGCCGGTGAGTAAGTAAAACAGGTTAGTATATGTACAGTGGTGGCTAAGGGTGCACAGGTGCTGGTTATCAGTAATCAGTTGAGAGTTCATGGGTGTTGGAACTTAGGGACCGGGTGGATGGTGGAACATCCAATCGTTTGCCATTTTGCAGATATTGTAAGTTCTTGTGATCAGTGATTACCTTGAAGGGGTACTTTGCTCCTTTCAGCCAGAGACGTCACTCCTCGAGAGCTAGATTGATGGCTAGCAGTTCTCGGTCTCGAATACTGTAGCTTTGTTCCGCCGGGGAGAGCTTCCTAGAGTAGTATGCACTCGGATGAAGAGTTAGGGGTTCACCAGACCATTGAGACAGCACTGCTCCAACACCGTTGTCTGCGCCATCCACTACTTAGTCAAAGTGTCTGTTGGGATTGGGGGGTTGAAGTATCGTAGCGGTGGTAAAAGCGTGTCTGAGATGATCAAAGGCATCTTTGGCGGCCTTGCTCCACTGCAGCATCTTTATGTCACCCTGTAGAGAGTTCTGAATAAAGCGACAATAAAAGTTTGCAAACCTTAGGAACCACTGTAACTTCTTTATGGTCTTTGGTTCTTTCCATTGGGAGACATCGGTGACTTTGCTGGTTCCATCTGCACACCCTCCACAGAGATCACATACCCAAGGAAGAAGACGGTGGTCTGGTGGAACTCACGTTTCTCTTGTTTTAAATATATTTGGTGTTCACAGAGTCATTGAAGTACCTGAATAATGTGTTTCTGATGATCTTCTAGGTTCTGGGAGTAGATCAGGATATCATCAATGTAAACAATTACAAAACGATGCAAATAGTCTCTGGTGATTTAATTAATGAAACTCTGAAATATCGAAGGACTATTGGTGAGCTCATATGGCATAAAACAATGTATGCTAGTGTCCTAGTCCTAGTGTAATAAGGGCAGTCTTCCAACTGTCCCCCTCTCGGATACGGATGAGATTGTAAGCACTGCGGAGGTCGAGCTTGGTGAATATGCATGCATCTCTGAGTTCTTCTAGGGCTGCCAGAACTAATGGGAGGGGGTAAGCAAACTTCACTGTTGCGTCATTCAACACTCTGTAGTCAATACATGGCCTCAATCCACCCTCCTTCTTGGAGACAAAGATGAAGCTGGAGGCAGCAGAAGAGATTGACGGCTGGATGAACCTCTGCTTGGATATATTCTTCCATGGCTTTTCGTTTCTGGATGGACTGCGGGTAAACTTTACCGTATGGTAGTTTCGTGCCTGGCAGCAGGTCAATACAACAGTCCCAGGGTCGATGGGGAGGTAGGCATGTAGCATGTTCCTTGCTGAATACGTTGAGATAGGAATGGTATGTGTTGGGAACAGTGACTGAACCAATGGTGTCTGCACTTTCTATGGAAGGTGGAGTGCATAGGGAGTCTGTCAGTGTTTCAGGAGGGGGTGAGGACCCCAGTAGACAGTGCTGCTTACAGTACCCACTCCAGGATTTCCCCGGAGCGCCAACTGATACAGGAACTGTGCCGGGCAAGCCATGGTCTGCCAAGTATCACATCGACGGTGGAGTGAGGTAGAATTAAAAGGGTGAGCTTTTCTGAGTGGTTACTATTGAAGATGAGTTTCAGCTCAACAGTACATCTTCATACTTTTCGTCGCCCAGCAGTGTTCCTTAGATGGTGGTGAGTTCATAAAAGATTTCACTGGCCACATTCAGAATACTACAGTCTTTCAGGCACTGTGATGGTATGAAGTTCCCCGCCACTTTGGAGTCCACCAGCACATGGACCGGGAAAAAATGGTAATCAAACACTAGTTTGGCAGAGATATGCGGAATGTCTGAAACTGACAGGGTTAACTGTACGGTACTCACCGCTGGGCGAGGAGGGCAAATAGGACAGGCTTGGATGACGTGGTTTGGTGCTCCGCAATACAGCCACAAGCCGGATCTCATTCGACAAGCTCTCTTTGTTGGGGTTATTTGATTCGGTTATCATGGGTTCTTTGGTGTCTGGAAGTGCCCTAGGACCATGAGGATGAGTCAGACTAGGAACAGGGGGTGTCCGGGGAACACAATGACAGATGCTGAGATATGTAAAATGGCTTTCTTAATGAAACTTTCTAACCCAACAGTATCCTCGTAAATTACCATCTGTTTGCGAATAGAGGGTTTCAAGCCTTTCCGA
Source organism: Enteromius paludinosus (assembly GCA_032361165.1). Classification (NCBI taxonomy): domain Eukaryota; kingdom Metazoa; phylum Chordata; class Actinopteri; order Cypriniformes; family Cyprinidae; genus Enteromius; species Enteromius paludinosus. The sequence goes on from JAUMHQ010000053.1 coordinate 14,169,251, forward strand.
TATGCCGCCAACAGGGTGACATCATTCCATCCGCTGCATGCAGCTAGTGATCTAAATCGTAATGTGTACTCATGAATAGAAGAGTTGCCTTGTTTTAATTGAATCAGTTCGTCATGGACAGAGAGAACTGTGAGAGCTTCTCCAAAAACCTTGCAGAAGTGAACATAAAAGGTGTTGATTGTAGCGAGAACTGTACTCTAAGAGTTCCATAGGGCCTCCCCCCATTGTAGAGCTCGTCTTGTCAGCAAAGACATAATGAAGCCAATTTTGGAATTATCATTGGGGAAAAACTGGTTGTTAGCTTTTATAGTTTATAGCTTTTAAAGTAACAATGTTTATTTCACAGATGAATAACTGGAACAAAGGTAAGCAAACTGAAATCCTTCCAATACTGGGGATAATAATCAATGGGTAAAGTCTCTTTGATCTTTCGTAGGTTTTACAGACAGAGGGGAACAAACAGACGATCACAGCCACACCACTTGCCACAATGGAGACGAGGAACGGCAGCACTGGAGCTGGAGATCACACAGGAGTTGGAGATCACACAGGAGTTCAAGTAGCCTTCTGTACAGGAACTGATAAGGACAGAGGTAAGTACAGCAGCTAGAAACATTCGTCCATACTAGTCCATAGAAACCGGCATTGTACGAGCAAAAAGAAACCGATGGAAGTTCAATACCAGCTGGTGAGTAAGTGAAACAGGTGAGTGTATATATACTGTGGTGGCCAAGGGTGCACAGGTGCTGGTTATCAGTAATCAGGTGAGAGTTCATGGGCGTTGGAACTTAGGGACCAGGTGGATGGTGTGACAGATGTGATTAATCGTGTTTAATCAATTGACAGCATAGTATAAAAATAACCTTGTTTTTTTATGTTAATGTTTTATTTATTTTTATTTATTTTATTTTATATTGCAATGTACTAGTTGCTGCTTATGTAGAGTGTTCAAAATCGTATGTCTTATAAGACTGAAACCTGTATGTGGCCAAAGGAGAATCACAATAGTTTTTTAAACAAAACTATTATTTTGTACCCTAAATACAGTCTTGAATAAAAGCATCACTAACCAGCAGCTTAGCATGATTACCATGTCCTTTCAACATTGTTCATATTGTTTTACAATCAAGTTCCTTTACAAGAGCTTCACCAGCTGGTATCAGTTTCCTGTCACACTTCTAGGACACAGCTAAATATAGTTTAGTTGATGTCGGAGGACAATTACAGTCTAACAAGCAGTTTTCTCATGCTGAAAGAATACAGTAAATTCAAGCAACAATAGCTAGTGCGACAGATCTGCCTGGATGGAAACCATATTTATAGATTCATTTGTATAGGTCCAATTACTTTCAGATTTGTTCATATTTATTGTGCCACATCTCCATTTTACCGGCATTAATATTCAGGAAATCCCTAAATGATAAAGCAGCTAAACAGACACAGACCAAGTACTGCTTTACAGCATTCATCTTTTTGTTCAGCGATTTTAATAAATCCTTTCGATCTATTACCATGTACCTCTTTCATCAGTCTAGTAATGTATAGCCTAATCAGTCATCTTGTTGTTACATTATTGGATAAAAGACCTTTGCTGAATGAGCTCCAAGGAATAGTGTAACATTCATGATCTCTTAATACTGGCAACAAAGGCGGTGATAAAATGAGCTATTTAAAAGAGGATGCAAATAAAAAATAAATTGTGTTGCACAGAATGATAAAATGTGTTATTAAGGCTGAAGTATAAATATTGCATATGCCTTTTCTGAAATGAAGTGTGTATGCATTTTATCTCATGCAAACCATAGACGGCAGTCAGACTGCATCGAGGGACTAATTTCCTTCTCACCCTTCTAAGCAGATGATCATATTTTCTTGGTTGATGTCCCAAAATAAGTTTAGTCTTAATTAAACAAATAATAAAGGGAACCATGAACACAGAGGTTCATCAGTTAGCAGGATTAGTTAGGCAGGGAGCATTGAATCCACACAGAGGCGTTTACATGCTGCCGATTACTTTTCCTTTTTCAGCAGCTTTCATTGTGATGAAATTCTGAGCAATAATGCAGGTTGTTTGTTTCTCTGACTTTGAACTTGAACAGATCTAAAAGGTGATGTGTTATTTTTGTGATTTTAATGGGCAGATCCCTGGTTAGTCCATTTAGCCCCTGCTGGCTGATGCTGTAACTGCAACATTCTGTGCGCAAAAGCGACCAAGATTTAATTAAAAGGTATTTAAATTCAGTGGCCAAAACTTTGATTATAAGAAAGAAAAGTGCATTACACACAGTGGAGGACTTAAGCCAGTGTTTTATCATGTGAAATGCACTGCTATGCTCTGTCTCTCCCAACATTCTGTTGCTCGTAATCTGCTAATGGAATTTCTGGGTTATAAAAGAGAAATGCATATTAAGCAAATCGATCTTTTTACCTCCCATCTTGCAACTGGCCTGTCCCGTTTAAACACTTTTCAAAGCCTGTGGCAATCACATGGTGAAAAGTATGGAAATGGTGTAAAAATCAGACTTGAAGTGCACGCTGGGATTTAATTTTCTTGTATTCAGTTTCTTGGATAGGTACAAAAATTTGTATTTTTTCATTTTATTTTATTATTTAATGTTTTTTCCCCACTTTATTCATATTCTGTATTCAGGAATATTATGTATTTTGTCTAGTCTGTGTTTATTTTATTTTAATATTACAATCCCCTTAGTATTCTCCTTAGTACAATCCCATTGAAAACGACACCCTAGGAATACGAGGGTGTTAAATTAAATTGACATCTATTCTATAAATCTGCCTTTTTCTTTTTAACTATGCATGTTTGATGACCTTTACTGTATGTCGTGATGATCATTACCTTATTTTTAACTTTTTAATAGCTTAATGGTATCCAAAGTGTACCTTTTGAAATGGTACCTCCCTAATGACAGCTTTTGTCCTTTTTTTTTTTTTTTATCCTGACAGCATGCAGCAAGCTTATAATTTTATATTTTCTTTCAGATTGCGAAAACATGTTGAACAAATGCACTGCAGCATTGCCTCTTGATGCACGATGGGACGGGTTGGCTGTTGTCACTATGTGCTACTAACCCTGTTAAAGTTTATTTCATATAATTTCCTGCCTTAGGAATAATCCAAAGCTTCCCAGAGAAATATTCGATGTTCCCTTTCAATTAGTCTGATTGAGTAAAACCTTATAGATCTTAGGTATTACATCTGGCATTTTAACTGATTCCTCTAAATCCCATATGCCAAGGGCTAATTCTCTAATTTGAAAGTATTCTGCATTGGGGAAGTCTGGACAGATCACTGTTATGAACAGTAATAACATAAGACAGATGACGCACCACAATGCCAAATCCATTCATGGTCCATTCAAGTTTGATCAATTTCATCAGTTTTAAAAGATGTTTCTGCTTTTCTTTTAAATATATGGAACTAATAGTGTAATCATGGGACTCATATATGTCACAATTACTCATGAAACACAGTACATTTGCAGGTCTTTTCTTCCTGCGCTGAAGAACTTGTTAGAAAATTATCACTTTCAGTACCGTGAGCCACAGCGTAATGACTCAGTTCTCTGTTTCTGCTTTCTTCTGTTCATTTTGGCCTTTACTACTAGATGATCTCCATTAAAACAATTATTATTAGCATTAAAAAGCTACATGAAAATGTAACTCAATTATGTAAAATGACCAAAACATGTCTTAATATCATTCAGGGGGTTTCTGGCACGTCTGTCCATCTCTTACAAAGCAGCACTCGCACTGAGCGGTATTTACAGATGGTAGCAGAGACAAATATAGATAATATCCTCTTGAGGATCATTTCATAATCCCGCATATACCCACGCTTCCTCTCCACTACCCGTCATTCCCATTTGCAGAAAGCCCATCCCACCGTAGTTGTCGCTAAATTAATATTCAAAGGTTAAGAGGTCTGTGCCTAGCGTGTAATGAGGAAGCAGACTAGTTAGTTAGAGCAGGTTCATTGAGCTCTTGCATTAAAGCACCGCACATGGATAATTTATGATTTCCATTGTCCCTCCTTCTGCGGGAATAAATTTTAAATTATTTATGCCCTCTTCATGCTTGTGGAAACGGAACATTTTAGTCTGTGTTGGCCATTCACTCATAATCAAGCAGTGAAACATTCGCTGTAGCTGGGGGAATAATGTTCATCTCTAGTTATTAAGTTCCACCATCTATTTCTCACTGCCTCCAGGGACCCAATACCCCAACTGAAAAAAAGAAAAGGAAAAAAGATCAAGTTGTAAGCTTGGAAAAAAAAAAAAGATCGCCAATGTCAACCAGAATGTATTGGATTGCAGTGGTTATTCATACGCATTGGCATTTGTTTTATTTTTTAAACCGCTTAGCATTCGTACGGTTGTCTTGCCTGTGTCCTAAATAGGACATTGTGTCCCGTGTTTTGATGTATCACCATGAGAGCCAGGGACCTGACCCTCGTCTATTAGACACAGAAAGCAAAGTGGCTTTATTTGTGAAATCTGTGTCAAATGTCAAATCTTTTAATCATGTTTTTGTTTTTGCTCAAATGAAAATGGATGGACGTTGTGAACCCGGCAAATGAAAGGTGCTGCAGGTTAATAGCGGCTTCTATTTTGCACAATTTGTACAGTTACTCTTTTCTAATATCATTAGGGAAATTAGCTGTGAGGTGATTTATTCACTTATTTATTAAATAAATCATTTAAACACATACTGAATCTTAAGTATGCGAGAGGAAGACAAATTGGCAAGACAACTCTGCCCCTCTTTAAGTAGAACAAAGATAAATCAAGTAATAAACGTACGGCCGTGTTTTGCATAGCATTAATTAGAGCTGTTTTAATTTGCCTAGAACATGCACGGATCCGTTTAAATGTGTCTTACATATTTAAAGGGTGGAGATGAATTATGATAGAAGGGAAATTAGCTCTGCGTTGTGTTCGTTGCTGTACACCTGACCGCTTGCTTGGTACGTTATGTTCACAAAAAATAAAATAAAATTACATAAGCTAAAAGTACCAAAAGTATTTATTTTTTTTTAAACTAATAACTAAGAAATTCCTTGGAGTATCACTTAATATTTGTGCCATTCGGTAAAGGGTTGGTTACTGGTGACTGTTAATCACTGCTGGTAGAAGCTGTAAGCAAATTAGCTCAAAGAAAAAATCAAGATTCTATAGGGAATTTGCACAAAATCTCAGTCAGTCTGCAATTTACTGAACGAGCCGTATAACATCAACTCTTAAAATCCAGACTTTAGTGTAAACACTATTAATAAGCACAGCAACAAGATCGGCAGTTTAAGACATTATCTTGTAAGAACAAAACACAAGATATTGTCTTTTCAATAATGAATAAAGGTGCTATTGCATCGACTTGAACAACCGTCAATCAAAAAATTAACTCTCGCATTAAGTTTGTCAATGAGGTTAACATTTTCACCAGTTCAGCCTGAATCTGGAGGTTTGTACTTGCGTTGCCTTTGTGCTACAGGATTCCTTCTGTGATCCTTGCTGCAGAAAGGGGTTTCCCGAGGTTGCTGATTGGCTGGAAGTCAGTTGTCGTTAAAGTCTTGGGATGCTGATGATTGGGCGGTGGCTGAAGGAGAAGCGAGTCGCGGTTCGTTTGAGTTTTGGTACAGTGTAGTAGGACACTTGGAGATATGGCAGGCAAAACTTAACTTACACAAACTCTCACGGAAAGAAAAGAAAGTAAAGAAATAAAGTAACAAGACTAGATTGGTTTTCTTCTCATTGTGGCTAGGCAGCAGCAGGCATGCACGCTGGAGCAAGCGGAATGGCCCGTAAAGAACGCAAAAGGTGGCAAAGAGCATAGTTTTAAAACCTTTAGTTTTATGATCGTAATTTGAATAGTGAACTCATCTTTTAAACTCATATTTGGACACATCCCAAAATTGTGTTTCAACCAATAGATATCATTCTAGCTCAGGGTCTGGCGATATTTCTCCTCCCCAAATCATAAATCGTATCAGTCACATGGTCTGAATTTTCCCACTCTTGCAGAATATAAGTTTGGTCATGATTTCTATAACATGAATATGATACATTTGGCTAAGAATTGGTGGGAAGAAACATTTCAAGCAAGAAAATTGAAGCAAACCATACTAAACACGAATATTAAATATTATATGTGACGAAACACTTATGCCACGAGACGAGACACTGGGTTCACAAGAACAAGACGAGACAAGATTTTTAGACTTTTTTTTTAAATAAATCCTTAATGATAAAATATATTGGGAAATTTTTATTTTATTCACCAAAAACATTCCAAAAAAATGCAGGTGCATTTTGTAATCGACTTTTTGAAATTAAACTATTTTAATGAATTACATGCAGTAATAAACAACATGTGAACACAGCAAAATATTTTGGCACAAACTGACAGGCAGGTAATTATCATTAATGAACCAAAAAAATGAACAAAAAAAAAATAATAACACTAATATTCCTTTAAAAGCAGGGTCAGCGATTTTTAAAAAAAAAGCTTCAGAAAACAGAGTCGGGCAAAATACTTAAACAAACTTGCCTATAGCAAACGCCGCGCCAGCTTAAAGCCCAAAGTATAATTGGCCGTGTGCATTACGTAATTTCCGTGATCAGGAGGTCTCTCGCCCTGTCCGTGTGCAGGCAATAGGCTTGTTTGTCTCATAGGCATCTGTTCCACTTCGAGAGGGCAGAACTGTCCGTCTTGACTGCGTTTATTTCACTCCTCCCCTCACTGCAGCCGCCTACTCTCGCTTACATTTCAGGCGAGGCAAGCCGCATCTCAAACGAGCCTAATTTCTGAAGAATGCTGAAAGAGTGCAAGTCTATTTGAGTATATTTTGAAAGCTGTGTGGATGCGGTGTTAAGTCTGTTATGTCTAAGTATATATAGATATACTTATATATATATATATATATATATATATATATATCACTATAAATGTGTAACATGAAACTTTTTTAAAGTAAGTCCCGCCATTTGAATAAATGAGCCAATCACCATCATGTCACTACAGTTGCTGCTTGAAGTTCAAATTACTATAGAAAAAGTGTTTAGAGATTTGAACTGGATCAATCTGTATTTCAGGCCCTTTTAATGCTACTTGAGCATAAACATGTGGAACATTACAGTATGTTGTTTGTGCCAGATTTTGTTGCTGATTTTAAATGTAAAATTATTTCACTAAAACTAAAACCGTAAATCTCTTTGTTGAAATAAGATTTATATTATTAATATATACATTATATTAACTTGAAACTTTGAAATAAAAATTATATACCAATTTATAAAAGACAGCATAGACATATGAAAAGTTTATTCACAAAAACAGATTACTTTTAATTTTCCTTCTTCTAAAGTTTATCAAAGTTTGCTGTATTTACTTTATTTTACTTTTATCTAATAAAATTATTTTCGAAAAAGGTAAAAAAAAAATGTTAATAGATATATAATATTAAATAGTTTTTTGCAAAAACATCTCAAAATGTTATATTATAAAAGATTCTAATAATTTGTCATTTTTAAACAAAACAAAAAACAACAACTGTAGTCTGGTGTGTAATGCATGTGCTTTGACATTGCAAGCAACACAAGTTTGATTCCTCCTCAGGTCATTTCCCACCCCTCCTCTCTTCTCCCCATTGTTTCCTGTTGTTGCTTCTCTGTCCTGTATTATTAAAGGCCAAAAACAAAAAGTGTGCAGTCCCTACACTACGAAAAAAAAATAAAAATAAAAAATAAAAATATATATATATTTATTTATTTATTTTATAAATTTGCAACAATGAAGCAGTTTTTTTTTTTACTAACAGCAGCTAGCCACCGGCACAGCGCAGTGGTGCGATTGTTTTTCATTGCATCTGAATTAGCTATTGGATCGATGTGACTTTTGTGCATAAATGGTCTCTTCCCTCCTGCCCAATAATGTCTAATAAATCTGAGAGGGGCGAATATTGATGCCGCCGGTGACGGTGACACAAAAGGGGGGTATTTAGAACGAGGCGGCGAGGGTCATGAACAGTATTTTAAACTGGCAGTTTAACCCTGCATCCTGTCAGCACTGACCTTTCGCCAACCCCAACGAGTGGCTCCTTCCTTCCTGCTCCAGTTCTCTTCTTTAGAAGGAGAGAGAGAGAGAGGGAGGGAGGAAAAAAGGGATGTATGAGAGGTGTCAGACAGAGACGTTTACATGAAAAGGAGTTAGGACTTGAAAGCCAGTGCTGTTTTGCAGTCATCCCATACGTTTGTTTTATTCCCCTTCCGTTTCAATTCATCTCCGCTACACCTGCTTTTTTTCTTTTATTACCATTTCACAAGCTGGCAAATTGATGTGTGGCCCATGTGCTGCCCGTATGAGGATGCTGATCCGGAGGCGTTATTGACCCGCCTAGAAGCTCGAGCGACCTCCGTTTGACCCGCCGTTCACCTGCAGTTGACCTTGAAGGGAGCCCTCTCACTCTCAGACGCACACACTCGCTTTCTCTCTCTCACACACACCCACACACATGCACAAAGGGTAATGCATGGGTTAGAACCTCTCACCTCATTGTGAGCTCTTGTTTATTAGCGCTGATGTGAATGGGACTGAGAATGAAGGAGGGCAGTGATAACATACAGCGGTTAAGGGCTGGGGGGTGAATTACATATATACAGCTGCTCTCATTTTTATGCATTCATTGCAAATTTTACTTTACATTTAAACAATCGATTTCAGTTACACTCAGAACAAAAAAAGAAAGAAAGAAAATAAATAAAAATCTTGCCACAATACAGTAGATATTGTTATGGCTGTTGGAAATGAGTAAAATATGTTTTTTGTTGTCAAGGATATGTCATGTTATATATTTTGTTATACTATCATATTATTCAAGATCAGGATTTGTTTCCAGGTAAATCAAGAGTTCATAAAATGTGATGAAATGTGCACCTTAAATGCAGTGTATGTTGCTTTGGATCAAAATTGTCTACCAAAGTCATAAACAAAACGTAATATTTACACATGTATTTACCTATTTCATTTATTCTGTATCTGTTTGTTTATATGTTATATATTTTATGTTTATATCTGTTTTTCTTTCTATTACTATTTGTATTTGACCTATTTTTTCATCAAAAATAACACAACTTTTTTCTAAATTAATTTTAAGATGAAATGTTTAGCAACCAAATCAGCATATCAAAATGGTTTCAGAAGAAACATTTAACACTAAAGACGAAAGTAACAGCTTCTGAAAATTCAGCTTTGTGATCACAGGAATAAATGACATATTAAAATATATTTAAAAAATGATTACTGTTTTTTTATCAAATAATTACAGCCTGAGTGAAAATGGAGTTCAGTCAAATTATTATGCTGTTAATATAATTTTTAAGAGCATTTTACATTACAAAATGCCATATAGAAACTTTCACTTGTGGACCCCACTTTCTGCTTTTCTGTGTGTGTGTGTGTGTGTGGAGGGGGATGGAGTGGAGAGATGGGAGGGACCGTGATTTAAACCTGTTTGAAAGCTTTCTGTAATTATACATGAATTATCCATGAAGGCCTTGATGTTAAATCTGTCTCTGTCGACGTGAGGTTTGTCTGTTAGAGGTGACAGACAGACTGTGGTTAAGCCTCTCGCATCACTCTCAGGTATTTTGAAGGCTTATGCCACTAAAGGTGCACTTAAGTCTCGACACAAGTTCTTTTCATAGTTGCTGTCACTAGAAAATTGTACACGGAACAATTAGTCTTATGTACGGTACAAGAGTCTGGTTAGTTCTTTGGTAATTGTTCCTGGTTTCGTGCCTGTGGGCCGCAGTTCGTCCAGCTAATGAAGCAAAGCACTTAACCCCGCTCTATTCTAGGGGTGCCGAGGTCGACCCTTTGCTTTGACCCCACTATGTGTTTTCAATATCGCAAGCCAAAATAAAGAATCCAAAGTTGAGTAAAAACAAACAGCATTTGTTGCTGAAATTCCAACAATGTCATAAACTCTTAATTATGTTTTTGTCATTTGTTTCATTACAGATTTGGATTTGCATCATTCGTTTTTTGGACTCCTCCAAATAGCTTGGTTCTTCTGGGATGTGTGTGATCTCTGGAGAAGACCTAGATACAAGAAACAAAGAACTCCTCTGCCTGAAGGATCCAAGTCAAACCAATCTGTTACAAGTAACATTTCATTATCTCTTCAGATACAAACCACAAGGTCCCGCAAATAGAGGCCTATTTTTCCGGCTCTGCTAATAGAATTGAATTTCACAGAGTGTAACTTAAATTAGACATTCCATAACAGCCCTGAATGGCAGAAATAATCGGCATGGGTGACTAATTTGGCAGAGCGTGCGCTAAGTACACAAATCCCCTTTTTTCCACCCCTCGCCCGAGGTTTGCGTGGAGCGGCGCACAACCCACAGACAAAGGCAACACGCGGCTCATAAAAATTAACATAGTAAATGACCTGGAGAGGAAGGCACAATAAATAATCTGATTTTATCACCTCAGAGTATGCGTGGCATGGAATGGAGGCGTCCAATGAAAATATCCTCGTTAATCTTGCGTACCCTTGGATAAACTTCTTCACAGGAAGCCATTTCTCTGAAGAGTCTCTGGGGGTCGAGACAAGGTTGTCTACTTCTACAAGTGAAATCCTTCTTTTTTGAGGAGGAGGAAGTTGAGCAAAAACTGACCATAGCTAATTCCTTTAGCCATTTGGCTTGGTTGCAAAACTTGATTTTGTCAGTGCATTTAACTTTTTAAAGACTTCTGGCCTGAATACAGCACTTTAAAACATGGTTTTTGGACGTTTAAGACTTTCTGAAGTACATTTTACAAGAAAAACTTTTTTTAGTCTTTTACTTCAAAATTAAATGTTTTAATTCAATGTGATACATGACATTTCCTCAGAGTTAGTTATGACATTAGCAGATGTTTTTCTTCAGTCAGTTTTTGTCTTGTGATGAAAATATTGCTTAAATGCAATCAAAATGTAACTCAGATTAAATGTTTATTTTTGCAGATGCCAGCTGTAATATTAAGTTTGTGTTATCTATACATGATCTTGTGTGTAGGATTCCTTCAAATGAGTTAATTAACCGTCTAGTGGAGCGTTTCCATTTACCAGTGTTTATTCACTGATCAGCTTCAGCTTCCCTGGCATTATCGACTATGATGGTTTTATTTTGACTGTCATTGGATAGTTTTTTCCACCAACGGTAGTGTCAATTAAATAAAGTTTTTTAATTCTCATTATGTAGATTGGTTCTGTTGGTTTGTGGCTGGGGAAAATGGTTACAAAATAAAAGTTAATAAACATAAAGATAAAGTTCAACTAATAGTATCATGTTTTGAATGCTAAACAATCCTTTGCTCATATATTTACCTCAGGTGCTGTCCGTTTCTTCTGATCATCCTTGAGATGGTTCTACACCGTCATTTGAGTCCAGCTGTGTTTGATAATACTGATTGGACTTGATTAGGAAAGCCACACACCTGTCTATATAAGACCTCACAGCTCACAATGCATGTCAGAGCAAATGAGAATCATGAGGAACTGCCTGAAGAGCTCAGAGACAGAATTGTGGCAAGGCACAGATTTGGCCAAGGTTACAAAAAAAAGGCTCCTAAGAGCACAGTGGCCTCCATAATCCTTAAATGGAAGATGTTTGGGATGACCAGAACCCTTCCGTCCGGCCAAACTGAGCTATCAAGGGAGAAGAGCCTTGGTGAGAAAGGTAAAGAAGAACCCAGGGATCACTGTGATTGAGCTACAGAGATTCAGACTTTCCAGATAAAGTCGTAGAAACTCAGCCATCACTGCAGTCCTCCACCAGTCGGGGCTTTATAGCAGAGTGGCCTGACGGAAGCATCTCCCCAGTGCAAGACACATGAAGGCCCGCATGGAGTTTGTAACATCTTTCCCAAAAAGACTCATGGCTGTATTAGATCAAAATAGTGCTTCTACTAAATACTGAGCTGAAATACTGAATACTTTGGACCATGTGAGATTTCAGTTTTTGCAAAAATGTCAACAAAGGTTGCTGTGTTTTCAATATGTGTCAATATGGGGTGCTGTGTGTACATTCATGTGGAAAAAAGAAACTTAAATTATACATATACTGTATATTGTGAATTAATTCTTTAACAGCAGGCTATCCAGTACTCTGTGGTGAGTTGTGTATTGAAAACACATGCACATAGATGTTCTAGTAGAACTATTGTACTGTACTAACATTATGCGTGCGTTCCTGTCCCTCTGGGAATGGTACGTTTATGCAAGATCCACCGCAAGCGCTTTACAGTGCTAAATATGTACTACAAACCACCTGAGGATGAATGTCACAGATCTCTCTATCTCAAGCCCTTCACTCCTGTGTCCCATTGCCCTCTGAGGAACTTCAAAATAGAGTGGGCCGTGATGGTTGTCCCCATTGAGCGGGTCATATTCGGTACAGTATTCATGTCAGCCAGGAATATATGTCATTTATCAGTGTTACAGAGGAGCTTTGAATCAGAGCTGTAGCCTCATAGCTGTGAAGGCCAGCAAATAAATCATTCAGGATACACACTGACTCTCTCACTTTCTTACAGACACACAGAATAGCACATAAACAGAGTGATTTAGCGATTTGAGTGCCCCACTTTTGGCTTACTGAATGAGAAAGACATGAGAAAGTTGTCAAAGCAACACCTTGGTCATTTTGGCCAAGCCATGGCCTTGAGACGTTAAAGAATCACGTTCTGTTGACTGACGGTTTGTTAGAGATGCTTTATTGATTGATGAGAGCTCTCATTTACACAAAAGGTGCTCTCGATTTAGTTTTTTTCGATTTAAGAATGAGGGCACAACTATCTGCTTTTATCTAGAATTTGGTTGGAATTCAAAAACATGATTCAGTTCTGAGTTTCATGGCCTTGTGCTGCAGCTCAATACAGTTGTCTCTGCTTTTCAGAGTTCCTAATCTTCTTATATGGAAATAGAGTAATTGGCAATTTATGGAACTGACACATGCTTTATGTAACTAAATTCGCACTTGTAAAATGCAGGATATGGTAGCCGCATTAATATCACATGTAAACTGAATTTATTAATGTAGGTACAGTATGTTATTTGTTCTGATGTTTTCATTAAATCACAAAAAAAGTTTACCAATTTATGAAATGAAGCGGTGCTCAAGGACTTACTGAACGCTAAGCATTAGTGTTAAATAAATATTTCTGTATTAATGGACTGGTTGTGTGACGGTTTGGCTATTGCAAGTACCAATGATTAAAACGCGATATTTTTCATCCAATGATAATCTGAATCAGCTTTTTGAACTGGTTCATTGAAACGAACTGTGCAATGGAATCAATCCACTGATTTTGAACATTAATGTAAATGAAAGTGTCTGTTATCTGAGAGATGTCTCGGGATGAATTTAATTGAGGAATTAAGGTAAATTAATGTAGATTAAAGCATCGTTTTGCATGAAATCCATACGCTTAAATTTGAAATACTAATAAGAGACATGAATTTGTATTTTGACGTTATACTGCTTAGTAATTTGCTTTCAACAACCAGAATGTTTGGTTTATCGCTCATAGCTATGATAACAATAATAAATATTTCTATCACATATTACTGCCATCAGAGGCATCTTAAAACCATGTAATGACACAGGGCTTGCATTCAGCTAACCGCAAAACTTCACTGCATGTCTCCTAATGTTCCACTAATGACCGAGCTAATTATTGACTTTGTATTTGCTTTAGCAGGTCTGTGCCTGTCTGGAGAGTGTATGTGTGAAAGAAACAGGTCTTTGTCATAACCATTAGTGAGCGATTAGGGAGCAGGTTCCTCTGCTGTTTTTATCACCTCTTGTCTGTGTGGATTACAGAATTAAAGCTCTGCCTGTCAAGAGAGGAGAGAGAGAATAACAGCGATAATTCCCATTGTCACTAGTCTTCTTCTTCTGCTCCTTTTGTATATTATGATTGCTTTACTTCCTGTAATGACATGTTGTTCTTTGAGCAGATAGGGCGTCATGTTAAATCGGGTCAAGGTTCGTCTCTTTAACATTCAGGCAAGTTTCAAAGGCTCTGAATGGTGTAGATGGAAATATTTAAAGTGCTTTGAAACTTCTGAATCTTCTAAAGAATATGTTAACTGAACAAAAAAAGGTAAATTGAATATACTACTTTTTTTTTAAGGTTAATGGTTGCAATCAATGTATTTTACCTACATTTAGTTGAGTAAAATTCAACATTTAAATATATATATATATATACATATATAAATGAAGCTACCATTTATTTAAGCTAAGTAACCGCTTACCTTAAAGTTCATATTTATATTTATTTTTCAGTGTTTTTTTTACTTCTATATATATATATTTATACTACTGGTCAAAAGGTTGGGCTCAGTATATATTTTTTTATATTTCAAAAGAATGCTGTTCTATATTTTAATCAAAAGAATCCTGAAGAAAAGGAAAATCATGGTTTCCCAAAAAAACACCACATTTTTAAAAACACTGATAATAAGAAATGTTTAATGAGCATCAGCATATTAGAATAATTTCTGAAGGATTATATCATGTAATGACTGATTAAAATTTTGTTTCACATCAGAGGACAAAATAACATTTGAAAATATATGTAAATGGAAAATACAAAAGTTGAAAATTATACAAATATTTTACTATTTCTTCTGTATTTTTTTTAGACATTTCTGTAGAAGAGAATTATTTTACAAAAATCTTTTAACCTCTTAAAGATGGTTTTAAGAGACCACCGGCATTCATCATGACTATTATGTGCTTGTTTGTGGTTTTCACAGTTTTTCCAGATCAGAACACAAACCTCTCGTAGTCAGGATTAGTTACCCTCTCTTACTTAGAAGACACAAGACACTTATTCCTCCTGAGGTGCATGAATATTAATGCATTTACTTTTTAAATATTTTCCTTTTCTTCAAATGAAAGCAATCCATCTAGCTGTCAGAAGTCAAAGGAACATATGACCTATACACTGTCACCCGTCTTGGTTTGTATTCTGTTTGATTTGGTTTGTCTCCCTCTCTCTCTTTCATTTTTGTAGTCTGTCAGTGTTTCCCACACACACACACACACAGAGTCTAAACCTTGTTGATGTGAAGTTTAGTTGTGATCAGCAGAAGGTGCTTTTGTTTGGTGAAGAACTGGCATGCTTTTGACTTGGAGATGTTGCTGTAAACAGCTCGTGATGTCAGCTGTGTGACAATAGACCTAGATGAGGCACAAGCTTTTTATCTGGAGCGACTTGATTCAGGGACAGCCCTGACAGAGCAACCTTGAGCGCTTTTCTCAAGGGCAGTGTGGTGATAGAGCAGGAATGTGATCTTGGTAACTGTCCAGCTCCTGAGTCACCACTATTTGGAACAGAACCTGTAACATTTGTGTTGATTTAACCACTGCAGGACCCAAAGTGCTGTTGCACTGATTTTCTACGGACTCTTTTCCAGACTCAAGCCACTGGAATTCCACATCAATTTTTGAATGTCTTCCGCAATATATGATTACTGACCTTAAGGCTGTACTTCAGCTTTAAAGCAGTTTGAATTGGGCTTCATCCAACCTGGTCTCATAAACATATGCACCTCTGTGCACTTTTTGTGTTTTTACGCGCCTTACTGCACGTTTCGTCACAGTTTCTAAGAGAAATGTCTACTGAGTGACACTAAAACACAGGTTCAATATGCAAATCCATGCACATTGTTATTATGTTGGAAATTATGCCCTACACCAAATACAACTGTAAAACTACCCAACAGTGTTAACAAATGCAAAACCGATATATAAAACACATTTGGTGATGCAACCTTGTCATTTCAACTTCCTTTTACACAGATTCGAACTGTTTTGATGAGCCGTAGATACATTTCTTTTGGAATCTTCAGTGTTGTACTTATTACCACGTATATCATGTCTCACAAAAAAGTGCATCAAAATGTGTTTATGCCATAAGACCAGGAAGGCTTCCATGTATGGACACTGTGACATAATTGAACATTTTTACAACATGATTTTCACACTTACAAATTCAACAAGGTCCAACAGTATACAGTGAAACACGTTTTGTTCTGTCTTCTTTAGTTTCCTTTGTTGTTGTCGTTTATAGTTCTGCCACAGTTGTTTAGTGTTTCATAATTTGTGATTCATTTATGTATATGTACATAATGCACATATACATAAACACACATACAGAACATATGATTTTTTTGTATTATTTTTGTATTTACATATATAGAATTTAAAATGACGCTCAGCAGAAGTACTGAAGTGTGTTTATTGTTAAATATTTAATTTGTTTTCCCCTCACATCTTGGATTCTGTTCTCCTTGGTACACAACCTAAAATGGATATGATGTATAGTTTTACATTTAATTCATTTTTGTACAGTGTATTTTCATAGATTAATACTGGAAGTGTCTGGGACAGATTTTATTAAGAACATATATTTTCAGTGCTTCAGCTTCATTTGGTCAGGTTGAAGAATCACCCATGTAATTTAGGTATAACTTGCAACATTAGTGACCAACGAGATGTTTCCTTCTCTCCAGGTTTCTGAGGATTCTGGGAAGCCAACATTTTACATTTATTGCAGCACATGCTGCTTTCCATTTTTGCACATAAGATCTCTGTTGTTCTTGTCTTTTATTTGATCAGTCATTCCACATTGTATCAGTTTAAATGAGGCTCTACTATCCCTGCACTCTAAGATAACCCTTGTCTTTTCTCTGTTATTATATTATACTTATATGTTATGTTATCACACCACAGAGGTGCTTTGCGAATTTCATTGTTTGCTCTGTTTGCAATGACAATAAAATAATATTCTATGCTTTTCTATTTTATTCTATTCACTTATACCTAGATACTGCTGTACTGACTTGCTATTTCATTAATTAGATATCTCCATTTAGTATGGCATATTTAGAAGGCATTAAACATTGCTATATCATCACCAATGTTGCACACAGGTCTATATACACACTCTTATCCAAAAGATAATTAAATTTACTTTTAATTATAAGCAACATCCATACTAGTAATGGTAATAAAAACTGCTGGAGTCTTACTAGTAACAATTATTTTTGTAACAAATTGCATAAGACTAAATATGCCTAAAATGGTTCACTTCTGCATTGTTACCATGCAGTCGACTGACTTGCAGCTATGTTGATATAGCCTGTTTCTGTAGTTTTCCTAACCAGACGGAAAAGACCTTTTGATCTGAAGCTGTTTGTATTCTCTTAATTATAATATTCTCTTTTAATTATGAGCTTTGGAACGCAGTTGAGGGATTTACTCATCAAGCTCTTTTCCTTGGGATTTCTATGAAATAATTTTGTATCTTGCACTGCTCTGAATTATACATGAAACCAAATGTCGTGAACTCCAACGTGACACACTTTGAGTTCTGACACTTGTTTTTGTAACGAGGTCACCTTGTCATGCTCCTTTCAAATCTGACATCTTAAGATACACGTTAGATGTTTAAGAGACTGCGCACATTAAAAATGAAGCTTTGTATCAGGTGTTTTGTTTATAATAGAAAAAAACTCTGTCTGGAGTTTGAGTGCCATGTGTTCTGATTGACTCTGAACAGTTTACAGTGGGATTTGAATTAATCTCTTTTCCTCTTAAAAGAGTTTTCTCTTTAAAGTGTTAGTTTCTTTTTATTCAAACACACGCTTACATTTTGAATTCATCTGAAGCAACATTTTTGCAGTTTCTTTGCCTACACACACTCTCTTTCTCCCACTCAGGGCGTTTATTTTGCACACTAACTGATCCATTCTGCCTCTCTTATGACTGTCAAAATATTTGAGCTCGTGTTTAAGAGAAACTCATAGGGCCGCCCAGTAAGCTCCCACTTGACTTGCCATCAATGTAAACCGAATCAAAGCATCCACATCTGGAGTGTGTGATACAGGGAATGAGTGGAAATGACAGCCTGTTTGATTAAAGGCCATATTCCTCACTTCATTATACTGTATATTTAGGAAGGTTAGGTTTTGTAGGTTATGTATAGGCTTATACATATGTATGTATGTATGTATGTATGTATGTAGGCTTGTACATATATTCCGGTCTTTGGTGTCACGTGACCCTTCAGAAATATTGTGATATGCTGATTTGGTAAAAAAAAAAAAGCATTTTGCATGTTGTTGTTTTTTTTCATCCCAGGGTTCTTGAGGAGTATGATGTCCATTAACAAAATGAATCATTTTGAATCATTTTAGTTTAGCATGATTATAACATGGTTTTCAACAGAAATGTTTCTTGAGCACTAAATCAACTTGTTTGAACTGTAACTTTTACTGCGTTTTAATCCAATAAATACAACCTTGGTGAGCATACGAGATGATCTACTATGTGTGTGTACATATGATCATTTGAAATTGTTTGCCTTATCACCTTTTTTTGCTTTTCTCCTGCTCTTCCTCCTTTTGGGACAATATGTTTTACTCTTGACCTTTGGCTGATATATAATGTTACATATTTCAAACCCTGAGTGGATGTCCAGAGTGGCTTTAGCAATAACACTGGAAGATTGCTTACATTAGCAGGAAGTCTCTTGCCCTTAGATCAAACTTTATAAGCACACTCAAGTGTCCCGCTTTTCCCATAGACTCTGCTGTCCTCCCAGTCCCCCCTCATTAGAACAGATGCTTGTATGAAACCTGTGTAATCTTTGACAGTATTGCAATCTCAGCACTTCTTTTTAACATTTCTCTGGAAGTCAAGGGGAGCAGTTGCGTCTGTTTATCTGAGTGTGTTAATGTTTTCACCTCTGTGTACTGTGTAACCCGATTTATTATTTTCCGCATGAAGAGAGGTATAATGAAGACATGAGAAATTAATGACACTAAGCCCTCTTGTGTTTCTTGTGCCCTCTCTGCTTGAGATAAATCTGTACAATCCGGACTCAAAACGGATATTACTGTATGTGCTAACTTGTATTTATTTATTTTTTTTTTTTCACTTGGGATTCAAATATTTCAATCGGTTGGGAAGGGGCTACGTGCTGACTGACTACACAAGCCAAACATTATATCTCTGTTAGCACAAGCCCCTTTCTACTTCCATCCGGGAAGAGTGCAGTGGACAGACGAGGGTGGATCAACATCGAGAGTGATGAATGTCTTTAGACGGAAGAGTCATGCAGGATGTCCTTGACTTTAATCAAAACTATTTGTTTTTTTTTTTGTTTTTTTTGTGAGCTGTGCTGTTGTGGCATCTCTTCGCTCATGTCCACTGATAGCTTGACTTTAACAATATCATTCATCAGGCAAAGTGGGCTGTGCTCTGCTGTGTTTTAGGGCTGTGTGCTGCATTTAATGCTTTTAAAGGAGTCATACAAAGCCAATTTTCCACAAGCTAATATAAATTCTTTAGGGTCAAAGATAGTGTAAAAAAACGCTCATTGTACCCTGTCAAAAACAGCTCTTTTGAAATCACTCTGTTCTGTGTACTTCCCCTTTAAATCTTCACGAGCTCCGCTGA
>JAUMHQ010000053.1:14211199-14228253 GCA_032361165.1 Enteromius paludinosus
CGCTGCTGTGTAACATCAGAGTAATTACATGCTAAATCCATAGCAATTGTCTATTTAATATAAAGTGTAACACTTTACTTACCACAAAGTGCTGTTAGTCCTGTTACACATTTGTACTGACACACACCACAGGGTTGTTGCATGTGTGAAGTTACAGAAATATCACAGCTGTAGATATTATGTACAGGTTTGTACTTGTGGTTACACACTACATACACATCTACTGTAGTAACAATAGAAGTATTAGGGACACTTAATATAAAGTGGGACCCAAACTCTCTCTATCTCTGTTGAGGAACAAATTTAAATTGAAACTGTGAGGCTAGGTGCCGGTCCTTGCCTCTAGGGCTTTTTACATCACTGCTGACAGAGGCCTCTGTGAATCATGGGAAATGTTTCATCAGTCACAAGGCATTATGGGGTGAACTGAAAGCCACATTTATTCTTTCAATGCCTCACTTTTATTTATCTGCCCTCATTCACCACAATACCTCTCTGAGCAAATGTTTCTTTCCACTTGAGCAGGTCTTGCCTGGTTCTGAACCCCTCCCAGAGGGGTACATCACAATGTATTTGGTGCCTCTGATTATTAGTTTATTTAAATAAAAGAAGGATATAAACTGCGAAAAAAGTATAACATACTGTAAATCTGAACATATTTGCTTTATATTATACATTTTGAACTGTGTTGAAATCACAGAAGTCATAGACATGGCCACATTTTTGCTGACGTGAGAGAAAAGGTCCATTGTAATCATTTACTGTAAAACTAAACTGTCACATTCAAATGCTTGCAGAAAATGACACCTTTCCTCCATACCAGAGATTGTGATTGGCTAATATGGTTCATTTTTTGTCCATCAGGAACTCTCCCTCATCCCGTGAAGAGCTTAGTAAACTGTCCTATTCCTCTCAGCATGTAAAGAAGATCCTAGATCCTGTGTAAATATAAGTCTTCACTTCACTCAAGGCCCATCCATTCACATTCATTAGACTCTATCTCCACCCCATAAAGCGCTCTGAGCTTGTAAAAATACTCTATTTGCAGGTGTTTTCAGAGGGATGATAGGTAAGCGAGCGCATCTGTGGCCATATGAAGAGTTTGGAATTGATTCATTTGGATTTGGGTGTGGAACTGATTGGTTTATAGGTTTGGAGGACTGGGTTTGGATTGGCGCTTATGGTCAGAACCATAAACCGTTACTGGGGCATGTATGACAAGGATTTCCATTAGGATTACGTGTTTGTGGGGACTTCATCGCCTATGCAGACATCAAAGCAGACATCCGGGCGATCTGGTTAAGGGATGAAATGCATCTATTCCCCCTTTTTTAGAAATAAGTTACAGTAAACTCCCATCATGCACTGCTTCTGTGTTGACTATGCTATGTACACAAATCATTTTAATGTTTATGCAGAATTTTAAAAAGTCTGACTCCTAGAGCTTTCTCTTCAACTATTTGGCATGTGTTGTTGTAGGCATATAATAGCAGAGAGGTCAAGTATTGATGGCGTTTCACAGAATGACACTGTAAACATTCCCATCCGGCTCTCTCCGGTTTGGCATGAGTCTGCCCTCAGTTCAAGAAGATGGCCGACGCGGTCATTCAAGCTAAACAGCCCCTGATCACACTATCAGGGAGCTTGTTATGAAACCAGCAATGACCATTATATTTGGTATCAATCTGAATTTCTCTCAGCTCAGAGAGTAGAGTACGTGGGCCAGGGTCAGCCAAGGGACAAGAGGAGAGAGAATGAGAGCGAGAGAGGGGAGGCCAGAGCAGGAGATTAGGAAGAAAATAAATGTAACATGGACAAGAGCTGTATTAATAGGATTATGGGCTCATGGATTTCAATACATCATCTGCACAAATAGGGGAGAGACCAAATTTGAGAAGGCAAAAGTGGGAAAGGGGGGAAAAATCATGTTAATGGTTATTTGTCAGGACTGTGGGACATTTCGATGGAATGTGATTGCTGTGAATAACAAGGCTGAATGAGAGTGTATAGAATGGGAGGGGGCCTAAAATGTGAAGTTATTTTGTTCTTTAAAACACCACAGCAACTATATTACCAAGAGTGTTATTTCATAATTACTAAAGATATTAGGAATCAGGAAATGGAATGTTTTTTTGTGGAAAATAATAATGAATTACTAGGATAAATGTAGTTTTGTGTAGTGTAATTTGTCAACCTGAATTATGGGCAAAGAACCTGTAAGATAGTAAATTATATTTTTAGTAAATAATTATGAAATCTTTATTTTGGTAAGTAACTTTGTAACTGCATGTCAACTAGCAGTCTTTAGAGCATTAGTAGATTGTCTGCTTAATATCTTCTAATACTTTAGTTTGATGGGTCTACAACACACTACATACTGATTCACTGAATCAGAATCTACATGTAAACTTATTCTACTAACCCTAAACCTACCCTAACAGTCTACTCTGAGAGTTAGTAGACATGTAATTGTGAATTAGTTGACATTTAGTTGACATGTAGTTACAAAGTTAGTGGAATGTCTAAATATACTATTGAAAAAAGTGTAACCGTCTACTATATAACTAATACTATATAATTTTTAAAAAGTAAATTCTCCATCTTTTTGACTTAAATTATGTTAGCATGCATGTCGTGTGTTTTGATGCAATATTAACAGTGGAAGTACAAAGTATTTTAATGTTTACAAATTGGCCGGGAGCAAGTGTATTACTGCTTATATCACACATTGTGCTTGAGAACCACCCTTGGTAAAAACACTGTGATGCACAGCCTCTTGTGGCCTATTGCTTTACTGCTTTATACAGTATGACAAAACCGTTTGCATGTCAGTCATTTTAATATGGCAGCATGATAATGGCAGCTCCTACTGCAAAACTATTAGTTAACAATGCTTGTGTTAATAGGGTGCAATTGATATGAGTAATAATCACAAAATCACCCTTAGCAACGGCACTTGTAAACACTGAATTATGCAGTCTCTTTAAACAGCACAAGTGATGTTCATATTCACCCCATTTATTGTCTGCATAAAGGGAATCGTTTTGTTTTTTAGCCGTTTTATTGCATATTCAACACACTGCCTTATAAACAATGCTTTTTGCCGCTGCCAGTGAAAAGCAGTCATCCTGAGAGAGAGACCATAAAGGCGCTGCCACCCTTATTAGATGGAGCCGCCTTTTGGGTTGTCAAGAAACACAGCAGTTAACCTCCTTAGCATGCATTAGCCGGACCTGTGTAAATCTTATTTCTATTACTCCAAGCATGCTTTATGATAGCAATATTGCCTTCAAAAGATGGAGATAGCTGTTTCATGTGGAGCTGTTTTTGCTTCATTAGGCATACATGGTTTTGCGGTTCAGGGGACAAGAGCCATTATGACATGACGGAGTGCATCCACAACATAATCAAAAGCTCACTTCTGCACTGTTTCAATTACTTCCCACTTTATTTTGCAAGGTAAATCCTTCTCTTTCTGGTGCTATGTGCTCTTTTATGCTTTAGGCCAGGTGCCTTTTGCTGCACTTTGCTGAGCGCATGGCGTGCCATAAATTACTTGGATGTAAGAGTTGGTATTGTAAACTCATCCCTTTTGTTGAGTCTGCCACAGAGGTGCTGGAAACACACAGACATTTAAATCAATCTGTTGTAACGCAGGCTTATTTTGTGGGAGAATGCATCTGTAAGAAAGAAGGGAGGAGCTCAAGCTGTTAGCGCTGATCTGCTTGATTGTTTCACTGGCCTCCTGGTGGTTTTAAACAGCTGCCTTTTAAGAAATCTAAACTATTTTGATCATTGTTAATGTTTAAATTACACCTAATGAATGTTTCGGTTTCTGTATCTGTTACATAACTTTAAATCTAATCCATAAGCTAGTGTACTCAAAAGTTGATAGAATTAACTGTTGGCATTTTTCGTGCAGTCTCTGTAAATGTGATGGATGCGTTGTAGATAAAGCCCTTTGACATTTTTAATGACAATGTTCTGCCCAAACATCCTGTTTCAATAGGAAGCATGTCAAAATAGGAATTAAGACAGTGCTCACCAAATAGTTATTGAGGTTGTTTATGGGATACTTCAACTAAAAATTTAAGTTATGTCACCATTTAAAGATTTTTGTGTGTATGAGGAGATATATTTTTGCAGTCCAAAAATGTCAAAATAAGAAACTAAAATAAATGAAAATAAAAGAATTAAAACTCAATCATACGTTTTACCCATTCAAATATTTTAGATTTTAGCATACCTGATGTTTATTCATTTTTTAATTTTGTTAATTTATGCTACTTTTCCAGGTCTAGAAATCATACACAATTAGGCTTCCCCATATCCTGGCTTTCCAAGCCCAGAAAAAGTCTTATTTTAAAATCAATGAAAGTCATCATGAAGCCCTCTTGGAAGTTTGCTGAAGGCTCACTTTATGGGCTCTGGTCCTCTGGCTGAGAACCAGTGGGGTCCAAAACAACATTGGACTTTATTGACTTTATTATATAAAGACATCAGTAACATCATCTTTTGTGTTTCATACTTACATATTTTTGCCGCCCAGTTTTAGAATAACAAGGGTATATGATGAAACAAATGTCATATTTGGGTTAAAAAATTGAGCAATTACTAGAGAATCAGTCACAGTTTGCACTATGCCATTTATAGCTATCCCTCAGTCAGCCAAAGCCTGATATTCTACTACAGCCCACTTGAAACTTGAAATGGACGTTAGATAGAAGAAATTCTATTCATTCTTCACCCTTGTGCCTCCCTTGCTTCCCTAAAGCATATGCTTCATGCGTGAGCTTTGAGATTTGGAAACTATCCAAACAGACTGTACTGTTAGGTGTCGTTTACAATGTCTGCGGTGAGACAGATATGTGGCTAAATCTCTAATAACAGAAGAAATAAATGCCGAGTGAAAGACATGTAGGGCTGTATCTGACATAAGTGCTTGCAGGAAGTGAGTCTTTTTTTCACACCAAGATAGTACAGAGTACCTCAACACGGCTCATGTTCACTGAAGTCTGACTGTGCCTCAGCGTTATGAGGGATAACCGTCTACTGCACTTTTAATGAATTTTGACACTGACGCAGCCACAGAGTGAAACACAGTAGATATCTATAGCACATATGTGTGGGGTTATCATTACAAGTGAGTTTTGAAAGAAAAAAAATAGACTTGACTGGCTCTTTGCTAATGTTTACCTAGCAATAAAATCATAAGTGAGGTTAGCAAAATTGTGTACTCAAGATTTTGTTCTCACAATCACGCTCAGGTATTTATTCCAGGACCTGTAGGCACGTGATAAACAGACTATATTGTATTGTCATTGTATTCACAATAGGAAAATGGTGCTATTAGTTCCTTTGTTCCTTAACCTCTGAAAAAACTTGCTTGTTAGCCAGCACTGTTTGTTTTCTTTCATCTGTCTCTTTCTCTCTCTTTTTTTATTCTTGTGTTAAGCCCAGCTTAGAAGTTGTGTGATGAATGAGTGGAAGTTGAATCATTATTAAAGGTGGGAGATGATTAATAACAACCATGTGTGTTTTCCTCTGTAGTGTAAATAAAATATATCATTCACGGAATACATGGGACGGCTAGGAGAATGATTTATGGTGTGTTAAAATGCACAGAGAGCCAAAGGCTGAAGCCCTTTTCACATAGCACTCTACCCACGGCCTAAGAGTGGCTAAGGCTTCCTTTCTCTTTCTGTGTACGTCTTTCTCCACCCTTATGTGTCTGTCTCATTTTCGAGCCAAAGATAAATGAGGTTCTTTTGAAAACCCACTTTACCCTGTAAATCAAAATATTACTTCACTATCATTGGTTTCCAAATGATAATTAGGAAATGACAAAAGCAATATAATGTCACGATTCAGCAAAGGTAATAAAGTAGCTCAGTCCAATGGTGGAAAGTGCTGCCCTGCAGAACTCTTTTCTTTTTTTGGTAGACAATTAACATCTTTTAAATTGTATGTAATAATTTGTATTTCCTCATACTGAAAAGTTGTTGTGCTGTATCAGGGGTGTCCAGTCTTTCTCCTTGAGGCACAAAGTTCTGAGTTCCAAACAGCTCCAGCCTAAATGTTACCAGTAATGAAAACCCTGAAAACCTTACCTATCTACCTAGCATCCCTTGTAAAATAAAATGTGTTTAACTGTGCTGAATGTGAACTTGTAGTGTAATTAGAATCTTAAAAGTAGCTATATTAGAAGAATTGCATGTAATATTAAAGGTAGGGTAGGTGATTTCGGAGAGGCTAGCAATAGCAAGCTTTGCAAAGCATAAGATCCCACCCTCCCTGCAAATTACTCTCCAAAGCCCCGCCTCCTCCAAAACACATGAATGCAGGCAGGCAAAAAAGACATACAGTATAAAGCGCACAATGTTACAACAATAACACATTCCATTCTGGCTCAGTCTGCGAAAGCATAAGGGGACACGCTGATGACTTATCATGTCTGCCTATCATAGCCCTCAGACCAACAAAAATTATTGGGCAAACATTTTATGGTCCTCTGCCTTCCACAAATGATATAAATACATGTAAACACGTTCAGATCACTGAACTTAGTGATTGCTATCGGGATGTGAAGAGACTGTTAACCAGCATAACAAAGTGTTTTTGAACCAAATCACCTAGGGAAATGTATTTAGGTATGAAAGTGTACTCTTCGTTTCTTAACACACTACTTTTAAAAAGTGAAGTTTGTAATAGTAAATTCATTAAAAGTCAAGTTCACCTAAAAATTTAAATTACCCTATGATTTAATCGCCCTCAGAAAACAGTTCATAACTGTTTAAACTCTTAAATATAGGAGTATATATATTTATATATATTTAGACCACATACTGTAAAAAGTTCTTCATTTGAAGAAAGCAATTGCCTTATTTCCTTCAAGTTTAGAAACCAACAGTTGTAAGTGAACTTCTTTCATGTGAGTGCACTAAAAGAACATTTCCTCAAATACACGCTGAAAATTTACTAAAACCACTTACAAAGTATATCTTAAGATATAAAAAAGTTAAGTATCTTAACATGTTTGGCTAAGTCTTTACTCTTTAGCCCCCCCAAAACTCAAACATAGCAGAAATCATTTTAAAAGGTTTTCATATCATTGATTTTATTCAGTGCGCCCCTTTGTGGTTTATCATTGAACTGTAGGTTGTCTAACCAATGTGGACAGTCCCAAGGGGTCAAAGCACACCTCCTAAAAAGGACAATTTGTCTCTTCTATCTCTCTCTCTCTAGTGCCTGAATAAGACACACTGTGTGTGCCAATTCACTTGGCAGCATGTCTCACTTCCATGGCCAAGATATTGATTAAATTCTGTGGTCTTCTAATTCTTCAACATCAGACCTCAACACATCCCAAGTGTTTATAAATGGTACATATAGTACCAGAAAACTACTTGAAATGTCTGCGTTGGTTTATTTGTTTTGAATCTGGGGAATATGCTAGCGTGATGTGGTGTTGAGTTGATATCAGAGCTCTGTTTAGAGAATGTGTACAACCTTGGCCTTAAGACTTCAAAATAAATTTTACAAATCAGCGAGGCCAGTTCTGTTTAAACCTTCAAGCTACATCTCAGGGTCTGACCCTCAGATTTTTTCCTCTTCCAACAAAAGTCATCAATCACCAATTCTGATGTCTTTATTTTACTGCTCGCATCTTATTCTCGGTAGTGCTTTTGCCAGAACTAAGAGAATACCAATGCTTGTTTATGTTGCTTAGATCTGAGGGAAACTCAGTGGTACTGTCTTAGTTGAAACATTTTCCAAACATTTGCCCAATGCCAAAATGGGTTCATCCAGGACTGCTTTCAGCAATGTTTTTTTTACCCAGTGGTCAAAAAGTGTTTCGATGCAAAGGAAAGATTTGATGTAAAATTCTTAGTGTGTTTGTTTTAACATTGGGGATTTTTTCGAAAACCCCATGCCCCCTCAATCCCTGTCATCATACATTTCCTGTTGTGTTTGTATTTTCTCTTTTGTTTTATTTATTAAAAAAGTGGCGTTTGATTTTGGAAACGCAACATTGCATGCACAAAACAAACTGACAAATAGCTAATGCTAGGCTAGCAATTAAATGGCTATGTGGAATACTTTTAGGTTATGAGCCATCGCATGTC
Source organism: Enteromius paludinosus (assembly GCA_032361165.1). Classification (NCBI taxonomy): domain Eukaryota; kingdom Metazoa; phylum Chordata; class Actinopteri; order Cypriniformes; family Cyprinidae; genus Enteromius; species Enteromius paludinosus. The sequence continues at coordinate 14,219,326 of JAUMHQ010000053.1, forward strand.
AGTAGGTCACGGAGTTATGAAACAAAGCCATCTGGAAGCTCTTGGTTATGGTCTATGAAATGCTGTTTTTGTCATCATAGTCCTCGTCTGATATTATTTTTGCAGTTTTAGGGTGGTCACTCTTTAAAAATATGTTCTTTTGTTCATGTTAAACGATTCCTGCTGATTAAAAAAAAGAAACAATGACTTCCTTGATAAAAAATAAAAAGATCAGAAACTTAGATTTTCTTTTCCCTCTCATTTGTATATTTCCAATCCACTCTGTTTCACTTTCCTCTCTCCTTCTCATGATAGTTGCTTTTTTTGTTGTTCACTAGGGGCTTGCCCTGGTTTCAGGAGCAAGGTTCTGGCGCAAACAGGAGAGTGGGCCGTCCTGCCGAGCAGCGTAGCCCCACCACAGCCACGGTGACACACTTAGCCTCCGTCGCCTTTCAGCCATTCCCGCTCCCCCTGACAAGTTCACAAATCAGTATTTCACCTCAGGACTGCAGCTCTGGGATCACAAACCTGTAGGAAACCAGACTGCAATCGTTCCACTTTCTCTTTAGCCATCTCCCACAAGTGCGTCCGTCGGGAGGAAACCTGAACTAAATCTGAATGAAAATGCTTGCCCCTTGCTGAGAGGAGCTTTTGAAAACCTGTGGACTTCACGTCCTTTGTTTATGTTGCTTGAGGAGTGGACTGCCTTACCTGGGCTGTTAAGTTCAGTCTTACAAAATCTTTAAAACGCATAAGTGAGTATAAGGAGCTTAGCCTAGAGTAGGCAATTCAAGCTATTACCCCTCCTATTGAAATGACAAATTAGAAATGTAAAACAGTCTGTCTCGGCATTAGCGCTGGAAAAGCTGCTTTGCAAGTGAGTTAATCATAAGGAGAAAATACCACATTACAGCAAGTAGGCTTTTATGCCGAGTTCTTTAGCTCAGGATACATTGCATCATGTGAGCAATAAGCACTGTATATACAGTATACTGTATATACACAGTCACAGATCGTAATAGAGTTTGCTGATAAGTATCTGTCTTTTTGTGCATTCAACAACTGTTAGTGCACTTGGAGAGCTTTGCGTGCCATTTATCTGTTTTTTTGTCTGTTAATAGAGTTTAAATGTAGTGGAACTCAACGTTTGGAACATTTCACAAAAGAATTCAGCTAAACAAACACAGAAAACTTATAAAGAGAACAAAAATGAGGGCTGTTCTTAACATATGCAAGAGCATTGCATATTTTAAGTAAATTTATGTGCACGATGTGCCACTGAAATAAGCACATATTTATTAATTTGGTAAATATCTACAGTTAACGTCACGGTTCAGAAAGAGATTACACCTCTAATGTTTCACATTTACATAGAGTAGGAGTAAGTCATATCAATATTTATATGGTGATTTGCATAGATTAAGTCATTATGTGCACAATTAATAACGCTTTATTGCAATAAAATAGCCTAATTTTGCTGCTAAAAGTATTAGAATTAAGCAGATGTTTTTTAAAAATATATTTAGCTTGTAGTGTGTTTTGAATTGGGCTAATGTTGCAGTTTTTTGAATGATTTCTTTTACCAAGCAGTAAATAACATGCACTTATTTACAAGAACAGCCCGATATAATGCAAAGTGAGAATTCAGCTATTATAATTCCAAATAATGCACTACAATATTCCCATACTCGAGAGTGATTTTTCTCATATAATCCTGATAAGGTCTTAAAATAACTCTGCCTCTGAAACGACATGCACTGCAGTTAGGTTTCTCTTCCTGTTTACACTTAGTTGAACCCCCTAGTGCCAGAAAAGGAGAGGAATCTTTGTTTAGACTGCCGAGCACAAAGGAACCAGAGCACCCGGGAGCTGTAGAGGTGGGCCAGCCATTGGCTGCTGCATGACAGCCTGGGAAAGTTAGAGGTGCCATCTGGTGAGAGGGGGCCAAAGGATAGCAAAGGTGACCTTTGACCCAGATTCCGCTTTTAGCAAACATCTCCATGCGGATTTATGGGCTGTTAAGGAACAATAACGGCTGCGCTGGGCTGCAGGCAAGCAAGCCTCACATCTTCAGGTGATGGGGGCGAATTATGTGACAAGCATGAATTCATGAGGGGGTCGAGAAAGGAAAATGAAAATGACCATGCTAGTTAATTATGGAGGTGATTTCACATTTGCTCTCATTTAAGAAAGCACTTTAGGGTTTATTTTGAAATATGGCTATAGCTCTGTGTGTTATTTGCGATTTATGTTTTTTACGCTAGCAAGAGAAAGTATGCAGACACAAGTTTACAAGAGGGGCTAGAGTTCAGCCTGGTTTTCTTTTAGATGGAACAAAGTGACCTGAGACCTGAACTTATAATATCTTGCGTAAGTAATTGAAATGCAAAAAAACAAACAAAAAAACAATCAATTTGATTTGATAATGAAAAAGTCTAGTAAACAAAGGAAAAACTGATGGGCGTCAACAAGTAAAGGACCGAAGTCAGTGATCAGGCACTCTTCATTACTTAATGGCTGTAGGCCACTTATACAGACCTTTACACTTCTCTTTCTGCTCTCCTTCTTCATATTCTTTCTTTTCCCTCCATTTTCATTTTAAGAGGGGGGATGGGTGAGTCTATAAGAGGATTTGGCCTTGAATAGACTTTTGTTTTGCCCTTTCTGTTGCCTCCTGACTGTGTCAATTACAGGGTGCCCCTTCGTGAAGGCTCTGGCTCTTCTAAGACAGGACCCTGACCAGCTAGTTAACATTCACAGGCAAACATGGGAAAGCGGCGCTATGAAGCAAACACCAATACCTTAGAGATCCGCCATGTCAAGGAAGGTCATACGAGTCACACTAACCAGATGAGCTTTATTTGACACTTCACAGAATCATCTTTATTCTCGCACGGTTTACTAAACGCCAAGAGAATGTCGAAATGTGGAAAACTCTCCCAAAACATTAGCAGCGTTTTTAGCACCCAGACCACGTATTACTTTGTCCTGCCATGATAAATACATGGCCTCCGGGCAGCGCTCAGAGAACATCGCTGGAACGTATAATGAACCATCCGGCAGTTCCAATCCCTTACGTGATGCGGTGACATCACACATGCAAATGCTTCTGACCAGGGTGGCATCCCGCAGTGGGAGTTGAAGAATGACATCCATGCGTTTGGTGCGCTCTGTAATTCTGGCTATGCGCATGATCTTGAGAAACAGCAGATAGACTCTGCCGTCACATAATAATGCTGTGTTTTCTCATACGTCTCAATCCACTCAATAGTCAATGGTTTCTTTGTTCTGTTTTTTTCCCTTTGACAGTCTTTAAAATCATCAGGGTCTGTCACATTCCTGGTCCCCATAAGGGGAAGAGATTCAATTGAAGTGTAGATCTCACATGTGGCATAGATGCATTCCGCACCCTGAAAAATGCTTGGCCAAGAATCCCAAGGACTTCTGCTGCATCATCGCAATAGTAGCTATGCCCGCAAGACGTCACCGCCGTAATGATCTCGAGCCGAGTGAATAGAGGAAGCACTGCACATGCACGCGTGTATGAATTCCGCCATTATTGGTGAAGAGCGATGAAATCTGAATTGTTTTGTGCTGGTATTTCTTAACACATAGATTCTGTGGGGTCTGTAAAATGTCTTTTCTTCATGAATTGGTCGCGTTCCCTGCATACTTGCATTCCTAGAGAGACATCAGCTCTTGTAATTCTCATCTGAGCTCAGCTCATAACCATTTACTGCAGATTCTAATTTTTTCTGTTTGAAAAAGATGAGTAAAATAGCTGTTCTCCACTTCTCACTGATAGTTGAAGGTTTTTGTATCAGTGTATTGTGGTATCCCTACTGCCCCATCTGTAATTAGGTCAAAATGGCCTGTCCTTGTCGTATCTTACCAGCGGCTGTGAATGAAACCACTTCACCCCTTTTTTGCTCTCACCGCTCCACCCCTCTGAGAGGAATAGCGGGGGAAAAAAGCTCAGAAAAGCAATATTGTCCTTTAGGACTCTGACACTCATGAAATTAATCTATTATCTTCCTGTGCAGCTGCCATGTACTGATACAAGGTGGCTGACAAGTCCTCTCCTGCCATTGTAGTGCCGTGACATTTGGCCATTCAGTTCAGCATGCTGACATGGGCAAGAACTGCGAGTCACTAAATTAACGTAACGAATGGCGAGATGAGAGCAAAGGAGCGTTCAGAGGCCAAGCGGGACAGTAGGATAAATTTCTGCTTTCTATTTAAAGACCTGACCTCAGCACCTTGCTACAAAAGCTGGCTGTATTACAGGAGAAGGTTAAAAACACTTTTAGTTGGTCCAGACTGTGGCTTTTAATACTGCCCGCTCTGGTTTGCCCAAGGTCTAGTTCAGTACCTAAAAAATGCAAACATGTACATCCATCCTGGTCACATATTATTGTAGCACAGTTTCTGCTGTATACAAAAACAATTTTATGTTAGTCAATAGTATGTTATAAGTAGCTGAAATAACCACAAATATCAGAGCATGTCCAAATATCTCAGGGACCCCAAAATCACCTGAGACCCCAGAGGGTTAAATAAACCTCCATTCGATGAATGCAAAAGTGCTTGAGAGAGTGTGTTGGGAAGTAGCAATGCTACTAACTTCATTTTTAATAGCGTGAATGTATTTCAGCTGTTTTCAAATCAGCAAGTAAGTAAAATAAAGTATTATTCATATCCAGCAGGGTAAAAAAAAAATTTAATTGTTACATATCACACAGCATTGGCACCGAGCCAGTTGAATATTACAATGTGCTCTTATAAACTGTCCTCTCGATTTCAGTTTTAGTTTAATGTGACTTCTTGGCATGACAAGTAATGGTACATCTGTATTTTAAAAAAGATTTGCAGCATAGCTGTATATAAATTGAGCAAACACATACTGTAACAAGGGCAAAAAAAAAATAATCTGAACATCAAGAAAATAGACAGTACGTAGAGTAATTGTGGGAAAATATAAAATTATTGACATTATACAGGAAAATAAATGTAGATATGAAGCCTAGAAACCAATAAGAGAGAGTATATAATAAGAACAGAGACAGAGTCAGCATTCTCTCTACTTCATGCTGTGATTAATTTTATTGAATCAGTTCATGTTGTGTAAATCGAACTGCTTTTACTATTTATGGAGAGTTTGATTCTCAAAAACCATCTGAATGAACCAATTCACTAAAATTATGTTGTGCTTAATTTGGATTTGTGTAGAACTGTTTTAATGAAACATTTTGTTTCTTTCTGTTTATCTGTGTGTCTATCTATAATAGAATGCAATTTCTCTAACTCTGACCTCCACAAGAGTCCATGGTGTAGTTTAGTGGGTGTCTATGCAGTACAGAGGGCGAGAGCAAGGAGGGACAAAATGGATACATTTGAGGGGGAGACTAGGGCGGGATATGGCAGGCTGTGATGAATGACCTGAACACTCACAAACACTCCAAACAAAGAGAGTGTGTGAGAGAGAGAGAGAGTGTGTGTGTGTGTAAGCTATGGACAGCTCCTGTCAAAAGAGGCCATTTTATTTATTTATGGTTGCTGTGCTTAAGAGATGGTCAAGGTCAGGCTATGTGTCTGCTCTCCTGTTTTTGTTTTGTGAGCTGGATCAATTTACGAAATATGTCTGTTAACAATTCTACTGATACTCATCTCTCTATCCCGGCAGTGTTTCACCATGGAAACCCATCTCCCACTGCTGTTTCTTTGACACTGGATAGAGAGGTCTTTTCAACAAGTTCAGACATTTATACATCAGTTAAGAAGCTGTTGTTTATTTGCTGCTCCTGAAAGGTTCTTCCAACATTTTCCTTGTACGGGTCTTGGTGAAGTATGTCCTTCCCCCATGTGGATTGTAGATGTAATCCCACGGAAGATTGAACTCCATCGATCTGAATAGAGCAGGCTGGAGAGGCTGTTATATGGCTTCGGGAGACTCAATGTAAACATCATGTCAGCATTATGTCTTCTTTCTGAACTTCACTGTGTGTCAAGTGTTTAACGCCACTTACGCTTAATATAAGGCTACTCAGTCAGTCTATCAGAGAACTGTATTCACTAACAGGTGGGACTCAAATTGTTCTGTACATCCAGCATACAGTACTACTTGAGGAGATTGAATAATCTATACTGAATAGCCAAAGTCAAACCCAAATCCTTTTGATAGTCATAAATAATACCTGTAAACATAGTGACTGTCACTGAAGTACACATAAAATATGGTGACAGCCATAACATTAATGCACAGGATAATTTTATACAGTTAGTTTGGTTAGAGATGTGGTTCCCAATTTCATTTATGTTTGTGGTTTGAACATCTGAATGTATGAAATCCATCATATTGGAATTATCGTTTTGGCCTAAATATCAGCCACACTGCTGAAATACACTTGTATCTGAATTGCATGCAATATTTAAATCCATTTGGATATAGTTTTAACATAAACAAACGAATGAACGTATTGTGATCCATATTTGTAAGTTATATATAAATGAAAAATGAAAAAAACGCACTTAAAAAACATTGCTATTTGATAATCGTAATTTCAAAGCAAAGTAGTTCAAATACATTATGGCTAGTTGTGGGAGATAAAATATTTACAGTGGCATGAGAATAAAGCAAATTGGATTTATTGATGGTAAGTATAGTATATGACATTATGTCACAAATAGTCCATGCATCAAATTAGGTTTATTAAAATTAAGTTTGTTTTAGTTAAAACTAAAATTGTGTGATGCAAAAGGATGGACATATAAACTATATAAACCTTTAATTTATGCTTAAATATTTGTTTGTATGTATTTCATGTAGACACAAGTGTTGTGGAAAATACCAGTATTCCCCCCTTTAAAATACAGAGAAAAAAAAACAGGGAATGATGTGAAAAGAGATCAGGAAATGTTACAAATCGGATTTAAACTTGTTACCCTAACGAACACAACACAGCTCAGTGTTCTTGAGCACATGTACTAACCACTAGGCCACATTTCTGAACGCCCTGTGATCATTTCAGTTTCTTTACAGTTGGTTTTTAAAAACCAGACATATGTTTTATTGATGCATTTATTCTGTGACTTAAATCAGATGAGTAACTTAGATCCCATATAACAGTGTAACCAAGTTGGAATTGACACCATCCCTGATTCTAAGTCATGATTAAGTTTGATTTGCAGTAGGCTTGAGGGGGATGTATACATCACATGACTTCATAACCTCTTCCTCCCAAAGTGACTTTCATCGTTCATGCAGCAACTGTTAAATTAAAACCAGATATTACAGAACCTTCTCCAGAACTGGTTTCTGGTAGTCTCTCTGAAAAAAATACACATACAAAAAATACTTTGTACCCAAAGAACAAACTCACATCTGAGGCTGATCAAGCTGTTGTCTTAGATGGGTCACTCTCAGTGTTTCCCTCACATGAACTTTTCTGGGAAGTCTGAGATGATCAGGGCAGAATAAGCAGTGTTATTTCTAGAACTATGGGCATATTTAGTCTCGTGGACTTTAGAAAAATTAACCTTTGCTTTCACTAATTTTAGTTTTGTCTCATCTAAAACTACTGTCTAATAGCATTCTATGTTGGGTAGCAGTGAAAAATGATTTAAAATAAAACTTTGAAACTACTTTTGTAAATATATTTGCATTATCTATAAACCAAAATGACATTTACTTTTCATAGGTGTTATTTTCCCATCTCAAATTACATGTCAGTTAATGTTCATCCAATTCATCACCAGCAGCACTGCAGATTTGATGATATACAAGATTTGACTAGTGTTCATGTTCTTTCTTGACTCTTCACACGTTGGTTGATTTAAACACCGGTGAAGAGTCTCTCTCTGCTCTTCTTTGCCTCCTGCTAGGGTTCACAGGCTTGTACATCTTTAATTATGAATCAGATTCTTTTGCCCCTGTTTTAGAGTGACTCCAGACCGGCTTCGCTCAAGTCATCCACTTGAAAGTTTGAAAACCTCCAGTGACAGGAATATTAATGTGGCGGCAGTGTCGTATCTGTTTCAGCTCATGCATATTCAATGTCCCCCCAGCTCTCTAAGATTTATGTCAGACTGTGCAGGCGTGTGCTTCTCCACCATTTTAGATAATAGCATGCTAAATTGATGTTATCAGGAGGAGTCTCTCTCTCTTTCTCTCTATCTCTTTCTTTTTTAGTGTTCCTACCTTTATCTTTCATGCCTCTTTCCTTCCTTTTCTCTCCCTGTCTCTTTCTCGGCTCCTCTGCCCTCAATCTCCTTGTTGGGCAGAAGTTACAAAGGAAGCCTAGGTCAGTTCCTGGTGGAAAACACCTTACAAGCTCACTAGTGACACCCCAGGAGACAACAGAGGGGGGGAAATGTATATTTAGGGAGCAGATTGGGGGCAATCATTTGGATTATCTTTTAATTAAGGACACTTGAGTTGTGCTCACTCTGTTGAAGCAAACGCCCAGCTGCTAATGAAGTTTAAACAGACATACTTTGTTTAATTATGGCTAATCGCAGAGGCCCAATGTCCAGACCTCTTTGATCTACCACTGGCAGGGTAATCTTTCTGGCAGATAGCATCTCGCGTTCGTCCCTGGCTCCTTTTAAGATGTTGCTATGGGAGGTCCGAGATTAAGCATGGGTTAATTGAGCCAGGGTAGATTTGTAGCGTGTGGGTGCTGTGTGTCAGACAACAAGTGTAATAACTAATGCTAGATATTCAGGTTTAATAGGGGTGTGCTGCAACGTGGCGATGTAAGTACACAATATTTTTTTGTTTAATCAAAATTAAATCACCATTGTATTGTATGCTCACCACACTTCTGAGGTGAAAACATTTTTAGAAATTTAAAATGTATGACTGTAAATATAAAGTTCTGAAGAACTTTAGTGTCACTTTTTTTCAGTTTAGTGCTGAATACCGTTTTCGGTAACACTTTATAATAACTA
>JAUMHQ010000053.1:14236487-14246888 GCA_032361165.1 Enteromius paludinosus
CCTTTCCTTTCCTTTCCTTTCCTATCCTTTCCTTTCCTTTCCTTTCCTTTCCTTTCCTTTCCTTTCCTTTCCTTTCCTATCCTATCCTATCCCTTCCTTTCCTTTCCTTTCCTTTCCTTTCCTTCCCTTGCCCTTCCTTTCCTTTCCTTTTTGAACAATCAATTTCTTGCTTTATATTTTGTTAGACTATATATTGTGTGATATAATGCAAATAAATGTATTTATATTTAATTGTAATTTTTTCACAAAAGAAAGTTTGGTAACACTTTATAGGGAACACTAATTCACTATTAACTACAGTATGACTTTTACCTCAATAAATTCCTAATTTGCTGCTTATTAATACTTAAGAATTAAGGTAATGCAGAATAAGGCATTAATATGTGTTTAATTAGTAGTAATAAATAATAAGAAGTTTGTTATGTTTATATATCGTTAAATATAAAACAGAAGAACACCTGTATTAGGAAACCGTTGTGAACTGGGAACCGGCTTCATACACCCACTTTATAATAACCTTGAGACTAGTTTTTTTGTCAGACATTGGTTCTGAGAGAGTGTGTTTTACCATTGGATTGCATGTAAGTGTTCAGAAGTGAGCAAATATGATAGTAGGCAACTGTATGTCAGCCTTTTCTCTCTTTTCTTAGCATAAATGTCTCATGTCACGGCAGTTTAACATTCCATTATTGTAGCTAGAGTTATACATATACATACAACACTGCATTTCTCACAGGCGCTGCTTTATCTTCACTTGCTTAACTCTTGAGTAGCTCTTGTCCATTCAAGGCAAGGGATTTCTCTCTCTGTTCCCCCTTCACTTCATCCACTCCTTCTCCAGTGAGCTGGAATCACTTGAATGTCCCACCCAAGCACTCTCTGGCCCTGGAGAGGACGGCTCAGAGTCGCCCATCTCCCCAGCACTCCACTGCTCTCAAGCGCCTCTCTACTCAATGAGCCCAGCTCCCAGCTGGGAGGCCCATTGATGCCCCGCTTTGGGTCGATTGTTCCCTTTTGGAGAGGGGAGGAGAGGGGTGGAGTGAGTGGGGCCGCCCTAACCCCACCCCTGGGCATTGAGCTTGGCCTAGCAGGTGTAAACATCCAGCACTTCTCTCCCCATGAGTGGGCAGTTAAGAACCCCAGGTAGTCATGGAGAGTGCCTCAGAGGAATTAAGAAATTAGAGAGAGGAGAGAAAAAAGTCAATGAATGGAGGGATTTGGTATGGCGGGAGGTCGGGGGAGGAGGAAGAGGAGAGAATGAGGATATGGAGAGCAGGCCCAGGTGTTCGGGCTTATTATATGACCCAATATGTTGTGAGCAAGATAACCTTTCACATTCAGCGGACCCCACATAAACCCACCAAGGCCTTTTTCATGGTCAAGGAGTCATCGTAATAAAAGCGGAGAGCTCACCTTACATTGCCGGCACATGCCTGTGCACAAGGCCTGGTTTTGTGACATCGCTACTCTTTTAACCTCAACAGTCCTGAGATGGGAAACCTGACAATCAAACAATGCTTAGTTGTCAATTATTTGTTTGTTTGTGTTTTATTTATTTATTTACTCTACCTCTAAAGGTAATAGGCAGCAAAAATGTACTATTTTAATCAATTTTCAAATATAATTTATTCCAAAAACTTATTTACTATTATTGATTTATATTTTTTCCATTGTAGTTATTTTTTATTCTAATAAATAAATAAATTATATATATATATATCACCAGTTTCACACGATAAAAGCAGGCATAGCACATTTAATGCATGCAAATGTGAGTAATAATTTGTTCTGTACTAGTTATTACTGCATGACCGTATTCTGCATCCCCAACTTTTTATCTATAAATGAGAAGTATATTAGGAGCTTAATGATTAGAATTGGAACATAAATAAAAGAAAAAAAATGGAATAAAAAATAAAACATGACCATCTCTTTTTTTTCTCACCTAGTGTCAGAAGTGTTAAGCATCATTCTCTCATACTGACATTTTACTTCATTTCATATCAAAGCTAACTATAATCCACAACTGACAATATGTTCTATGAGTTTAGAAGTTGACCTGACAACATACTGTTACAATATACAGAGACATGTGTCCAGTTTTCTGGAGGTTTGGAAAGAGAAGGTTAAAGGAAATCCCAGTACTTCAGCTCTGTCTGTCATGTTAAAGTGTAAGTGTGTGAAGAAGTGATGTTTTCGTTGATGGTACTGCAGTGGAGAGTGAATGTGTATGGGTAAACAAAAAATATGTGTGAAGAGCCTACAAAAAAAAGACGGCCATTTAGCATGAACTGGATTAACAACATGAAAAAAAAGAACTGCATTTATCTTCTCTTGCATGCGACGGAAATGAAGCTCCATTAAATGCTTTCATTTCCAGGCAACTCAACACCTGTGTTTTATTCATATATTTATTTTTGCTTTCAACGAGGACAGGATGAAGCCTCAATGTGTGAGGACTGTTATTTAGTCTCTCTCTCGCTGTCTCTCTCTCTCTCTCGCTCTCTCTCTCTCTCTCTCTCTCTCTCTCTCTCTCTCTCACACTCCTCACGAAGTGTTATTTACTAGCAAGATATCATCCTCTCTTTAATCCTATTAGCATTGGATTTCAGTTGTACTTACAGCGTCCTGCACCTGCTAAACTGTTGCCTGCTAAAGCTGCATAAATACACATACAGTAAAGGTGCATCATAGGCTATACTGACTCTCTAGAATTGAGCGGCATGCAGAGAGAGTAAGGAGGGAGGCTTGGCTTTCTAAGATACTTATTTAGCAGAGACTTGGACTGTTCAATTCAGTCCAGAGTCTTGTTGAGAGTAGCTCAGGATTGGACTGGCGAGTTTCTGCATAAATCTGTTACAAAATTAAGCTATTGCAACTTTGTAGTCTGGAGGTAGCCAGCATCAAAAGCTCCTTTTACTGTATGATGCAGTGCTTAGGCATTAGGTATCAAGTCCTTTGTGGATTTAAAATTTCCCAGAGTAAAGTATCTGTTTGGTGGATGCAAAAAATATTTGGGATTTTTGCATTTGCATAAATGTTTTTGGCTAAAATGTTTCAATCACTTACATGTTTTAAAACTTCTAAGCTGAAGTAAAGATGTTTGTTGTGGTCCTGGAAGTTTCAGTCACATGCTATATTTGAACTACTGATTCAGAAAAGTTAAAATGATCAACATCAAAAATCAAGATTCAGAAAAAATCCCAAAAATTAATTTTCATTCTGTTTATTCTGTTACTGTATTTTTATTTGTGTTTTAACCTAATACACTATATATGTATATGTTTGTATTGTGTGTGTGTATATATATAATTTATAAAAAGAAACAGCAATACACTATAAAACACAATAAAATCATGATAACATAATAATAAAAATATTATTAGTTATCTATTTTTGCAAATAAACTCTTCATAAAATAAAGACTAGCTAGCTAGAATAGATATGGTAGAGCTAGTGTTGGTCAAGTTATTACTATTTTTGCAATAATTAAAAAGAGAACAAGTAGATTGTCACAATGTCTGTCTTGTCTCACCTGGTCCATGTGTTGTCTTTGTTTTGGATTTGATTCTGTTTCACACATGTTTTTGCCTCATTTGTAACCCCGACTCTCTCATTTGTGTTTCACTCCCTTCCAGCCGTGTTTCCAGGTGTCCAGTATTATGTCTTGATTAGTTTTGTATTTAAATTGTGATTTGTGTTTCATTCAGTGTCAGTCGTTGTTTGAATGTAATGTCAAGTATTCGTCAGCTACCCTATAGCCTTCCTTGTCCGCTGAGAAGTGAGACAGAATTGTTACAGAACAACTGACCACAAATGGAGGTGGCGTTCACTTCGGACCATATCCTCCGAGACCCACCGTTCAAGGAATATGTAACACAGGTTTATCAACTGGCTGAACGGTCGGGTCTCTGAGATGCGGCAATCTTACAGCACCGCCAAGCTCCTAGACATCATGAGATTAAAGTGGGTGGAGGTCGGCGGTATTTCTGTGCCTGGTGACGGTCCGGGCGCAGTCAGGAGGATCGCTGCGACCGATTAAAATGTGCCACAGACTGTTGCGGTTCCCAGTCCGCCTCCTCCAGATCCGGCCCCGGAATTTCGGCCAGGAGAGCCGTTTCAGAGTCCAGTGGATTTAGAGTGGGAGTCAGATATTCCGGAATTAATCCCTGCAGATTCTGGTCCAAGTCTTCCCACTCTAGATGTAAAGTGGGAATCAGACATGCCAGAGCTGGTCCCCCTGGTGTCCAGTCCACAAATATCGGGTCCCAGCCCCGAATCACAGTCAGGGGAACTGTGTTTTGGTTTCCGTATGAAGGTTTGGTCTCCGAATCACGGCTAGGAGAGCCGTTTTCAGGTTAAAGCCCCGAATCACAGTCAGGAGAACTGTTGTCAGGTCCGGTGCCCCAGTTACGGCCAGGAGTGCCGATCCAGCCACCCGTGGATTCCGGTCCGCAGTTTTCGGGTTCCAGTCACAAGTCCAGACCAGAGAGGTCCCTAGACCGCTCCTCCCCTACAACATCCAATGACCCCATCCAATGATAATTTTTTTTGGGGGGGTAGGTGTACCTGGGTCGTGATAGGGAGGGGTGAGATGGGGCCAGAACCACTGTGGACAGGTGAAGGACAGCCGGAGGGCCAGATCCGCTGTGTCCATCCAAGGGTCCCGGTCCGCTGTGGCCACCCGAAGGGCCAGATCCATCATGGCCATCCAGGACTTGTATTAGGGGGGATTGGGGATGTGGGGGTCGACGTTATGCCACGATGTCTGTTTTGTCTCACTTGATCCTCATGTTCAGTCTTTATTTTTGTTTTGATTCTGTTTCTGTGTTGTGTTTCACTTCCTTCCAGCTGTGTTTCCAGGTGTCCTGTATTATGTGTTGATTCGTTTTGTATTTAAATCATGATCCGTGTTTCATTCAGTGTCAAATCTTATGTTTTTCTGCTTTGCTAAAATTCCTGTCTCCCTGCCTCCCTTGTCCGCTGAGAAGCGAGACGTACTCATTACATAGACAGAATACAAAAATAATGCAAAATACTGTAAAAGTACATATATACAAATAGTATATAAACACTGAATATTGCTGAACATGCTAACATGCCCTTGAAGTTTTTAAGCATGCGTGTTTCAACAAAACATTTATTTTGAAGGCCAAACATCTTTCCTTTTAAAGACCTCAAAAAGTGTTTGGCTAACATTGAGCTCAGACATCAGTCTCGGGGTGACAGTGGCGCTGTGAGGTTTTTAATGTTCGCTCTGTCCCTCAAGAGCTCTCCCGTCCCTTCATTCCCTCTGTGACTCCTCCGCTCTATGTGTGTGTGTGTGTTATGCACATATATATGTGTGAGGTATGGGTATCTCCAGCTAGAGGCGAACAATATGGAATTTGAAATATTAGCCGCCGTTGTGATTGAACATGGCTTTCTTATCACCAGGTTGCCAGGTAGGTGCACTATAACGATGACTTATCGCCAGGGTGAGTAACAGCAAGTATATAACAAGATTCCCCGACATGACAAACGCCACCCCCAGGACACCCTGTACCCGACCTCTCATAGACAGGGCAACAGATGTGCCCCTGTTCCTTACGTTTCAGCATATACTCACGTGCGCCCTTAAGGCTAAATATGGCCTTTTCTAAGTCGAGGTTAAAGGGTATAGTCATTTTAATAGCCATTTACCACCTTGTCACCATTTGCTTTATGTTATGTACTATGTATGTATAGTCTTTCTTTCTGCCTCTTTTTATAGGGTATATAGGCCTACATAACCACTTAGTACTTCTCTGTGTAAATGGGACACATTCATTCATTTATTCATGCATTTATTTCTTAATTTATTGTCTGTCTGTCTGTCATGTATCTAACTATAAAAAAAAAACTTTCTAGGAATACTTGTAATCCTGAAAAAGGTCTCTTTGTTGTAGTGATATTTTATTTTAAAGCTTTTTCATTATTAGAAATGAGTAAATGCTTTGCTTCCAGGTTTTATTTTTTATTGTGCCCTTTCATGAAGAAAGGAATTGCTGTTCTGAAGCTTCATGATAATTGAACTAAATTTTTATTGTGATTGATAGTGCTAATGAGAAGGGAATTACAATGCCCTGTGATTGTTCCATAATAATACAATGTTTTGCATATTAATGTTTGATTTTTCTTGTCTTTCTTATGCCATCTGAAGAAAACATACATGTTTGTAAGATCTCAGGCTTTCTGCAGCACCGGGGTAGAAAAGTCCCTCATGAGGGAACACTCATGGATTTAGTGTCAGACAAGGTCAGAGGTACAGTCACAGGGTTCAAGCCGTCTTGTCGCTGTCCTAAGTGGGCGACATTTGCTATTTGACTTCCCATGTATATGAGTGTGTGGGAGCGTGTGGAGTCAGGGGAGTCACTCTGAAGTATTTGGAGGCTTATCATGTTGCATGTCAAAATAACTGACCAACCTTGCTTCAAGCCTAGGACTGCTGACCTTTGACCCAAGTGTTAAACCAAAAACAGATGCCTCATATCCGGCCTTTAAACAAGCTTGAAGGATTTTTTTTTTTCACCACCTTCAGAATGTTATTTTTCTAATTTCACATGTGTCACTTGAGAAAAACTGCATTTAGTTTTGGATTATTTGAAGTGTCTTCTGACTTTTATTTTGAAGTTCCTTTCTCTTGTCTTGTCTTCTTGATCCTTCCTGATTGTATCCAGGTGTTTTGTGTTAGTTAATTAGATCCCCATCCATCAACAGCCCTCATAATGTCTCGCACTGTTTTGTGTAGCATGATTTATATTGATGAGTTTCTGCTAATGTTTTAAATAATTATATTGTCTTATGTCTTTTTGCCTGCGCTTTGTTAAATTAGTGCAGCTTTGTAAAAGCGAAGATTTAGATTCAAAGATTTATTGACCACTGTTGATAAACTCCCATTTTGGTGTTCTGATATTAGTAAAGGCTCGTGAGTTGAAACAGAATGGCTTGTCAACAGCACTGCTCTTTTGGCGAGGTCACTATGATTCTGTTTACTTTTCAGAAGAATATTTACCCTCTGGGCTTTTTGAAAGCATCCTGTGAAAGTTCACCCAAGAAAAGCAGTGGGAAAGAAAATATACACTCTCAGAACACGGACGGCATTATAAAGTTGGGCTCGAGGATGCTAGAGCTCATTATAAGAGGAGGAATTAGATCTGCATAGTTGCGTGCTTGATAAATGTCTGGGTGGGATCCTGCTTTTACTTTCTCATCACTTTAGCCAAACATTTTTTCGCTCTTTCCCAAATTCTTTTTGCAACTCACTAATCTTGCTTCCTTTTCTAAATTTGATTGCACATAGGATGGAGATAAACTATATACTCTCTAACAAGGTTTTCCAATCCACTCCTATAAGCTTTGCACATTTTTGGCGGCTCACTAATATGATACACCCAGTTCATGTGGCCATAGGTATTCATTTGTATATGCCAAATTTAGCTGTAAGTTTTTTATCGTGCATGTGTGTATTATGTGTAGTTCATAATGTAAAGTTGTCCCAAAACAACTACGCGATCCACAATGTCACAGTCCTATCCTTTTAAATGCAATATTTGCAAATTAATATTATGTTAGAGCATTTGAAACACTATTTGGAAACACTGCAATATAATTTATTCTGCATTTTTTCTTAGAAATCAGTTGACTAAACTGTACAACATTATTATGATATTAATATGAGCCTTAGATGAAACCAAAAACAGGTGGAGTTACATGTTTTCATGAGCCCGTTTAAACAATACTGAAATCTCATCTGCAAAAGACATAACTGTCTGGTGTTTACGAAAAAACTTGGAAGATCTGTTTACTGCCAGATCCTGACCTGTCCAATATATTAGACACACAGATACTTTGCGATAATTGCTTTATTATATCACTTTAATGTAATGGTTTTAACCACCACTAACCTAAAATCTTTCAATATTGGTTGCTTTTCTGCTTTTTTTAGTTGTTGGAGATATTCAGAGACAGTTTAGGCAATAATAACATTTGGGACAGATTCCTGAATGCAAACTTGCATGGGTCGGATTAAACCATCAATAAGCACTATCAGTAGTGTTAGGCTCCAGACTAATGATTTATACTCCCTAACATGGAACTGATCTCTATCAGATTGATGAATGCACCAACCAATCATGTTCCTGCAAACCCACAGCATGTACATACACCAATAAGTGATGATAAACGGCTCCCGTCAGAGTTATTTATGCATTGAAGGGGGCCTAGCATTGGCCCGCCGTGGGGTGGAGTTTCCATAGTCATTCTCCCGGTCGGTAGGTGGTCTCTTTTTTTTTCTTCGCTTGCCTGGTCTCATCCTCCCCTGATATAGAGGTTCTGCTTAACCTCCCTCGCAGATGGCTGAGGGATGCGTCCCAGCTAGGGAGAGGCCTGTGGCCCGTGGATCATCCCACACAATCGTACTACAGAAACCCCCCTCACACAGTTTATGTTCTTCAGATGCCTGTGGTGGACATAGAGGGATGCACATGGGGGATCTGGAGGCCATAAATGGGCTTGTCATGAAGGAACATGGTTCTTCTTACATCCTGTCTCTGTTTAACACGTTTAGCGTGTGGGTGTTATTGTGTGTCCACTGTGTTCAAGTCATGGTAGATTGCCGTAATTAGTTTCCAACTCTGACATATTGCCTTAGATCTGTCTGTCATGTTTATTTTTGTTTAGGCAGATGTGTAAAACTTAATGTTTTTTTCACCTCATGCCAGAATCTACTCTTTGTAGTGACTGTTTTTTTTTATTATTATTATTTAGCTGACTTTTGTTCAGACTTTAAACAGATCCTTTTCATCATTTTGCCGTTTTTTTACCATACAAATAGCCATGTAAACCATTTAATCACAAACATACACTGATTTGTATAAATAATATGTATGTATATATTTACATATATATAATTTTATTTTAAAATTTAGCCATTTATTAATAATAAGTAAACACATATTAATTCTATATTACCTTTTATCCCTAATCCTACCTAAAACTTAACAACTACCTAACTAACTATTAATAATTGCCTATCTTAAGTGTTTAACTGACTTATATTTATATTGTGTTTAATTGACCTATATATATATATAAGTATATAGTACACCCTAAAGAAAGAATGTGAGATGGTGAATTATAACTTTTCTTTTTAATCTTTGGCCACCTTCAGCTGTCTTATGAAAAAAGATTCTCATAGTTCCAAGTCTTTCTGAGCTGATGAAGTTCAGTTTTTATTGTGCAGGTGAGCTGTGTGTGCGGCTGACCTCAGAGTACTGACTTTATGAGCTTTCTTCTCTTCTCATCCTCCTGTTTGCTTTCGTCTGTGTCTCCTCTCCTCTACTGTACGTTAAGTCTATGAATTTACAAGTTTTATGGAAGAAGAGAGAATACAAGGAGTAGTGAAGGACAGTTCATGTGTATGTGTGTATATATATGTGAGTGTGTTTATCTCGGCTCGCTTGCATTGAACAATGCAGCAGTGCAGAAAGGACTCGCCTGTAAATGTCATGTTCCTTCAGACAGCCAGGACAGATGAGATGCAGACTGTACAGCTTAAAACCACACAATTAAATGCACAGGTGTCCTAATACGCTTTCAGTCAGAGCAAGGGTCTGGGAAGTGCATCTCCTTGAGCACACAGACTCTTTAATTGCAAAAGTTTCCAACTTCAAGCTGTTAAACAGACATTGGACCACTGTGCTCGAGCCATCTAAACTAAAGTGACAGTTATTGGCCCCTCTCGCCCAGGAAAAAACATTGAGCTATTTCCTGTTGTGTCCCATTTCGCAGTAGGAGTGTATTCCCATGCATTTGATATGGCCATATTAACCATGCACTCGTGAGCTCAGTCCATAACTCATGACTTAGGCTGAAATTTACAGCTCTTCACTACATTAAAACATTCTCTGCATGTGTTTTCCCCTATTGACCGAATTCCCATAATATTGTTTTTCATAAAGCGTGCCGCATTTAATGCTTGTGTACTGTCTGTCAAGCATTTTGGCTTGAATGGTGCTCCTGGTTATAATAGAGTAGGTGATGATAGGTAATACAAGGAAGTGATGAAGTTTGTGTGTGTGTGTGTGTGTGTGTGTGCGTACTTGCCCTTAGTATCAGTTCACAACAAAGATTTGTGAGGACATATTTTCCCATCTGTTTAAACTTTATTTATTTACTTATTTAATACAATCACTTATTTGCAATACTAAATCTGGCCTGTTTGCTAATTATAATTATCTTGGTATTATGGCTAATATTACAAATTACTTATAAACTGTGGTAGCAAATGATAATACATTCATTTAACACACACACACACACACATGTTGGGTTTACATGTTTTATGGGGACATTCCATAGGCGTAATGATGTTTCTACTGT
>JAUMHQ010000053.1:14254594-14267588 GCA_032361165.1 Enteromius paludinosus
TATAAAGGATGAAATAAATGCTTACTAATGCTTAACTAATCATTCATAGTGTGTAGTTATTATAAAGTGTTACCGACATGGATAATAAGGCAAAGCCCCTCTTATTACTTTGAGACTGAGGTAAAACATAGATTTAAAATCATAACAAGAAATAGTTTAATTAGCTATGATACCGTTTTTAAAATCAAATGTTTGCATACAGCTATGTAACTTACTCTCCTCAATACTGGGAGTTACTCATGAAGTTGTTACGAATGTATCCCTTTTTAGATCTAAATAAACATGTAAAAGAAACCAGGGAAGGTCAAAGGGGCCAGAAATTAATTGCAAAGGTTCTTGCTCATTTCCAAGGAATGGAGACCATTAAATATGTCTATGTAAAATTAGGCGTTTGATGTCCTATGGCTTGCATTATATCTATCATCAGCACAAATGACTTTGTAATTACGCTTAATATTGTTAAACAACCTTGTCTCTCTGATTTCATTATGAATATTTTAGAAACGAGCAGCCCCAGGTGGAATCTGCTGAGGGTTTTTTTTTTTTTTTTTGCATTCACTGCAATGGATTTGGGGGAAATCTGTTGAATTTATTTAACATAGTAAAATGTGTTAATTACAACTGACAATACACTCTCATTGTAAAAGATCATTAAATTAGTCAGAATACTAGTTAGGCACATTTGAGCTGAGCTTTTTCAACTTTCAAACATAGATGCCTTGTTTGGATGCCTATATCTTTACAGAAAATAAAATCTTATAATAGCTTAAGTCCTTAGCTTAGCAACATGCTAATGAAAGCTGTATTATAAACAGCAGTGAGTTCTGAACATTTAGTTCCTGATGTTCAGTGTTCCAAATCAGTCCCGGTGCCTTGACAGTTATAATGCAGCCTATGTAGTCAGCAGGCAGCTCTCTAGTTTGCCGAGCAGAGCTGCAGAGTTTCTCTGTGTGCAATGCATCAGATTCAGTGAAAGGAAGGAGCCCTGTGTTCATGTTCGTGTGTGAAAGTCTCATTCTGCCATATTGATATTCCATCATTCCTAGAGTGCTCTCTTGGGCTCGTCTTTCCCCATCTTTCTTTCCATCTCTCTCTCTCGCTTTCCCTCAGTTTCTGGTGATTATGGATAGCGTTCCTACGGAGAGGTGAGTCTAGGCTGGAGCTGTCACCCAGAGCAGGATTTGTCTGTGTAAAAATAGAACAAGGCTTCATATCCCAGAGAAAAGGTCAAGAGCAGGTGGTGTGAACTCATCGTCAGCTCTGCACTTCTACCTGGAATGGATCATGTTTAACATGTCAAGCTCCTGCTAAAATGATGCTGAAAGGAACAAAAACAGATTTTTCCCCCAGTGCCTGGAAGAACTAAAGCTTCCATCATTGTGTTTTGGCTTTTGTAAACTCTATAATCCCAATTGGGGGTATCATATCTCCGCCTTGTATTTTTCTCCCTTCCTCTGTGGCCTGGCTGTGTATTGACACGTCCTGAGCTGTGGGAGAGTGATGGGTGACTCCTACCGCTGTTTCATGATCCCTCATTAGTTTTCCTGACTACCCAGTAGAATCTCACGTACATCGACGGTGCTTCCTCAATGTCACCGGAGCAGCTGCTTGGTCTTCGTGACCCAACATCGTCCTTCCCCTCAAAATGATATTTTCCAGTCTTCAACAAAAAAATTCTGCAGGATTATTTTTGGTTTCTATTTAGTGAAGGGTCTATTGAATATGAGTACCCTAACAGATGGAGTAGTTCTCTGTCTTTTGCCCCTGACACTTCTGATTTGACTTCATGTCAAGCTCTCTCTGAACTCCAAACAAGCCCACTTGTGGCACAACGGGGTCCATTTTAGCAGTTTGATACAGATTTCATTTTTCCACTTGACTTGGTTATTAATCATTAAACACTGCTGATTGTTTAAGTTCCGTGAACTTGCCTGCTGATTTCCATTATAAGTGCTCTCATTCATGGCGCTTGTTGGAAGAAATGCACGGAATGCCCCGACTGATGATTCTCTGTTGTGGCACTGTTAGTGTGTTTTTCCAAGCTTTCAGATGACACATTATTACATTATTGACAGTGATAAATATGAGTCCTCACAGTTTTTTATTTATTTCTTTTCCACATCCAGATTTAAAAAAAAAATTATGTAGCTTAAAAATGGTTTTAATGTTGGTTTCATCTGATTTTAAGAAAACTTTATAACATTTTCAAGAGAATTTGATACATTTCTATTAAAGGGTTAGTTCACCCAGAAATGTCCAAGAAAATTTGGCGTTAATTACCCACCTAAAGACCTTTGTTCGTCTTTGGAACACAAATTAAGATATTTTTGATGATATCAGAGAGCCATCTGTCCCTCTATAGACAGCAATAGACATGCTTTTGCCGGTAATAGCCAAGAATGGTCTCACTGAGTGTCCCAAACCCACAAATATGACTATTTCTGCCCTTTTCTTTGACCTGTCCAATCATCTCAGTACTGAGGGATTTTGAGGTACGTGGATTGTTATTTCTATGTTCTCGTTTGGCTCCTAAGTTTGAGTCATTCATCGTTTTCCACGAATATCCACCACAACTCCAGAATTAGTGACAGTATTTGCCATGTCCTTCCACTCTGCCCAGTGTCAAAGATATTGAGAGAAACTTCACATTAGCACGGAAATGGACATGATAGTAAAGCACTTAGTGAGTGAGACTGGGACATCAATGGCCAAAGTGGGATGTCAATAGCCACTTACGTTAACGCCCTTGACGTATGCTGGCTGTGTCAATAACAATGAGGAACTGTCAATACCTCTATCAGTATTGTAGTCTCTGCACTGACTGACTCCTTCCAACGTTAACCCAAAAAGAGGTCTGTACTTTCTCTGTTGTGTTGCATTTTGATGTACCGTAAGTAAAATATGAGCAAGCAGAGTTCACATAGGCTACTTTTAATTAAGTATTAAGATGTCAGGAGATGGAAAATAAAATTAGTGTACTTTGCGAGCTGATATCTGACAAATCTGTCTCCTAAGATAAGTAAAGTTTCCATGCACCTAAATAAAGGCTTCACACTAGGAGACTGCCCACAAATATGCCGGGGTTTGCAGGCTCCCATGAAGGATACCCCCGGGGTGGCTGAGAGAACAAGATGAACCGAGAGACTATTTGTGTTTGTGTGTGTGAAACTTGATGCATCGGAGGGAAAGAGGGGTCTCTAAGGCTGTTATTCTCCTTGGTGTCACTGACAATGGTGTAGACGGATGTTGTTTTGGCCTTGTGTATGTCCTATACACACACACAGAGTCACATAGTCTCATGTGCAGAGGTGATAGTCTAATTGATACAAGGATACTAGAACACGTCAATGGATCTAGAAATGCTTCCTCGTTTACTCAATCAAACATGGTGTCGCAGGAAATTTCGGTTGAGGGCTGTAAAGTTGATTTAATATTTTTTGGTTTTAGTGCCAAATGTGTTGGCAATCATGCATTCAAATTGAAATGTGCATCTGTGAAGTTATTCTCGCATACATCCTGTTTGTACGTTTCTTACTTTGTCGTCATTTGTGTGTATAATCTGCTGAGTGCTGGGCTGCATGGTGGCTGCCTCTCTTGTTCTCCCAGCTGTCCTAACATGGTGCTGTGTTGACTGTAAACACAGCTGCAGGTCAGAGTAACAGACTGGTCAGACACTGGGTCAGTGTAGAGAGAGAGCAAGAGAAGGAGGAATCATTTTAAAGAACTTGCATGCTACAATAATCTTCAACTTGAGCTTGACAAGTGGAACATCATCCTTTGTGTTGATCAGTGCTTTACTTTATGTAAGTTAAATGTTTAAAAAAGCACCTTGGACATTGAGCCCCAATAGGCATCTGGGCGCTTTTGGGTGCTTAAGTCTGGGTAATTTTGGACACTTTTGCATTACACAATAAAATGTTTTAAAATTATAGATTTTTGTTTATTTATTCTTTTTTTTTTTTGTTAATGTAGGTAAGTCAGAAATCAGGTCTTCTTAAGTTACAGTTGAATTAAAGGTTTATATTTTGGTTTTGGGAGTCCCCAACAACAGTTTGACATGCATGCAAGGTCTAAAATCATTTTTGTCTTCTTTATATGCATTTCCTATCTAGCAGGGAAGGTTCTTGTAACTTTGGCTAATATTAAAAAATATTTAAAAAAAACATGCTTGCATAAGGTTAGTAGAACGTTTCCTTAATGTTATCTGCAATTGATAAATGTTTTAAAAATGTTATGAAAACGTTATCATTGCGTTGTTAGTGGATCGTTTTCAAAATGTTAGCATAAAAACATTATCAATGTGTTGTTAATGGAACGTTCTAAAAACGTTTTGAAAAACGTTCTTATAACCAAACAATAATAAAATGTTAATACAACGTCTAGAAAAATGGACAGTTACATTTTTTTTTTACTTAATGGGAACGTAACGGGAGCGTTTTTATAGCGTAAAATGTTTAGCTGGACAAGCGATTCATTCAACGATTCATTTTTACAAACCCCTCCTTTGCCTGACGCTAATTCTACTGTGAACGGTCGATTTCACGTAAAGCAGTGTTTGTGAGATTGTAACGCTCCTATTGGCAAAGAAAAGATTAGCATTTTGTTTTCAGACCAACGTAAAAAGACCAACAAGTGGGCAGGTAATATGCTAATGTTTCATACTGACGTAAACATGAAACGGCCTGGGAATTGTTTTAAAAATGAAACAAGTTTAAAAACTTGTTTCAATGATTTAGAATCATTTTTATTCACTTTGAGCTGTGTTACAGACTTCATGAAAGGTAATTTTCAAAAATCCATAATAGAGGCACTTTAATAAAATAATTAGCTTGAATTTTCTTAAAATAACTGCCACTTGAATTAATGTCATTACATATACAAAATACATATGACAAATATATATAAAAAATCTGAACGTTGTAATCATTCAAATTATTTTTGGGGCCGCTCTTCATCAAAAAGGAGATACAATCTGGTCTTTTAATTAAATATAGATCAGGCATGCATTAAAAGGTCACTTTCTGGAACAGATGGCAGATGGACAATGTGCTGAACTCTCCATTTTGTCCAGCATACCTCTGTCAGGAGGATGCTGTATTGTTGCTATTACTCTGTATATTTATAGTGTTCCTCTGCATGGGATGTCAAACTTAGAGCTTGGTGCTGCTGGTCCAGGATCCCAGAGGAGTAATCAGAATCAGCTGGGTCCACAGAGGTCAGCCCAAGCCCAGAGGTCAGCACTGGATGCTGCAGGGTCACCGAATGCTAGGTGTGACCCTGACACCCTGCATCCCTGGAAGATATGCGCTTATCAAACCCTCTGGACTTACAGATATTGATAATGGACCTCCTGTCCTCATAACCTTTCATTGACTCATTGAGTTCATTTATGTATGCAGCGGCTAAAACAGGAAGAATTTATATATTCGATAGCCGCAGAGACTAGAAAAGGCGAGAGAGGTCATATTTGTTACTAAACAAGCCCTCATTCCTAGGAACGAGACCTTTGACGTCAGATTCCGAACAGACATGAAAAAGGTCACTGGGGTCATCCCAGGGGAATGTCAAGAGTTGGTGTGTGTTTGTGTGTCTATGTCGGTGTTTGTGTATGTACGCCAGGAAAGAGACACTGAGTTCCGAAGAAAGGAACAGATGGAGACAGAGAGAGAGCGGGATGGCGAGCAAGAGAGAATGAAAAAAAGGCAAAAGGAAATAATCAAATTAGCTTTTTTGAACTGAACTAGCAGTGCCACGCCACACAGTATCCTGACGCGCGCCAGTTTCCCGTGAGAACGGGAGTCGGGTACACAGTGCTCACTCAGACAGTTCAAACATATTTACCCCTCATTGGAAGGTACAAATTAAATTAGCCCCTCCACAAAGAGGGGATGTTTGCCCCTTCTGTTCTGATGTCATGGTAGTGGGCTACATGGCGAGGGAGGCCACTGCAGAGTAACCCACATGCATTTATCTTCCAGACCATTCATCTTCCTGTTCATACTCATGCATACACACAACAACTCTTGCCTCCAAACGCAGAGGATAAAAGCGCCGTCCTGCCTCTTTCTCTGCCTGGATGCTTCCGCTCCATAACCCAAATGAGAGCAGGAGACACACAGTCAAGTGTCTGACACTTTTTGTATACAACACCATAGATGTTGTCTCACTCCCTCTTTCTCTTTGTTTCGCTCTCTCTCTCTCTCTCTCTCTCTCTGTATCCTCTAGAGTTTCTGCAATATTTGTCAAAGTAGTAATTTATCTAAAAATCTGTTATCATTTACGAAACCACATATATCATTTCAAACCCGTAGGTCTATGTTTTACTTACACTTTGGGTTATATTATTCTCTATTTCTATTTGAGTATGTAGACTGGACGTCTAGCTCAAACATTATTTATTACTATTATTTATTTATTTTGAAATAAAAATTATTTTAGGAACAGGATCGACAGTTCAGTTTAAGGGTTTTGACACAACTCTTTCAGATATAAAGACGATTAATAATGCATTTCATAAAACTATCATACATTTTAAAGACTTCTAATATAGTGTACAATTCATATGTGTCCCTTTTGTGGTGTTTTGTGGTTGTCAGTTCCCAGTCATTGTATGAAAAAGAGCAGCCAGCATAATTCTTCAAGATGCTCCTTTTAAGTTCCAAAGACAAATCATGTTAGTTTGGATCTGAAAAGGAAACTCTGTGTTTTAATCATGGACGTTATGGATTTTGGCCACTCTTTTATTCTCGAGATGGGTAACAGCCCTTTAAGGTCTGCAGTGCCCTTTAATGTCTGAGTGTCCTCAGCATTGAAATGATTCAACATTTCCCCTCCTTGTTCCTCTCTTTTCCTCCCTTCCTTTTTTCTTTTGACAATAAGAAGCCTCTGTGGATCATAAATGCTTCCAGATATCGTACAAGGTCGCTATGCTGAAAGATCTTCCCTCTGTCTCTTTAAAATGCTCCATCTGCTTCCAATGACAACTGCTTTACTCCCATAGTCTTTATAATCATGTCAGTCAGGCCCAGAATGCATCCAATGCTGCTGCATCTGTGCCAACAGGCCTTTTCACTGATTACATGATTATTTGATGGCTTTTGATTGTGCCGATTAGGCAAGGTGATGTC
Organism: Enteromius paludinosus; assembly: GCA_032361165.1. Classification (NCBI taxonomy): domain Eukaryota; kingdom Metazoa; phylum Chordata; class Actinopteri; order Cypriniformes; family Cyprinidae; genus Enteromius; species Enteromius paludinosus. The sequence goes on from JAUMHQ010000053.1 coordinate 14,261,722, forward strand.
TCAAGGATTGCAGGACTCAATTTGTTACACATCAAGGTTATTAACAATATCATACGACATAATATAACTACAAAGGGATCTCTTTTTATTTATTTTTTCCAAACAGAATGTATAAGAATACTCCTTAATAAGACAGTTTGTTTAAAAACATGGTGCATTCTAGTTAAAAAAAAAAGTTTTAATGTGTTTTTGATGAAAAACTATTGACAAAATAATGTATACCAGATACTGTACTAAATATCCAAATGCACAGTACAACAACGATAACCACATAATAATTTCCATGAAATGAAGTACCAGTGCTAATAATTAATTCGTTATGATGGATCAGTGCACAGTCAAGTTGCAAAAGTGACAATGTACCGTCCAGTGTCATTATTGATATTGCACATTATTGTGTTGAACAATAATTTATGGATTTGAAAAGTCCACTTAAGGAAACTTTTCTTTGAACAGAAATGTACAGTGGACTTGGTACAAAAGCCACTCTAAAAATATTTGAATTATGAATTTGTTTGCCTTGCACAATTATTGTTGCGCTATGATCGTGCATGAAAAATGGTATGCAGTGAAATATAATAATTTGTGTACATTTTCTATTGATCATATGATTAGTAACTCATTAAGTGGTTATTAAACAAAGTAGTAGTAATTTGGCATATAAGCGTGGTGCAGTTAAGCACATATTTAATATTTTTAAAAAGAAAGCCAATTTGGTTACCTACTGTAGACTGGTGGTATGATGCTGTAAAGTGCTGGTACAAAGTATGTCACATTGTGATAGTCTGCTGTTTCTGCCGTAATGGATGTTCAGAATCGCCACGTAACAAAGTAAAATCGCATGCATGCTTGGGATCTGTGAGCTAATTTAGGCCATTAAATGATTTGCATAATTCCTTCCCTAAATCCGGCACTAAAACTACGCAGACAGCAAATGCAAATAAACAGTGCAGAGATGCCACCTCAGACTAACGTCCATGAGAGAGGCTAACATTACTGTCTCTCCCTGACCCAGGAAAGGTGGGAACAAGCAAACAAACAGTTCGCCGGAGGAATGCATTTCTCTGTCGTCTTTTAGGAGCGGATGAAAAGGGAACAAAACGGGGTGAGAACTAACAGGCAGGCCAGCATGTCAGTTGTCACAGTTCTCTCTATTTGTCTCACACTGCCTCTCTCTCTTCCTCTGATGGCCTCTGCCCCGACACTTCATTCTGCCGTTGAGCGGTCACAAAAGGCTAGTAACTGCACTGCCTGTTGGATGTGTAAACAATGGCATTGTTTACTGTTTTGTTTATTATGCCGGGAGAGATTAGCTGTTATTGGTTTCCTTCAAGCCCAGCAGAGGAAAAGCTGCTTTTAGCCACCACCCTCCCACACACACACACACACACACACACACACACACATACTCTATCACCATTGAGGCTGTCACACCCCTGTCAGTTCCAATAAAAGTGCCCTACCTGAAGTATGCAGATGAGCCGCTTTGTGGTGTTTGGGCACTGGACAGGCGGCCATTCTCCAGGCCCCTTTCTATTATAGCAGAAGCTTGGGGGCCAGGCACTCCTGGGGTCAGGGCCTTTCAACCTCTAGGTCTTGACTTCTGCCACCGTCGCCTGACAAATCACCCCCACACACACAAAGGCCCGCTTGATCCACAGCGTGAGAGAGCTGGCCAAACTGCAGCCGGGCTGAGCGAGCTAACGGCCCTCTTTTTTCTTTCCCTACTCTTCGCCAGCCAGACTGTTATGATCAGACAAAAGGGGAAAGACTGGATGTTGAAAGAGGAAAAGGGAAAAGAGGGAGCAGAAAAAAGAGGGAAGGGGGAAAGCCGAAAGAGAGACGTTTGGGTCCTTTCATTCGGGGCGACTGTGATAAATGGTTGCCCTTTTGCTGGGCTGTGCACTCCCACTGTTCAGTTGGAGCCCTGGGTGACAAGAGGGTCTTTGAGAGAAAAAAAAAAAGACAGACAGATAGACAGACGAAGAAACGACAGACACCTTGCGCTATATATTCTCTTAGCAGCTCTACGGCTTTGAGAACAGGAGCCGAGAGCAAGATGTCATAGACGGGGTGAATTTGATTTTTATTCCTTATCCACCCACTGCTGCACAGTCTTGGCACTAAATCAACCAACTCTATTCATTTAATTGGCACAAATTATCACGGCAACATTGAAAAATATAGCAGAGACGGTAAAATCGATAAAAATTCACTTTTTCTTTAGAATTCCACTGAATTATATGCTGTGGCATTCGGGTAACTCAAGTTCATATCCAGATTAAATCCTTTCCTGACCCTTGTCCCATTGTTTTGTCTTTGATTCATGTTATCTTGCCACTGTCCTTGTAATGTAAAGAGTATAAAATAGGAACATGTAAATTAGTGCTAACTGACATATTTAAAGTCTCTGTTCATTGCTGTTTGTTTGGAATGTTAGGCCAATTACTGCATGCAAACTGTATCAGAAGGATCACCCAGAGCCCAACAAAGGCAAATTATCCAATTGAGAGCGTTACAATCTACTTAATTGGCTTCTAAAGGCTGATTAACAAGTTTGAATTAAAAGAGAAAAGGAGGAGGAAAAAGAAGAAGGTTGAAAGGCTCTAGTGAACGATATGAAATTCATGGTTGATTTAATTGTTTGTGATGAGCCCCTTTAGTAGGCAAGGGGGTGAGGGGGCTAGGATTACACGCAGCTAAAAGTCACTGATCTGCCACAATAGTGGAGAAATTGGTTGGCCATCGCTATTCAGTGCACCTCGCCTCCTACCTTTAGCTGGGATGGCAGGGCTGTGCTGTCATGTGAAGCTCTGGGGGTGGAAATTGGAGGTTATGCTCCTCTTTTTCTCCGTAATCTCACCCTAGAGGTTTGAGGAAACCAGTGTTGAGAAAAACTGAGCAACTTTGTTTGGACTCTGGATGGCTAACCGGATAACTCATAAACACGCGTGCGCACACACATATGTGTCTGAGAGACACATGCACGCTCTGACAAAAAGAACGATGTGCCACCATGCCATAATCTCCGCCTTTGCCCAGTGGCCCAAATTTAATCCAGCCTTTGATCCGCCCCCTAATCTGTGATTACAGGCCTGGTGCAGAGGGTGGGGTGGTGGGTGCGCTGCATGGTAGGGAAGCCTCTCTCTCTCTCTCTGTCGTCCCACAGGGAGTCTGCCAATTGACATGGGCTTTAGCGCCTGCTCTTCCATGGGCGGGCAGAATTAGACCCTAATGCCTGTTTAGGGAAAACACTGAATACAGTGAGCACTGAGAAGCCCTTGGTGGCCATGATTGGAATAATCATCCCTCCTCTCAAAGTTGGTCTTATACTGAGGAGAGGGGAATCGCATTAAAAGAGAAACACATCCCATTGTGGTGGATGAGTAAGTCATTTAATAGAATTTTCAAAAAAGTCAGTATATTTTTATTTCAACCCAGTCACAGTATATTGAAACGTACCAGTTTTAACATTTCTGTAAAATTGGCATTGTTTTTGGTTCATTATTTTCAAGTACTTTATTAAGTTTGTTTTTTGTATGTATCATGACAGTTCAGATATGAAGTGTTCTGTAAATAGCGTTGACAGGTAAATGCATTCTTGTGTTTGAACAATTATGTCGAAGCTACATTAACCTACTCTAACCTAAACTTGAATAATGCCCATGAAATGGGAAACAAAATGCATTTGCTATAGTAAGCATTAAAGCTTACTAGCATTTTGAGCTTTTTTTACTGGACTTTTTTCAGTGTAATGCTGTACCAGGTGCGCCATTGAACATGTTTACAACGTCAGAAAAGCCATACTTATAGAGCTGCTTATGTAATACAGATGTCAAACTATAACTAACTACAACCGGTTCTTCAATAAATTCTTAATTTACTAGTTATTAATAGTTGTAAAGTTTAAGTATTGGAAGGATTAGAGATGTAGAATAAGGTCATGTAGAATAAGGCATTAATATGTGCTTAATTAGCACTAGTTAATAGCTAATATTCTAGTAATATGCATGCTAATAAGCAACTAATAGGTGTAACCGTAAAATATTGTTAGCAAAGTTTAATGCCTCTGGTGTTAATTATTGCTAGAAACTGTTGGGAATTGTATCAATAGGTGCGTTTTTGGGAGTTTTTCAAAAATTTAGGTAGAGGCACATATTTCCAGTATATACTGGCTTATTTCCATATCTATTTCTCATGCAAACAGAAGAAAACAAATGCAAACAGAAAAAAAAACACATACAAACTGAAAAAAAAAAACACATGCAAACTGCACATTCTCACAATGTGCACAACCAAACACATTAACACGCTGCAAACACAGAAACGTGCTGCAAATAGCACGGACCACAAAGGAAAGGGGGACCTCAGGGGGACCTCAAAAAGTGACAAAACCATCCAGGACCTGATTATTTGTTTTGGTTAGAGCAGAGATGTTGTCGCTGAACTAAAAGGTGAGGGTTTTTTTTTTTTTCGTTGTTTATTTTAACAACCTGATCATATAGTCTTTTGGATATTATAAGACTAATCTGATGAATTACACACTTAACTGTGAAACATTATTTTAATGCTATGTTAGCTAGAGTTACTCTCAGATGGGTTTGTCACTTTTAGTCATAAGTCTGCGAGAATTTGCATGTGTTGTCAAACTGATGAAGATGTTTTCGTAATGTGTTGTCATTTTTTTTTCTGTTTGCATGTGTTTTCTTAAGTTGCAGCGTGTTGAGCTCTTAAGTTGCAGCGCGTTGATCTCTCTCGGCCACCGTACTAGTCCTATAGGTCTATAATCTTTTTTTGCATTTGTTTCAGTGCAGTAATATATGTTGTCCGACGCTCTCTGATTTTAATTGAAAACAAAACTCTGAGCTTTGCTGTGAGAGTCGAGAAACCGGATTTATTACCCATACAGCCCAATCCAAATGATGTCTCTGATGAGCCGCCCCACATGAATGAGACAATTCAGCTGTGTTGTCATCAACTAATTTACTAGTTTGTATATAGAGCATACTGAAACATTACTGCTGAGGTTGGCTAAGAATAATAGTTTACTCTACGGCACATTACAAATAATTGGGCCAAACCGGAGGAGGCCAAAGGACTGCTGCCTCAGACACCCAGAGGAGGGCTCTTCTTAGGAAACCACTTTCTGTAGCATCATCGACTAGCTATGAGAACATTTCTAAATCAACCACTTGAAGAGGTAAGGGAATATAAAACCCTTTCCAAGCCTACTGTTATAAAAGTCACTTAGCGTTTGGTTTGAAAGTAACCAAGCCACCATGACAGAAACAGCATTTTCGGGAAGTAAAATAATGATCGCCTCTACTCATGGCATTGTTTTCTGTAATGAATCACTCTCAGACGAGCGAGCTCTTGTGTTGTGCTTCCATTATGTGGTCTGACAGTGTAATAGTGATCTTGGCCCAGCAGGTCAAGAGGTGGCTGAAATGGCCACAAAGGCAAGAAGTCAATAATATCGGGATCTTCCAAATCAATGGCATGACATTTAAAAATTGATCTTAGACCAGATGTAGACTTGGGCTATGGACAACATATGTGCAGCATGACATTATTTACATGTGTGTTATGAGGAACAGATAATTGCACATTTTGATGAGAAACAGATCTTGATGCATTATGTTTGTACAACTGCCAGTGGGCTCTCATTGATTTGTGTATCATCAAACCTCTGATTGCTCTAGACGGACTGAAATGCATCAAGTTATGTAACCTAACTTCATAACTTCTTCACATATGTCGCCAGCTGATGGCCTATTCACAATAAGAAGTCAAACACTTCAACTTGGGGTCTTTTATTCTCGACTGTGATCACTGGGACACAGCATTAAGGATAGCTTTGGTTTTGT
>JAUMHQ010000053.1:14277114-14291688 GCA_032361165.1 Enteromius paludinosus
TGTGTGTGTGTTTGTGTGTGTGTGTGTGTGTGTGTGTGTGTGTGTGTGTGTGTGTGTGTGTGTGTGTGTGTGTGTGTATGTCAGTGAGTGAGAGATAGATGGCCACAGACTGCCAGCTCAGTCAAACAAATTCAACCACTCGTGAAATCTTTGTGAATCAACTCCTAATGTAACCTAAAGCCGTAATAGGAGGTTAGAGCAAAAAGGGGAAATGCAGATATATATTTGTGCCTGACAGGAGACAGAAAGAGGCATAAATACTAGAGAGAGTTAGAAGGTTGAAGATGCTTGTTACGGATATAATTATGATGTCCTGGCATGGCTGCATGGCTGAAATCATCCCCAGTGTGGTTTATTTGGATAGCAGCCATACTGAAGATATGCAAACTCGAACAAACAGCGCTGACCCAAAAGCACAATCTTTTTATTTATAATTAGTCAAGGTTGGGTGAACATCACTATCATTGCTATAGCTTTTCTAAACCCACAATACTGACAATTAAAATTAAAATATTGCATCTTAACTCTTCTTTTATACACCATATATATATACATGTGTACATATAGATAGATATGAAGAGGTAAGATGCAAAAGTCTATTTTATAATTTATATACTATTATAATCTGCCAAATGAAAATAGTAGTGTCATGACTATAAATAAATATATAAATAACAGCATACCTCTCTTCTGTTTTAATATTTTAATTAATTATTTGAATTTAATTATTAATCATTTAAATAATTTTGTTCTCCTTTTCTCTTTTGTTCACACACATAGACACAAGCTTCTAAGTGCTTCTATGAGCAGTTATTTCACTTTAATTGCATAAAAAACCCTTTGAGGGTTTTACATATAAACTCTTCGTATATACGTTGTATATGTATGTTAGATTGTACAACATGCATAACAACTGATCTATAATTATGGGTTGTGTAAGCTTAGAGTTATCAGTAGAGCATGAGCATGTCTGCATTGAGCACACTGCTCGTCTGTACTTAGTTTCATCCATTTACTCATATGTGGTCAGTGAAACCCATTCCAGAGTGACTGCAGTCAGGATTAAATGAATTCATGTGACTCCTTAATTTCCTAGGTCTCCTGACAAATGGCATACAACATGATATAAATCAATTTCCTTTATCAGACCTTTCTGATAAGCAGATAATCTGCCAATGCAAAGGAAACAGGAAAAGATGCTTCTGATCTGTAGTCTAGACTAGTCAGCTCTGTTATAGACCATGCTGATGATGCGCTAAAATAAAAAAGAACTAAATGACTGGCTGTGTTTGACCCTGTGGGTCAGTCTCGTAGTGAACAGCGGTCTCTGTTCCTCTGGCATAATACATTCACTACTAAACAGAGACAGAGTTATCAGATCTAATTAGTACATTAATAAGATGAGATCAACCACGGCCTGTGGCGGTTTTAGTATGGCAGATGCTCACACAGGTCAGAAAGGGATAATAGTGTGATGTCAATGAGGGTCCAATGGCTGGGGGGAGCTAGACTGAAAGGTGAGTGTGATTATTAGTGTGCGGGAACTGATGCTGGCCTCTTTGCTCAAGATATTTTGAGTGTGAGTCTGCTGCATGTTTGTCTATGTGTGTGAACAAAAGAAAAAAGGAGAAGAAAAAAGGACCAAAATAAATTACAAGTGAGGGTGGCATGAGGTACATAATTGATGCTGACAGACCAGTGTGTTCATTTGAAGCTCAGTCCAAGACAGGTAGAAAACAAGATGTAATCATTGAAGTGAGGCAATACAGACACCCTGTTTGTCAGCACACTCGTTTTTCAGGTTTAAAGGAAAGTTCATGCACAAAATATAGAAATTTGGTCATAATTTGCTCACATATATTTTTGCTCAAATATGCTTTTGCACACTATAGAGTGTGTGTGTGTGTGCATGTTTATGTGGTTTATGAGGACGCAATGACATGGGTATGACATAGGTATTACAATATGAAGGTGATTTATGAGGACATTTTCAGTGTCCTCGTAATTCAAAAGGCTTAAAAAACATACTAAATGGTGTTTTTTTGAAAATCGAATGCACACAGTTTCCTGTAAGGGGTAGGTTTAGGTGTAGGGTCAGAATAGGGCAATAGCATATACAGTCTGTACAGTATAAAAGCCATTACGCCTATGGAGAGTCCTCGTAAATCACAAAAACCAACATGTGTGTGTGTGTTTGTGTGTGTGAGTGTCCATGCTTCACTTGCTAATTTCAGTTCTTGAGGGCACCCGGCTCGCGTGTAAGATTGGGTTTGCCCATTGGCTTCTGTGCATTACTGTACAGATGGCATTCGCTCGCCCCTGCCCATATTGCCCACAAACCACTTGACATTTTAATCGACATTTCCTTCAGAGCTCCCACATTAAAGGCCATGACATTTCATTTGCACATGATGTTGATTAAAACACGGTTACATACTTCAAAATAGGGACAGATCCGAACCTGAGAAAAATGAAGGGAACCAAAGAACCTCTATGTGTCTGTACAAGCCTTTCAAGATGCTGGGAAATAATATGCAAATTAGCATATAGAATATGGGTAGCGGACGTATCAATGTGTCCTATGGTGTGACAGAAAAAATGTAAATAATAATAATAACTCTTACATTGAAGATAAACCTCTCGCATGCTATTTGTAATTCTAACAATTTTCTCATGTTATTTATATGTTAATTTCTTTTCTACATTTTTGCTATGTCTCACCATAGGGCACGATCCTGTTTTTATTTGTCAACTACCATATACAATAACCATAGAGAAAATGGATGTTATTATTATAACAACTACTATACTGAACTATTACAACACTATGTTAAACTGAAAAATAAAGCACATTAACACATTTTATAAGCATCCCAATGAGCAAGTTGTAATTTCATTTACATGTTAATGAATATTCTTAATACAAATATTGAGTAATTCTATAATTATTTAATTCATATAATGATACTTATTATACAATTTATCCATTTTCATTGCTACTCTTATTCTTATCAAATCTATAACACTTTTTCCTTCAAGCATATTTTAGCATTGGCAGTGAAAGTTTAAAGAGAACTTTTTCAGTGAAATCCAGAGCATATCTGACATCTTCATGTAACTTTGGACAGGGCTGACCGCCATCTGGAAGAATGTGAGTGAAGAGGCTTCATCTTCATCATGTCACCTGGCTTTGGATCGTAGCCCCAGCTGTGTATCAGTCTTTTCCTCAGGCTGTGTCCTACCTGCCATATCTTATATCTCCTAGCCCTCATGTTCCCTGCCCTGGAGGAACCAGGTCTAGTGTCGGCTCTGCACAAACTAAACGTCCACATACTGTCAACCGAGCTGATCTGGTGTCAGTGCTCAAATACCAATTGACATGCTATTGTTCTCCTTTAAGACATCCAAAGTAGTGCAGATTAAAGTTAATGTTTAAAGCTGTTAGCTATTAGAGTTATGCGTAATTTGAATAAATATTACATGAAGCTTTTATCTCTAAGATAACTTCAGGTGATAGACATTGTACTATTTTTACTTTGTAATACATCCCGTGAACTTTGTCTGTGCTATTGTTCATGATGTCTTGCAGGAAAACACAGGGGAACTCAGCCAAGCATGCGGCCATGTTTCTCACCATAACATCTACCGAAATAAACCAATCACAGTATACATTACATGGTCTCAAAGCTAACATAGTAACCTAATTAAAAATTAATTTATATCATATCCATTGACCCATTGGATTTAAGATAGGTGAAGAGGTTAATCATAGCCTGTGAGAAGTAGACTGTAATTGATAGCGATTCATTAATTAGTTCAGTTTTAGTCAAAGTTATCTGTGTCAATAAAAATATAGTGCACAGATGTACTGTATGTTATAGGATTGACAGTAAAGATCATTTTTAAATTGTCTTATCATCTGTAACCTTGTTTTTTTTTTTTTTTTTTTTTGATTGACATATTTTGTTCCATTTTAAAAGGTTCCCCAGGTTTAGTTTAGTGAATATGTTAATTCATATTTTTTTTTATTGAATTTGTTCATTTTAACTTTTATTTATGTTTATTATCAGTTGTTACATTACTGTAAAATTAGATAAAGCAAAACTAAACAAAATGTGTTTTAATCAGATTAAGAGTGAAAATATAACACCACCACATATACAAATAGATACAGCTTCAGTAAATATACACAATTAACTGGTGAATTCTGATGCCAAGAATTTTGTTAAGGTTAATAGTAGTGTCAAATATGTCAATAAGAAAAAGCAAGAACATAAATATGCATGTAAACAGTGGCGACGCTTTAGATTACAACCCACAACGTACCGCGTAATTTCACACAATTTATAGCGTACCTTTTTTGTAACTATAGAGTACCTCCACATTACCTTCTTGTAGATATAAGGGAACAATATGCAACGTTTGGGGAATAAGGGGGTAATAACTTGCAGAATTATAAGGTAAGTATTTTATAACTAAATGGGACCTATTCTGAAATCATGTGGTATGTATGACACACTTGACACACAAAAACGTACAGCCGTATGTACGTGGAGTAGTTTAGTAGTTATACATAAATGACCATGTCTTTATAAAATGTTTATAAAGATTTATTAAAAAAAGCGTTATCTAAACGGTAATAAAACACAAATCTATCTAGAGCTGCTGTGCCACATGGAAGGAAACAGTGAAAAAGGGGAGAGACATGAAACCTTAATTTGGGAATCTATTACAGAACCTCCGCACAGCTCTTCTCTCTCTCACCCATAAACACACAGAAATGTGTTCAAGCGCCAGGATCCTTTATAAGTTTCCCTTCTCCAGGAGTAATGCGCTCTGAATGGCTGCTAAAATGGGCCGGGAGATTTCATTCCCTTCGCTCTCTCTCGACGCCTCACCTTTGGCCCTTCGATGATATGAGTCCTCTTGCTTTTCTCCCCACGCTGGTGATGGGAGGCTGAAATAAGCCAGAGCCAGCAGGGAGAGAAGGGAATAAAGCTTATTTACAAAAGCTCTAGCATGGCAGGTGTGCTGTCCACCACCCAAATTAGCCAATCAGCTAACCATCAGTCCAAGAATTCCCCGCAGCACAGCCAAAGTTGGACTGAATAATGCAAAGGGCTTTGGAATGTTGCAACAGTGCTATAAAAGAAACTTTGACAGATTTCAGATCTATATATATATATATATATACATATATATTTAAAATCAAAAAGGCAGTTCTCATTTCAGGCAATTACATTTAGTTTAAGCAAATAAGCCTGTACTGTGTTTATTGTTTATTTAGTGACTTTCAGTGATTTCTTAAGCTGTTAAAAGGAAGATCACTTGAAACCCTTCAAGACCTGGTGTCACCATATCTCTGTTACTGCTCTAATTCACCATTTTATGCATAAGCTCTGGATTTTCAATGTGACACACAGCGTAATCCACATAAACAAAATCCCCTAAATGTTAAATAAACATCCTGGCAAAGCAAATCATTTTTTCTTTTGACAAATTTCGACTTTTGGCATTGATCCTAAAATGACATCATCCAGACGAGGTTGTCGAGCATTTTTTCTTCTTTCTTTTCTTTTTTTTTTTGTTTTATATTTCTTCGCTGGCATCCTTATGAGTGTGTCTGATCTTTCGACACTCATGCAGAAAAGAGTGAATAAATAATGAGCGAAATAACCTCCAGGCATGAATCTTACAGATATATGAAATATTCATATGATTCTTAACACAAAACGTTTGCTGAAAGCCAAGCAGTGTGCAGATGTCATCCAAAGGATGCATGTATGTAAGGTCTTATGAGAAATCTTGTACGATATTGAAGTGTTGATCTCATTTGATTTATTAAAGTGTATGCCATAATTTGACCCATGGCCTATAGCTTGTAAGCTAAATGTATAGTCGCATTTTGTGCAAAGCTTCAGTGTATTCATCTTTTTTTTTTTTGTATTATTAAATAAATCAGATAAGTGGAGCGGAACGATTCAGTCTTGAATATCCTAATTGAAACACTTGAATCAAGAAGGCAGTAAAAGCAAGTGCGCAGGTTTTCTTGTCGCCCATATTATCTAATGCTGTTTTCTCAGCACTAAAAATGGCAGTCGAGTGTGTTCTGCATAAGTTTTGAGACATCAATATTTATAAGTGTCTGTACTTGTGCGAGCACAAATGTTTACCCCATAGCTCTTGAGCGTAACACTCAGGCAAACCGGAGTAAGCAATCAATCTTAGATGCAGGAAACAGAGTATGAACTTGTTCACAACATGTTGTCTTGTTTTGACAGAGAAACAGGTGCACCAATGCTCCGAACAATATGATGACCCGTATTATGTTAAGAACGACTCCTCTGTAGCCTCCATTAGCAGAACAGCTATTCATTACAAGACTTCTGGTCTTTCTGCGTCTAGATCCATAATAGCCATCGCTTTGACCCTGTCCCTTGTGGGAGCCAAGTGCGAAGTGGAAAATCCTCTTGATTGAAGAGCGAGCTGGTTTTTACACACTCGTACACACACACACACACACACACTGTAATGGGTGTGAGAGTGTCAGAGGCTGTAAGTGTCTCTCACCTTCCTGTCCCTTCTTCGGTCCCCTTTTCAGGTCAGTAAACCATCAAGCAGCTACCGACCATTTCTGCGAGGCTAAAGAGAGACAAAGAGAAAGAAACAGGGAAAACGGGGAGCGAGAGCGACCAGACACCTCTGTGGAGGGCACCAGACAGCCAGGGTGTTGAAAGTTAATGGAGCACTCTTTCACAAACACTCTTCTCTCTGGGGGCCTCTTTCTGTTCTCCTCCCACCGCTGAGCCTGCCTTTATTTTATTTACGAAAGGCCCCTTTATGTGCTTTCATCAGCGTTGCAAATTATATAGCTTGAGTTAATGCTGGATTTGACCGAGCGATTCCCTCCCGGTAAGAAGATGCACCGGAAGATGGTTGGCAGAATGGACTGGTAAGATGAGCATGCTGTCTATGGCACTTTGTGAAAGAGAGAAACATGTTGGACTCTGTAGTGTGGTCTCTTTAAGCGATCCTCTGGGCTGTGCCCCCGTAATCCCCCCCCCCTCATTTAGCTGACCCTGCTGGGTAATGCTGCCCCCCTGGGCTCTGCCTCCTTTTTCTTTTTTCTTTAAAGGGCTGTAGGCTAAAGCCAAGAGACTGTGGTCAAGTGTGAATGTTTGGGAAAACTGTGCACTGCATAAACAACAAGCTTGAGAGGCCCCCTTAGAGTGCGTGCGTATGTGTGTGTGTGTGTGTGTGTGTGTGTGAAGGTGTGTGTATATGTTTAGGTGTATTACACATGCCAGTTGTGACAACTCAAGTATACAGGCAACAGCTCATGTAATAAACAGAGAAAGAAAGAGGGGAATGCATGAATCTGGCAAAAAAATATGATGTAATGAAAAGTATTTAAAAGAGGAAGGTTTACCCAAATATTTTCTCAGTTTGATTCTGTACAAAGCACAAAAGGAGGATTTTTGAAGAATATTATGAGTGTTCTTTTCCATATAATTTCTAAATCTCTCTATATATTAATATCAACCATTCTTGTTTTAATGTATCTCATATATAATGTGTTTTTGTGTGCATTCTCTTTATGGAATTGTAATGATATATTGATATATACGCATGCTTCAGTTCACTTCTTCATTGCTCACCCCAAAAAAATGAAAATTCTGTCATAATTCTCTCACACTTATACTGTTGACTTTCTAAATAATTACATAATTTGCATTTTTGGGTGAACTTTCCATTTAACTATATATTTCAGTTAAAAGAGAGAAAGAGAGAGATCATAAAAAGAGAACATTTGCATAGGCACAATGACTCAATTTGAGATTAACCATTCAAACAAACTGACTCGCTAAAATAAAAATGTACTAACACTATTTTGAAAGACGCTGAGCTATTGACACCCTACAGAAGTTATTGACGTCTCTGCTTTTAGCTAGGTAATTCTGAACACTGGCAAGCACACACATGCAAACGCCGCTTTCTAAGAGAAACAGAAAGTGTTGGTGAGGAGGCTAGTGTGCGGGGCAAATTTTAAAGTGAATGGGTGGTTACTTCATTCGCTCGGTGGCCATGCCCTCCCCCCCTCCTCCTCCACTCCTGTTATTCTTCTCCTCATGCTGCTCTGTTATTGGAACTGATGGGTTTATTGAGACTTTCACACTTTGCAAAAAGGGGGGAGGGGGGCTGCTGATTTCGTTTGTTTTTCCTCTCTCTTTCCCTCTCCTCTGCTCTTTCTCCTCGCCGCTCTCTCGAGATCACTTTGGCATCCACCACAGTTCTCCCATGCATGACTATTTACATGTTAGCGCTTACCATAAATTACTACCGAATGTAACAAATGAGTAAAATCTCTGGGAATTAACTGAAAGAAAGACGCGGGAGGCCGGAGCTAGTTGTCACTCAGGAGACTATAATTCAGCAGCTAAAAGGTTTTCAAGTCAAAAGTCCAATTAAACAAATGTGTGTTTTGTTTAGCAGTGGTTTCTCTGACAAATAGTTTAAATCCCTCATAAATTAAAGTGACATTAGCGATAGATGTAACAATGTTTTTATTTCTATTTCTATATATGAACCATTCTTCGCTATTTCAATGCATTATGGTGCACTTTTCTTTTCAAACCACTGTAGGGGCATGTTGTCACAAAAGCAAAAACAAAAACGTCATCGTTGACTTGCATTATTCCGCTCTTAAAAGTGAAACTAGATATTAGTGAGAGCAGACAGATGTCAACAGGCAAAACACAACACTTGTTGCTTTGTCATTGTCCTCACAGGAAGGAGAGAGGCGGTCAGTGTCAGGATGGGAGAGATAAATGAAAGAGTGGCTAAATGGAGGGAGCAGGACAGTAAATGAGGCATATGAAAGAGGCCCCCACTGTGAGCTCAGACTTGTACACTTACACAGGTTCAGCGCTCTAGATCACAGCACAGGACTCTAAATGTAATTCTGGAGTGTTAACATGGTGCATTAATTATATATGCAATTCTTTACCTATTTACAGTAGTAAAACTATGAATATGAATAGCTAAATTGTGATCAAATATCAGATCTTATTGCATATGTATTTTTTTTCATGCATATTTACACCCCTTATGATGCTGTTTGGTGTTTCTGACATCAGCTGTAACTCTACTAGGGGGAAAATCTAAACTAAGCATACATTTTCAGTCTTCTTGTCTAATTTGTTGCTGAGTTGGAGAGACGATAAGCTGAAGTGTAATTGGATTTGAACATTGCTGGTTGGATTTCTGTTGCAGTGTCCTTGTTTGCCCTGGTGAGACAGCATCTGTCGCAGAGACGAGGCCACATGAGGACCAGGGTGGCATTGGTCCATCCAGATTGAGAGCTTGTCTCACTTTGTCATGCATTCAAAACACTGAAGCAGTATACACAGAATAGGACATATTCTAGGCTTATTTAAAAACACTTAATATTAAACACTTGACTTAAATGTAAAATGTAAGAGCACCGGTAAATTCAGTTATGCAGTAAAGCAGTAATCTGCATTATTCATTAATGCCATAGTGCATGCTGGGAATGGGAGTCTTGCATTCAGCAACACACTTCATATAGAGGCAATGGAAATGTGATACACTTCAAAATATTTGCATTTAAATGACAAAAATAGGGGTCACTTATTTGGATACTTCTGTCCTCGCCTTGAGTGCAATAATAGAGTGACGCATGTATATACATATAAATAAAACATGTATTTACTAGCACATATCAATTACACACAATCAAGCTCAAGCATTTACTTTTTACACCCACATACACAGAGACCACTTTCTCTACTGACTCCTCAGTAAGTGTACCCGTGACACCACTACTGGTGTTTACAGTTAAGGGGATTATTTCCTGCTCTCATTGGATAGTTTTACCACCTGCTAGCCAAGCCTAGTCCCTCTGAGCTCAGACAGGAGCCATACAAAACAGCTATGGACAAAATAGTGGTCTTGAATGCATGCCAGTGTAATCATATTCATCCCGGCATAAATGATCTCTGAGCTAGGAAGAAATGCATTTCGATTGACCCATACTCCTTCGCGGTACAGCATATATCTCTCATCCAATCTACTGTTAACACTTCAAATTGCATTGTGTTATGTCAGCATGACATCTGTCTATATTTTCCCACACTGTCATATCATTAAACCCACCTCACTATACCGTAGCCTGTAGTGTGAGTACAATCCACTTCAGCTGTCTTAGCCCCTGCTCCAATGCCCAGGGGAGGCTGACCCAGTCAGTCCCCTTTCAGCCCCTCAAGTGACTATTAAGGCGGTATGAAAACAGCCAGCCCTTCGTCCACACTTACAAAGACGCCCCTCACCGGGTCCATAAGACCACCAGAATCAGCTGGGCGTGTATCTTTGCTACAACCCCAGGAGCCTCCTTTATAAACTTCAAACCCTTCTTGATTTCTTTCTTTCTATTTGAAGTTGGCACTCCATCCCCAACAATTAAACTGTGAATGCATTCACTGTGGGTTCGAATGTCATGGTCCACCAGTGTTTACATCATTAAAGTAATGTTGTCTTATGTAATGTAATATAAAGTAACATAATTTGTATATATTACATTATAGAATTACTATAATAATATAGTATAAAATTAAAATAAAAATTACTGCATTACCACAGACAGTGTGACAAGTTAGATTAGTTAGTCATAGAAAAAAAACAGTCTACTCTCCAAGTTAGTAGACATGTTGTAGTAGTTTAGTCGAATTAGTTGACATGTATAGTCGCAAAATGACTACAGAATGTTTAATGTGGACTATCTATATAAAGTGTTACCATATAATATGACATGACATGACTATATTATATTATATTATATATAAGATTACTGTAACAGCACTTTTATAACTAATATAATTAGTTAACTAGGTTCTAAAAAAAAAAAAAAAAAAAAAAAAAACAATTTGGTTATAAAAATATTTTAATTATTTAACTAGGTTATAAAAAAAAAAAAAAAAAAAAAAAACAATTTGGATATACATATATTTGCATGTTGCCATTAAAATTTAGTTTTGTATAAAGAAACCTGATCCAGTTTTGAAGGACAAACAGGGTCTAGATTAGAATATTAGTGCCAGCAGTGTATGGCGAACAGCTGAGTGAGAGGCCTGCATGCGTTTGCGTCTGAGCTGCATTTCCAGACCTGGAAATAGAAGCGTGAAGCTGAAGTGAATGTTTGCTCTGTAAGGTGGGTTTAGGAGAAGAGGCACCTGTACTGCAGCCCAGCCTAGTTTAATTCTCTGCCTAAGCCAGACACTTCCTGCCCTGGGAAAGGCCTAATTAAGATGTTATTGGCTGGAAGAGGGAATGGGAGATTTGGAAGACTTGTGAAGGGGATTTGAAGGTATACAGTGGCAGAGAGGGACCAGAGAGAGGGATAAAACATACATGAGCAAGCACACTAACACATACACAGACTTTTGATTTTGCTATAATGCATCATGTAGAGTATAATCAACACCTGTCAGATGGCTGCATGATTGCTACAGATAGATCATTTACATACCTGACAATCACTATGTGTGATTTTCTGTTTTATTGTGTTTTGTTGCATTTTCCTTGCTCTCTATGTGTGCTATTCCTGTCTTTCATGATGCATCATGCGTTTTTTGTCAATAAATCAGAGACATTAAAACAAAAACAACAACTCGCTGATTGTTACACTACAAATGCACTGTCATTAAAAATGACAGATGACAAAAAGCATTGGAGTCCACGTGAACCTGGTTTTAGTACTGTCCATTTTTGATACTTTCCAAACACATATTCATATGACCTCTTGTCTTTATTATAAAAGAAAACTATTGCAAATTTTTAATGACAAGCTGACATATGAACATTCAGTAAGTGATAATGTAACACTGATTTAAAATATAATTTTTAAACTATAAAATAAATTAACCCAGTGTAAAACTTAAAACCTTAAAAGAAATCAAATAAATTATACCACTAAAAACTTCCGGTTTATTCTGGTCATTGACCAATACATCTGACTGATTCAAATCAATAACTTGCCTTTTTGAATGATAAATTTAAAGAAGTTGTTCATTCATTTATGAATCAGACTACACTAGTCACATTTATGTTTGTTTATTCATATACAAACAGGCGAAGCTCACTCATGCAATTTCATTGCATCACATTCAAAACGGACTGTGATCTTTCATTCACAACTTGGATTTTTTTTTTTATAATTTTAATGCACAGATTGAGCTGAAAAATGCATAGCTGTAAATATGTATTTTTTTCCTTTTTCTTTTCTTACAAATATGACATTGATGCATCACGAGTGTGAATGTAGTTGCAAACTCTTGTTGAGAACATACTAGTGGCCTTAGCCCTGTTTGATATTGCTTTTCTGACCTTGTGAGGTGTGTGAAAGCAAAGCCCTCTTCTGACACACTTATCCCATGAGGAAGCAGAGAGTCTGAACATAAACCATGGCATTTGTCCAGTATGATAGTTATGTCACTGTTACCCACACTAGCTGTCTCATACATACACTCTCGGACAAACACAGACACAAAATATAGGAATATACAGATGCATACAAACTTAATATACTTAAATAATCAACCTTAAACATTTTAGGTATTTAAAAAAAAGCTACATTTTGCCACAAACTCCTAATTTTAATTCAAGCATGCAAAATAGTCTTGCCTTTAACACCTCAGTTAATTTTCATGCACAGTACACTGCAGATCAAAGGGCAAGTTTGACTAAATTTGTCACAGACAAAGACAGTCCATTTGTACAATGCAAGCACTGGTTACATACACAGAAAACCACATGCTATCATTCAGATGGGTTTTGCCGAGAACCATTGAAGTCAGAAATCCCAGTGCTGGGGATTGAAATCCTTTATGACAGCAACATCTCCTCTCACCTCTATATGTTTGCTCCTCCTTCCCTTTCCTAACATCAGCTGGTTTCCTCCTCATCCACTACTCTAAATATCTGTCTTGGACTCATTCCCAGAGGCCTGACTGGTACATATTCCACTACTCCATTCATTCTGGGAGCTTTTCCAGGGGAATTTTTCAAATCACCGGATTTTTTTTTCTCTGTTATTTGCAGTCTTTTACTTGGACCATGTATTCTGATACTAGAAATATCCCTCTACCCTTTACTCTCTTTCTCTCCCTCTCTTTCTCTCCCACACTTTCCGTGTGAAAAACAGAGCTGGATTCTGAATCCCAGCATTTTTCTTGCTCCTGTGGGGATGGTCCAAGCTAGCCCAAGCTCCTTCTTAAAATAGAGGGAGAGAGAGGGGATTTGACACTGTTCTTTTCCCCATTTTGTTGTGTGTGGTTTGATGTAAAGCCATGCTGAGTCAAAGGCGCAACGCTGCCAAGAATACACACTCGCATATTCAGTTAATGTGTGTGCGTACATATTGCCATGTGGTTTTAACTTTCATACAACGGTCATACTGTAAAACAGGTTACTACTGCTCAGATAGATTGCATACAAGGGAAAAAAGTAGGGGAGGTACAAGTTTCATAACTCTTCCAATAACAGTTATATAGTATGTTAATAATGCCCTAACACTATGTACCATGTGAGTTTGAACACAGCTATTTGTAACACACACTATAAGCTTTATCCATTAATATTCCAGTCAATTGATATTAGTACACAACCCTCTTTGTGTCCTGATCACTCTCAGGTGATATGTGTATCCAGCACAGATGTCTTGCTAATTTGTGTTTTTTGAGTTATAACTTTGTTGATATCGAGTGTCAATGAAGTGCACATCCTAAAACTGGGTCTATTAGTGTGATCTGTTGTCAACTAATTGCTGGTAGAGAACTGTACTGGTGACACTAAGGTTATATGTTCAATTTATAATTATATAAACTTTTATATAATTAGTCCAGATTAAATGAGAAGAGATTGTCAAAGGTGTGAGAGTACAAGATGTCCATGACACCCGCCCTCTTGGTATGTATGAGAGATTGCCATGTACAGTATGCAGTCAGTAAACATGCTCTTCATTAATTATTAGATATGGATAGGGGAATTTGGTATTGATGTATGAACCCTTGGTGCTAAGAAGTGGGTACTGGCTGTAATAGGTGGCTTAGCGTTAAATGTCAGAGAAGGGTCTCAGGTCCCAAAGAAGGGAGGGGGAAGGGCACGATGAAAGGTCACACAGGCACTGATGTTATACCACAGATCACTTTTGTGGATGACTGGCCCTGTAGACTCTGTATAGAGGCGATGTCCTTAAAGATCACCTGAGGCAAAGACCACCACTTGACTTGCCTCCAATATTCATAAGATGCTATATAGTGCGCAAATGACATTTTATGATGCTTGGATCTAATCTGACAAAAGCAGAAGTGGAAGGAATGAAAAAAGTATACTAAATATATAAATAAATCATATACATACCCTACATAGCAAATTAACTTAAATATGTTTGGTCAGCAGTTAAAATTAAAAAAAATTGTGTTTAAATGACGATTAAGCAATTAATCGAGTTTCAGGAGGACCATGAACGAACGATCGCAGCTGCTACCAATCTCCTTA
>JAUMHQ010000053.1:14294821-14305206 GCA_032361165.1 Enteromius paludinosus
TTCTTTTGATTTTTTCAAAATCGGAATATTATGCACTCCTATGCGGTCTCATAGTTTTACATTTCAAGATGAGTTTGAACTCACTCTTTGATGAATGTTTGCTTTTGAGAGTGTGTGTGTGCTCAATGGGTAAATGTACATAAGCATGAATGTGTTTGTGTGCGTTCGTCCACCGTTATCACAGTTTCCCGTCTCTCTCTCGCTCGCTGGTGTTGTCAGGGTGTTTGATGTTTGTCTCAGATAGCTGATGAGTATCAGTGCTCGTTAAGAAGATTAGAGAACGGGCTCATTTGCATGTGTTCGTTATCTCATTAGATTGATATCGGGGAGAAAAAGGGCTTGACCGCAGTGCCTTCACACTTTGCTCTTGCTTCAGGCAAACTGATGCATGCTCTGCACTGTAAAGTATTACTTACAATCAGCTCTCTTCTGGGCCTCGACGGAGCTGAACACATAATTAGCAAGGTTTTTGCATGCTCCTTTGCTTAAGAGGGTCAACATTTTAACCTTATTCTGCCCTACATGAATCCACAAGAAGTTTCAAAGGGGGTTTGGTTGTTTCTTAATGAGAGAAAAATTTATCTTAAAGCTCATTTTTACAGTTAAATGTTTATATTTTTTGTGTTGGCTCACATTCTGCATATATTCATTCTGTTCTCAAGAATCACAGCGCAGGTCTTGTAGCACTTAGACTAGCTCATTAGTTCAAAGCTCATTAGCAACACAGAAAGCAAGTGGCAAGGACAATCTCTTACACTAAAAATGTCTCCGAAAGGATCTTGCCTGCTTTGCCCTTACATAAAAATGCATAATATAATTTCAGCAAACATTTCACTTTAACATTGGCTCAAATAAAGGGAAAAATGAACAGTGGCGTAAAGGGAGCGAACTAGTAATGTTAATTTTTTAATGAAACTGAGCTCTTCACTGCTTGCACTGAGATTGTGTTTTGATATATTGAAAACAATATTCTGGCCTAATGGGAAATATGTTGTGAAACTAAATGATTTAGCAAATATTGTATTTTACTTTAGTCATCTGACACTTGAGAATTTACAGTTCGACTTCAACATTCCTCTAGTGGTCTATGAAATTGCACACAATTTTTTTTTGCCACATTCTGGCTTTGATTTTTACCTGATCTCTTACATTTCAACATAATTATAAGCAAACCAATGCACAACTTTTATATAAAAATTGGTTGCATATTGGTTTCTACAGTATACTGATGCTTTTGGAAAACGCAGCCCAGGTCAACACAAGACACCCGATAGAAAATATTCTTAGGTCTGTGTATGTTGTTCCAGAAATATGGACCTGGCAGCCAATGAACATAAAGAAAAAAAGCGTTTAATATCTGTCATACAATTCTTATTTAAGTAAAGGTCAGAGAATTTATTTGATAGCTCTGTCTGCCATGTTTATGTAACACGATCAAGATACTTTTCTAAGAAATATGTGAAAGTATAGCTAGAACTCTAACAAGCAACACTGTCTAAATGTGGTCAAAAGTTTATTATTGTATAAGGATTGTTAGTCAATTTAATCCATCCCTTCTTGGTTAACTAATTCCAAATTCCTTAAAGGTCAGCTCTGAAAACACAAGGATATACCTCCAGCCCTACGTACACGTTACATTGCCCCTTACATGCATAAGACACGCTGCAGTAACTCTTAGCGACTTCACGACAGGTTATAGCATGGCCCCTTTGTGGTAGACGTGTCTTCTCTTCAACAGAATTTAAGCCTGTTCAGTTGACCTGTGCGTTGTGTTGAAGGACTATAGTTTCATGCCGCTAATCAAATTCTAGCTGTGTGGCGATGTTTCCCTGAAAAGTCCTCTGCATTGCCCCCAGCTTTGAATTGAAGTGTGGAGGTTCTGTTTCGTTACAGCTCATAGGGAATTGTGCAGTCTTTTTACCTGGAGGGCAGAGGATAATGGCGATGACAATGGAACGAGGTGCGTACGCATCGAGGGGGGACACGTATAAGCACACTGCAGCGTGTTATGATACGCACCTAACTCTCCTCTCATGTTTCATTGTAAAAATCCCACCATATCAATGTACTAAGGCAAAGCATGAAAGTTTTTTGTGTATGATCCCTCAGGTGAGCGGTTAGACTGAGGAGGGAGGAACTAGACATTTTCTTACATCTTTATTCGCTTCCTCAGGCTGATTTCTTATTTATCAGACTTCCTCTAGGTGGAGTCTTCAGGTCCCAGTGCAGCCCTTTCCGCAGGTACTACCACTGATAAAAACGCATCCTCCCCACCATCTTCCCCTTCTTCTCAATTTGGGTTCAGGCAAAACACTTCAACTCGGTGGATTCTGCCTGCCACTCCTTCATTGATATCTCTCGCGCGATTCGTACTGACTGTCCGACAACTGTAAACGCTTGAAAATGCACAGCCTCTTCCTTCTCTCTCTCTCTTTCTCTTTCTCCCCAACCTGCATTTCTGGGTCACGGAAGACATTTAAACTCCACTTATAATTAACAGCTATTTTTAAACGGAGTGAGAGAGAGCGGAAATGGAGCAGTGGTGAGGTAAAAAAGCATTAAAATTGCCCCAGATTCGCTATTGAATGGGACACATCACAGCAATGTGCTTGCTGATCAAAGTGAAAGGGGTAGAGTGGAGACGGGGCCGATCAGTGGGGATAAATGGATCTCTTTATAATAGCGTAAGAATAGGGCTCCTCTTTTACAGCTGAAACAATTTAATAACTGCATTCATTACAGGCCACTCGCTGTCCACTCGCTATCTCTCTCTGCTTCCTCCCCCTTTTTTGCCTATGAAAGGAAAGGCTGGTTACTGCAGCCCAAGCTGAATTAAGGCTGGTTGAGGGCCGAAATGAAGATGTGCTAGCTTCCTCTGACACTCCTAAATGAAAACCTTATACAAGAGCAAGCAGTTATCACAGAAGCTCCCCAAGGACACGCTACACTCCTCAGCCTGCTAATTATATCCAATGCAAATGCACTGTCTGCACAGTTAGCGCCTGCACTCGGCACTTATTTATATATTTCTGTATTATTTCATTCATTCATTCAGACCTTCCTGTGTCAGGGGGAATAAAAGAGGCAGCTAATAGCATGAACTGAGTGAACTATTAGAAGCCCCCTCGCTTTTGTCTGTCTCACCCGCTCATTTGCTCAATCTTTATTCCTTCCTGATCCCTCCTTCCGCTTTCTCTCCTGTTGATCTGGTAGGAATGCGTGTGACCCTCTGAGGGGAAGTCGTATAGACACGTTCCGGTGGCATTCATAAGAGTATGGTTCGAGAGGACGCCTTTATTAAAAGCGTTTTGTCTTGCAGCCCGTGTGTGCATGTTTGCCATCTTATCTGTCCATTAGCCTGCGGTGACCTGCCCACTGCTCCGTTCCTCTTCCTGCCGGCTTTAATGGGTAATTTAGTGATGCTGGCTTGACATATACTCCTTGTTTGTTGCTATGGTAACAGGGTCTTATATTCTCGCTCTTTCTTACCTGTGGAGAGTTTGGTCAGTAGAAATACATTCATTTCCCCTGAGAACTGGGGTCAGATGCTAGTGGGTTGCCAACTTGTAATTTCCTACTCTCCTTAAACATTTTTTGTCATTTTTTTTTTTTTTTTAATATAATTCTCTTATGAGAAGAGAGTTTGTTACTGAAATGCAGTAACAAATGAAATCGACTATGCAGGCAGTATGATCAAAATGCAGTTTTACTATTACATGAATTAGTTTGTTCAATTTCACAATTTTACTGTTGTTTTGATCAAATACATTCACCCCGTGGTCCCACATTTATTACCTCAAACGTCATGTCTCTTTACCAGGTGACTGTGCAGTTTCGGCTGTGAGTCTTTTTCTTATTTCTAGCACACACTCTCACAAGGTCATCCTTCTGAACTGCTGTCAGCAGGAGAGTTATGAATTAAAAAAGCTGTTTCATCTGCAGCTCTATCTGTTTTGGTTTTGTTTTATTGTCCATGGATAGGGAAATAATAACTTGCTGTGGTCCAATGTATGGTGTTATATTTTTCACCAGGTTTTATGGCCTCCGTCTGTATGTTATGACAGAACTGAGGCCGGGTGCGGGCCTACACGTCTGATAAATGACTTGCTTTGTACTTCCCCCAACAAAAAAATCATAATTCCACTTCCTCTCCAAAGCCTGTGCTGCGGCAAGCATGATGGGTGGTGTCGTAGGACCCAATATATATGTCTGCCTGCTGCTGGGAGATGTCATAATACAGCCGCTGTGTGTTCAGAATATTTGATACTTGATAACGTGATGCACGTAGTATTTGAAAACTTACTCAAGAAATACAAACCAAGGATCGACTTCATCTTCTCCATCCTGCTTCTCTGGAAAACCTAAGATGGTTGTTGTGCCTGGTCAAGCCCCCGAAAGTGCCCCCTGCCCTTCTTGGCCCTCTTCCTCTCGGGGGTTAAAACACACCTTCCCTCTAAAGGTTACAGAGGTCGCACATCTGCATGTGAAATGTGAACCCTTTAACATTCCACGGCTGGTCTGAACCCACTCGAGCCCTTTTTGTTAGCTTAAACACTAAAGTCGTGCCTAACAAGCTCACCACAGAACTAAGCATGGTAACACAAGCTCTCTGCAGTCACCGTTTAAGTGAACATAAAAAACTTGTGATTAATGAGACGGCCGTACCTAAATGCAAAGAAAGGTGGATAGGGTATCATAGCATGCCATACCAAAGAAAAAAGTCACAAAGTCCAGTTTGTAAAATTGTTATACAGGATAAACTAGCAAAATGTTTTCTTTTTTTATTTTTATGTTATTATGTTTCTATTGTGTTTTATTGTGCTAGTTAGCTTGGAATGCAATGAAACAATGAAAAAATATCTATTTCTGAAAATTGTTAAAAACTGAGTTATCTGTTTTTGCAAATGAATTCTTTCATTTGTTATGTTGTCCTGTTTATACAGTTTTCAGACACATAATCATTACTTAATCTTTATTATTTAGTATGAAGAGGGAGAATGTTTTGAATAATTTGAAACATTAATATATGTGTGTAATATATATATATATATATATATATATATGTGTGTGTGTGTGTGTGTGTGTGTGTGTGTGTGTGTGTGCTTTTTTCCTTCTTTCTTGGGCAGTTACCTGAAACAGAATAATGCCTTGTGTCTCAAGAGCATGTGTGCTAACTTTCTCCAAAAATGCTGCACTCTTCCATTCAGTGGATACTATGAAAACTAAAATGGACAGTTCTGGGAAATCCTTGTGAACAAGATGGGTTTACCTATGATATTGACCAAAAAAGTTGAAGAAAGTCAAACTTGTACGCAGACAAATCAGCACTGAAACTTTATTCGCAACTCTCAAATCTCATCCGCACCTCCCTTGGTCAATAATCGTAGGTAAACCCGTCCCGTTTGCACAGCCTTCCCAGCATTGTCCATTTTAGATTTCATAATATCCATAAAATGGAAGAGTGCAGCTTTACTTGAACTAATAAAAAGAGAGCTTACAGCCGGTGATTGATGATCTTCATAGAGACGTGGATCGCTCTCATCTTTCTTGAGATTTTTAGCGCTGCCTTGTTTGCAGTCATGTGCAATCAGAGGATCCAGGGGGGGTAACAAATGTTTGATGTATGATACTCACACTTCTTTTGTCAAAGATACATCTCCTGCTTTGGATCTTTCTTCTCAACCCTGGCTCGACACATCTGATACTTTGACTGTGAATCCTGTGAACACACTGTTTATTTTTGTGCTTTTCCCTCTGTTATTTTTTTCCCAAGTGGTGAGAATGTCTGCACTTGGGGGATGGGCCAAGAAAGGTGCACATTTGTCCAGTCTGAGCGTTGCCAAGAAGTCACAGTAAAAATAACAGTGAAGCACAGCAATAGCCCTAAATGAACGCATACAAACACACATACACTGACACAACTACACAAGCTAACTCTTTTAACATCCTCCTATCAAAGATTAAAAAGCTTTTTCAGATGAGGTATGGGCCCTTTCCCTCCCTTTGAGGACTTAATATCCTTCATAGCGTGCCAAGAACGCACAACTTTTTAAATAATATAAATCACGTTTATGGGATCGGCTGTTTGCCTACTTTAACTTTTCTGCTGCATATCAACGCCAGAGGAAATCCTCCTGGTGATGGTTGGGATTTGCTCTTGTAGTGCGTTAAGGATAGAGGGAGGGACATGGGCTGGCAGCTTTCTCATGTGGCCTCTGTTCTGTTTGATAAGAAGCATCATCCAATGCGGAAAGCACCTTGGCTTATCACATTTGACTTTTAAAGCCTTTTCCCTCCAAAAAGCAACACAATTTCTCGGCCTTTAGAGGATCTCTGCAAGCTTTTATGAGATTTGTTTGTAGCCACTGCTGCCGTTTTCAAAGAGCGGTGGTCTCCGACTTAAAATGCAGGGTGCTTTTACAACGTGACAAAAATGACCCTGTCTTAGGCTGTCTGATAAAATGAATAAAGGGTCAGGGTGATGGAGTCCAATTACAGGCATAAATTGACGTAAATTGTAACCCAGGTTGACGTGGCCTTGCTTGCTTGTGTCCTTTCTTAAACTTGGACTTCTAACAAGAGTCATCTCATATTCATAGCCTATATGTTGCTCGTCCTCAAACTCACCGTCCTCTCTCTCCCTCGCTCTTTCTCCCGTGGAGCAGAGGTACCTCCTCCAGTTGTCAGAGGATCCCGAAATGATTGATTGTTTCTCAGTGTGTCCTGACAGGAAATGTAGTAGCGTGGGGCCCCTAGGGTCCGGGAAGCCAGCGCCTCCTGATTAAGACCCCCACAGTAATCATTCCCACTGAGCCAACCCTACACAACACCCGTCAACAGCACAAAAAAAAAGAAAGAGAGTGAAACGGTGCTTTTCTTTTCTTTGGAGATAACACCGCCATCGCTAAGAGGCTGCTGAAAGTTTTCAACGCAGCCATCTCATTCTCGCCAGGGTGGAAGACTAGTTTATATCTGTTGCAACACAAAAAAAATGGAAAAGCAAAGGTCGTACACCCAATAAACTCTAGCTCTCCCTTGCAATGTAAACCAGACAAGCTCTAAACCTATTACATGCGAGTAAGAGCATTAAAGATAAAAATCTCATTGTTCCAGAGAGAGGAGGAGAGCGAAAAGAATGAGCCCCACCACTCAGTATCACATGAGTGAGGTGAGAAAGAATTCAAATTATGCTGGAGTTGGGAGTTGCATCTCTGTCGTGCCGAGGATTTGACTCCTTGGGTCACCGCACCATCTAAAACAGGAAATACGAATGAGTTAACCCTTTCAAGCACCAATCACCTTTCATTTATCAAATCTGTGCAATTATATCGGAAAGCAAGAACTAACATAAGTCATTCGTTTGAGTCTTGTTTTCAAAGAACCTGGGCACTATTACAATTTTCCGGGTTCAGTACTTTAAGTTATTCTGTATATTTTACTGAAGTAAATATTTGGAGCTCAGAATTTTTATGCTATCATGTCAACAAAGTTGTACAACTGGTAAGAGCTTTGTACCGAAAAGTATAATAAGCACTAATATCGCTCTTAAATCATGTTAACATGCATATTGTTTATGTCTTTTGGCTATACTTTATTAAAAAGGTGAGTTTTTTAATGTTTATGGATTGCCCCCATTGACCTACATTGTAAGTGCTTCACTGTAACCTACTTCTCTTGGCAACAAACATTATATGCCACAAACACTGTTTACTGTAATTAACTTTTGAACCCTCAGTATTCCTGTAGTATTGCCTTTATTGATATTTAGGTAAACAAACTACAGTATGTATTTTTGTATATTTTAAAATGTACAAAACAATCTCTTTTCTTCTGAAAGATTTGCACATAAACCAATAAACCGTAATCCCATTTGTATAATGATTTATGTAAGTCACTGACTTATTTCTTCAGCAGAGGTAAACCTTGAACTGACCTCTTGAACAGCTATTGTTGACTGAGACACTCTGCCAATAATTTTATTTAATTATTATATATTTTTTTTTTTTTTTTGGCAGTGGGCAAATTTAGATTCCAGTGCTTCCCTGAATATACAGTATGTAAAACACAAAATGGATCCAAAATGCATTTTTTTTTTTTTTGGTGACAGCTACATCCAGGAATGTATTTAGGGCACATTAAGTTTGTGTAAAAGTCTTTTAGGCATGCTCAGTAAGTCCATTCTAGCCCAATTCATCAGTAGTGGAATTCATTAAAGCAAATGGGAGATAGTGATTACAGTTGGATCTTGGGCCCATCTCCAGAATAGAGGTGTACAAGGTGCAGGACTCCTAATCAAAGTCTGGGCCTATTCCAGCTTCACACATTACCCGTTCTGAGCTCTGCTGAAAGATGGATCATCACACACTTAAGGTCCACAAGTGGAATCACTTGTCCCTCATTTCGCTGAGGTCATAGTAATTCAGTCTTTGACTGATAATATTCTTAGGCACAGCTCCACATGCTTCCATGTCACCTCTAATGCATTTTTTGTTTATTAATTAACTTTTTGACATATATGCTGAGTGGCACATATTGATTTTGTTGGTTAGCTTTAATTGATCCTGCACTGCACTAATCATATGTTAGTGATGAAGTTCTTGGCGCAGTGTTATGTGAGTATATGGCTAAAACCGACCTTGAGCAAAAGAATGCACTGATATCTGGTGGTCTTGCCTTGATTTAGTTCAAGTGCTCTATGTAGCCTGACATGTTTTAGCAAGGATTAACAAATGCAGTGCTGTCTGTCTCTGTGGCTGATGTGCAGTTCAGCATGGGCAGGCCCAGCTACTGCATCTGTGGCTGGGAGAGCACTGTTGTCTGGAGAAGCACCATTCCAGTCTCATCCCTCCCTCAGAGTCCCAACACAGATGGTTCCAGCTGCAGCAGCCACAGCGTGGTGCAACATCTGACAGCACCACTCACACATACACACACACTTTCTGCTTAATAAAAGAGAAACTAGTGATTGTGTTCTTATCATGAGGAAGTTCAAAGTCCATTTTTCATTTGGAAGTTTTTTTGTTTGTTTGGTTGGGGTTTTTTTCCTCAGCAAACAGCCCAAATGTATAATGCGTAAACATACAATCAATTATGATCAGAAATAATGAAGGTCACTGAGCTATGTTTTACAAGAAAAGACTATTTATACTATTATTTTTATTATTATTATTATTATTTATTTCAAGTTTATTCAATGTATTACATGCTGACACTTATAATTGTTTGTCAAATTTAGTGTCAATTTCTGTCTGAAAATAGTTTCTACACCAAATAGTTTATGATAATTGTTGTTTATGATAAATTTGTGTATACCAGAAATATGTATATGTGAGAAATTATTATAAATAAGAAGAGAAATATAATATATATGTTTTTCTCCACCTTTTTCACAATAGACATGGGAGGATTTGTTGGCTTGCTGTGCAATTTGTTTTAAATTCAACATTTATTTTTAGACTCCATCCATATTTTTCTGAAAAAAAAAATAAATAAATACATTTTTACAATGGGATTTTCCTATGCTCTCTCTGACAAATTACTTTTAGAAAAGATTTAGATATGTCCACTTGCTCCTGAAGAGGTGGAATCCCTACCGGAGCTAATGGCACTCCTCCTTTCATAGATTTATGATGTTTGCACATTATTTATACTGTGTGCAGGTAGGGGGATGATGAGACATGGTGCTTTCAGCCATGCTACTTTGATTGTAGTAAAACAGGGAAACATTGACTTTGTCTTGTTAGTAAAATTTATTTCCCCCAAATGACAATTCTTTAAGTAGGAGCTAGGCAGCCGGCCAGGGCTGTGTGTCATATATTGCCATTTGTGCGGGAGTGCATATTTTAAACTGTTTTCTAGGGATTGTATAGGCATAGATCTTCCCTTTGCATCCCCTCTATAATGAACAGGCCTGTCTGAACTAATTCAAATTTGGCGTATTGCATTGAGAGAAAGAGAGAGAGGCTAGGAAGTGAGAGACTTCATCAGGGCCTCATGGTCAGAGGGCTGTTTGTGATTATTGTCAAACCTGCATAGCTTTACCCGGCTGGTCCCCACAGGCCAATCAATAGAAATGCATCTCTATGTGCAGATGAGATGGAGAGGGGTTGTTATGCCCACCGTAAACAGGGTGGAGTTTTGAGCCTGGCTGAAATATGATGCTTTGTGCAAAAGGCATTCATCAGCTCCATGCAGGAATCAATCGGAAGATGAGGAAGAATTATTGCTTTGACATGCAACAGCAGTCGTGCATATGTCTGGCTCACAAGATGCGATGAGGGCAATTTCACACTGTGTCAGGGACTTTCTGCAAGTTGTATCTCTACATCTATCTATCTATCTATCTATCTATCTATCTATCTATCTATCTATCTATCTATCTATCT
>JAUMHQ010000053.1:14321882-14350921 GCA_032361165.1 Enteromius paludinosus
AACTGATGAAGATGTTTTCTTAATGTGTTGTCGTTTTTTTTCTGTTTGCATGTGTTTTTTTCTGTTTGCATGTGTTTTCTTAAGTTTGCAGCATGTTAAGCTCTCTCGGCCACCGTAGTAGAGACTCATGAAAAATACCTTAATTTGAATCTAACGAAATAATCAATTAACAAAATGAAAGAAAAATAATGCAAGAGGTAGCAGCCTATCCTGAGCAGAATTTCAATTCAATTTTTTTGATGCACTCTTGAGAAAGCGGCCTCCAATTTGTTTCCTTTATCTGCAAAACACAGCTTTTTTAAATTCAAAGGTACATAAATGAAAGAAATGTTTAATATAGATTCAAATAATGTCTTATTCTTGAGCGAGTATTGTAAGCTGTTTTCCACAAAAAAAATCAAGTGATCCTGTCGGCGCCGTGCGCAGTTACACAATGTAATGATGATGGAATCATGAAAAGGACAACGATTGATATTCTGTAATCTAGTTGAGTTGTAATCTATAATGTTATACAGAGATGTAGCTTAACTGGGCGAGCACACAAGCCAATGAATATGTTACCTTAATGTAACTTCTTTTGAAACTGTCTGAACAATGCACAAACATTTATCAGCATGTTTTTTATCATTGTTGTAAGTTATAAATTCTCTCTTTTGGAGATCTTGACATTTTCCGTGAGGTCACATATTTGTCCTGATAGGGTTCCGGTCGGCTATGGATGGCAGTTTCCAACACCTCACTATCTCACTACCATACAGACTCTCTCCACTCTGCCTGAGTTCATTGATTCTAGTGCAGGTGGTCGATCAACCTACCTGTGCTCTCCGTTTCTCTCTCTCTCTTGCACTATATCAATACTCTCATCTACTTTGCTATCGATCACCTCTCCATCCTCTTTCTCTCCATCGTGAAGTGGCCTCACCGTAATGTTAATTTTGTGACAGATTTACAATAAATCTGAGGTTATTATTTAACTCTTCCGTCTTTGGCGTTTTCTGTGATTTACTGTTGAAGTGGGAAGGAAGAGTTATTGTCCACGCAGATGTCCCACGTCGAACTAGAAGGTAAGCCTGGTCGTAACTCATCACCCAAGTGTCTAGTTAGTCAATCACTTGTTCTGTAATCACAAATGCTGCCAGATATTACATGAGTGATGAGTGGCAATAAAAGATCTTGCGTTTTTCTGTACTGGGTCTTAAGTGTTATTGGCTAAGGCCAGTTTGTCCCAGGAGAGCTAGACTGTGAAACACAATCCCCTGATATAAACTGCCTCATTGCTTCTGATGCTCTTGCCGCTGCAGTGTGCTAGCATGGTGGTTGTACATTTGTGTGGAGTGTGAATAAAGTAGAAAGACTGTAGTGACATATTTGTGAATGTTATGCATCCCTCCATCCTAGATATACAA
This sequence comes from Enteromius paludinosus, assembly GCA_032361165.1. NCBI lineage: Eukaryota > Metazoa > Chordata > Actinopteri > Cypriniformes > Cyprinidae > Enteromius > Enteromius paludinosus. Next base: position 14,323,289 of record JAUMHQ010000053.1, read on the forward strand.
ACTCTTGGGTAAATGTAGGTAAAGCAATATCACTTTTGTTGTTGTTGTGTATTGACATGTTGAACAACTGTTCTGCGATATCCTTAAGATATAGCCTGGTCCTTATTCTTGATAACTTTTGATGCCATTAATAATCGTGAAAGGACTGAACAATTTTATCTTAAAGCTCTCTTCCATTTATAAGCAAATGCAATGTGCAGGTTCATTGCATGTGCATTGATGACCATACTTCCTGAATGTTTCTCTTTAGCGATAGGGACAAGGTAAGGCTAGAAATGCTGTGCGTCAAAAAAGACATTTGAATGGTTTTTGTCTCTTGTTTCCAGGCTGTTCACAACCAGGAGATCAAGCATGACAGCTTTATTGATACAGGAGGCCAGAATAATTACACAACGGCGGGCTGACACTATTGATCACACTATTGATAAAATAATATTTTAATGCAAAGCTCTGTTCCTTGAACAAACAAACCAACAGCCAGGTGAGAAGTCTTCAAAGAGTAGCTGATCCATGCCAATAAGAAACAAAACATCCCACACATACACACATACAAGATACACACATACAAGAAATTTGACATGAATAAGCCGTATTTCATACCATATGCTAAAATGATATGCTTCCAGACAAAGAGGACCAAAAAAAACTTATAAGAGAGGGATGAACAGCACTGTATAACATAGGAGGACAGTAGTGATGATGATTCTGTCTGGTCTGATGATGATTTGTACTCTGACTACTGGCAGAATGCAGGGCCCTTACAGAAGATGACGTTGTTTAAATGTCCCATATGACATAATATGACAAGAGGAAATAGCATTAACAACAGTCACCCAGAGGGGTGTGTGAAAAGGGGGAAGAGTGTACTTAGACTTAAATTACATCCGCTCTATGCCCTATTTCAAATGTCAGTCATCAAACCAATGTTTGGGTTTGTTGTATTAAATTTTAGTTTGACTTTTCCCACAGTGCTTCATATATTTTCAATCTTTCACCACAAGGTTGGTTGGAGAAGTCCAAATGCAACATATAGTAAAAATGAAACAGCTTTTCTGTGTGATATTGAGAGGCATGAGCTGAAAGGTATCGATGCGTATGGTTTTCCCGCATTATCACCCTTTGATCCACACCTACAAAAACATTAAGCTTACATAAAAAGGAAAGACCAAATTTATGACTATATGAGGGAACAAAAATAGTCCTTACGACTCGTTAAAATGAGCAGCACTAGACCGTGTTTCCGTTTTGGCAAAGAGTTCAAAGCACATCTCTCGTTCATTTTTTCCATTTCAGCCAGACCCTGCGAGCCACTGGGGTGCAGTTTCACAAAGATCTTACCACTGAGTGGTTTTCAGATTTAAGGGCCAAAGACCCACAAATGTTCTTGGCTGTGCAATTCAGTCACAAAACGTCCCGGTCTCAGCTGTGAATATGAGTCTGTCCTGATAGCAGATCAAATTTACCTTTTGGACACTTAATGAATCCCAAAAGTCCTGTTTAGTGAAGATCAATTATTTTAAACCTAATTAAACCAGACCAAGTATGCAATAACTTTATCTAGTTACGAGGGCAGGTAGTAATGATGAGACATGCAGTCGCTTCTGAATCAGATGCCAAGTAAAATACAGTTTTCCTTTTATATGGCCAATTGAATGAGCAGAGTCTGCTTTAGGAGGCAATCTATCCTTTTATCTATGCCGTCTGCTTACGTAGTACTGCTGTTACAATGGATTACACAGAGAATTTAATGAGTAATTACTTTTAAATATGTTGTGATATGGTATACTGTTTGCTCAGAATGATGTAATTGCATAGGCTAATAAATATTGTCTTATGGATCTTGCCAAGTGGACTTTATATCACTCACACAAAAGCTAAAACAACTGTTTGGGTTTTTTTTTTAAAGCACAGTTGTCTGTTACCAGACAAAAGCTGTTATTTCATCTGAGCAAGGGAACGGAGATTCACTGTGACAGTGTGATGGATATAAGTAAGCTGCGTATTTACAGAAGCTGATTGCATTTGAAAAAGAAAGAGTTTTCCACCCATCCTTCCTCTTATCTCCGGTCATAAATCACCCCTGCTGGCCTGCATAAATGGGGCTCTTCATAAACTTGGCACAAGCAATTCCATTTTAACCTTTACATGTGGCACTGGTCATACACTCTAAATGCAGACTGTGACCCTCATGACCTTGGCCATTCATATTTAATAGTCATTAAGAGCCAGCGGCAATCTAGACAACAAAAACAGCATCACCCGCATGACGGCTAAAATGATCATTAATGCATTTCCATAAGGCATGCTCATAGGTAAGTTATGCATAAAGATGATGCAGTTTGGCGTGAGCACTACTGCCATTTCATCAAATGCGCCATAATCAGTCTTATGGCCATGCTAACCTTTGACTTGGGTCCCCACTGTAAAGGCTTTGCTCTTTGCCCCTAGTCCATTAGACGTGGCTGAAGTATACCTTTATAATTGCCACAGCGACCATCAAATGAACATATGAAAGCATGGTGGGGATGGGTGGAGGAGTCTGGCTGCTAACCTTTTGGCCTCTGGGTCAACATGTGCGCCAGATGCTTTTGTCGAGACACTTCATTCTGCCTCTAGGTTTGTACTGTATGGTTCGGCATGTCAAGATTATTGATGGACCCCCAACAAATATTTTATAGTTTGTGTTCGACCTTTGACGTTGGTGGAGCAAAATGACAGCAGACTATGTGTCACCGCTGCAAACTACATCAGAATGAATGGCTGCAATGGTTGAATGAACCTGGTTTACATGTTTAATGTTTCTATGATCAGCGATCTGTGCTTTTTTGTGTGTTTTAATTTGGCTTTCTAAGTACAGAGTTAATAAATGTTTGCAACCATTTGCTGACCCTTGTTAGGGGCCTTCTCAGTTGTTGTTGTTGTTTTATTTTACTGAAGAAGGCTGTATAGTGCTATGGATCCTGAAAACAGTTTCCCTCCTTTAACAGTGACTTGGTGGCAACATCAAAGGTTTCAAAAACCCCTCAAGTTACTGCACTTTACAGATATACATAACAAACCATGACAAATGGATTGTGCCTTGACTTGCTTGTTTGGTTCTAGACGGCACAAAGGTGTTGCTGCCTTTCCATTGCATTTGTTCTTTTTGTTTTTCTTCTGTGTGAAATATTGTTGCATGTATCAACAGCAGTCCAACACTTTGTCCACATTATGTGTTGTAGCTTGACGATAACTTGCCGTACTTTGCTCTGGCTATCTCAGCACACCAGGCGGACACAAAAAGAGAAAAAGAACAACAAAACCCATGAGCTAGCCACCCTCCTCTTTAGCACCGTTAGCCTCTTCATAACACAGACCCAGGCTTAAGCTGAAGCACTGTGATTAAGATAAGCCCAACCGCAGCTGGACAATTACCTGACAACTAACCTTTTCTGGAGCCACTTAAGGATGTAAGGACCTCTGAGAACTGTTGTTTTTCTGAGAGGAACACAGCTCTTGACAGCAAGGAGCCTGAGAAGAGGCTAGCAATGGGCTAGTATGATAGCTGAGATTACCTGATTCCACCCACAGCATCAGTGTTGAAGAACTTTGTATCTAGACAGGCCCGAAAGGGCATTCGGATTGATTTGGTCTGAGGTGAAAAAAAAAAAGAAGTGTGTTGAGTGTTTGCACTGCAGGGCCTTCAGAGAAAGGACAGTAAATAATTCTTGCAAGAGGAGACAGACACTCAAACCTGAATGAATATGTTGCAAAAGTTGTAATTGAAATGAGATGAATGTATTCATATCAAAATGATATGAAATCAGCCATGGTGTTTTTTTCATTTTTTAAAAGTATGAAACAAAAGTCAGTCTCACGTAAATGGCATTACAGAGTTTATTTATATCAAATCTTTAATGAACAGTCTTGCAAAGAGACTGTTATAAATTTGTAAATTTCTGTAATACTAAAAATTAGATTTAATACTAAAAAATAGAATTTCCATTACAAAATATTCAAACCCTGGTGGGTGACGTAAATATGAGTTACTTGATTTTGCCAGTCATGTTCAAGTGGACAACCATAACCTGAACCGATTATTCAAAATGTAATTCCCTACTGTTCATTCAAAGTACTGCACTCTTTATTTCTACACTGATGTGAATTCACCACTTTACTGAGGCTGCCCATCAGTTCTGAGAGTACTCTTTTTTTGTGTGTGTGTGTGTGTGTGTGTGTGTGTGTCTGCATGTTATGTGTTCCAGGCCCTTTAGAGACCACATAAAGGGTCCTGGCCAGAACTCCACACACTTTCTCATCCTCTGCCCAGGCCTGAAACATCACAATGGCAGGCCCCGAGCTAGCAAACACAGCCAGGGGTGAGTGTTTATAGGCTACATTTGTTAGGGTTCTCACTGTGGCCCTTAAATATGATATCCATATGTTCAACTAATGCACAGAAACTGTTGCGTGGTAGGATGTTGTTGTAAACACGGAGTAGGGCACTGTGATTGGCCGAGGTGAAGCGCATATAACCTGCACAGCCAGACAGTCGGTCATTACCAATCCATTCTGAGCTGTGAGTGGGGGATGTAACTATTCAAGACTTATGGCTTTGTTCAAGTGGAGCGCAAGCTTTCTCCTGGGGTTAATGCCCGCTGTGAATGTGGCTGTCAGAATCGAGCTTCTCCTTGGTTTACGCTCGTGAGGCAAAGTCAGGGGTTATTTGCTGCTATTTTTACAAGAAACGGGTTGATTTGTCTTAGGCCATTACCGTCTATTATGGCCGGGAGTCTCTGGGAAGGAGGTGGGAAGCAGCAAACGCTGGCATTCTGCCTAAAGAGAAATCAATGAAACAAATTAATCCTTCGCAGGCCGCACTGACACAGTAATCCATCATTCAGGGGTGCTTTTACACACCGAATCAGGGAGCCAGGGCTGAGGGAGAGAGCCCCAAGGGATCGCTCGCTCACACACACAGGCACGCACATACACACGAGGCAAGACATGAACAGTCTGGTGGCACCCGCCACACAGCTGCAATCCCACAGCCCGTCGTCTAAAGCGAAAGAGATGAAAGACGTAGCATTTATAATGGTCATTGCACAGGACGGTGTTCCAAGGTCGCGCCTCAGTCGACTGTCTGTGGTGTTTACTGTTTCTTGATTATCGGCGACATTACCTAAAAGCCAGTAGAGAAGTCGCTGACAGACATGGTACATGAAGTAGGGCTAAAAATATGATGGAGGGAGAGTGTGCTTGGGCTTTGAGATTTCTTTTCCACCCACCGCATCATGTGGTGTCGCATTGTTCCGAAAGCTACACATTCACTCACATTGTTCAAGTGATTAGGCACTGTGATTTCCTTGGCCTCTTCTCCAGTTCACCGAAGCAGGGCAAGCGTCATTACCAACAAAAATAAGGGAAATGATGGGGGGGGTCGTACAATTATTACCACATATAAAAATGAACACTATATATAACTTTACCTTCCGGCCCCCAATCTGTAAAATCTCCCCCCCAAAAAAGTGATGTGCAAAAATGTGGCATAGTAGAGTAACCCACCAATAGGAGAACAACTTCACTGCACATGATAGGATCATGTGATCTGCTCTGGGAAACAACTCTGTCCTTTGAGAGCTGTACACAATAATACTCCAGATAAAGCATATGATTTCAGACAAATGGAAACACAGGAAATGAGAAACAGAAGAAAACATTTTAATATGCACGCATTCCAAAACCATGTTAACACTGGTCAGAACATAGACATTTTACATTCTGTACATTAGAAAATATATTATACATTATATTTTAGTATTTCTCAATTTATCAATTGCTGTGCACCTGTAAACCTAAGGCAGAACGCCACTTACCTTTAAGCTTTTTCTGATAGAAGACTGGTAATATGGGAGTATTTCAGGACAAGAGGAAGAGGGTCAAAAACACTAAATATATAGCCAATGAATATATATTATGATTGTGGTATAAGGAGCCAGAAAGCACATATTTCATTTCCCTGTTAGTTCTATGAAGCAGTTTATTTTATTAAACAGAAAAGTGTATATTATGAAAATAGAAATGCATGGATTAAAAAGTCACTCGTCACCCCAGGAAAATCCACTTAAAGTTTACAATTGTAAAATCAAATTGTTTCACTAAAACTATAATGTTTGTGATCTGCAGAGAATGCTCTGTTGCAAACCTCCATAATCATTTCAAAACAGAAAACACATGGTTTAAAATCAAATAAATCCAGCAAATAAGGAACATATGTTGACTGGTGAGTAGTTTGTTTCATCAGTCAATTGATAATAGCTCAATAAACACATTGGCAGATAGGGTTCACCGCATATGTTGTAACTGACAACCCTGTCCATGTAATAGCAGATGAAATCTGACACTTTCATGGCTGTTTACATCACTGTGTTATCAGACATAGAATGGTATAATACAATATCATCCCTTTTATTAAATGTATGCGTCATAATAAACAAATGGATGTCACATATATGTAAAAAAGTGTCTGGATGTTTGTGAGCTATACAAAACGATGACTAGATCTATTTATATGGGTTGCTTTGTTCATTGTCATTTTCAACATTTTCCTGTGATTAGCTTCAGTATAGTGCAAAACAAATGTTTGTCATCGTGTAACCTAACAAATGTGTTCCATGTTGTAACATAAAAAAAAAACCTTTTTGTAATTTTGTAAATTTGAACTAACCTGATTACAAAATAACATATGGTCAGGTGAGGAATAAATTGTTAGAAATAGTTTGAATAATTTACAAACTTTGACAAGCTTAAGATATAGTGCTGTTGCTTATATGGCATTTAAAAATAATCATGCATACTAGTTTCCTTTTTCATACAATGAATAATTACGAAATAATGCAACTCAGAAGATGTGTACATCCCTATCTTCCTTTTATCTCTATCTCTCTGTTCTGTTTTGCTGTCCTTCCTTTCCCTCTTGTGCTTATATGATGTGCCTAATTTTGTGCTCAGAGGTCAGGGAGTTTACTGCTGACTGGAATTTAAGATCTGCAGGATGTTCAATTCACTGAAGGAAAACATACACAGCTTTCCATGCAGGAAGTCCCTCGCTAACTGCTGTCCTAACCATGGGGTGGAGAGGCACATTTGGAGTGCCACAGCTGTCTGTAATCGGTCCTCTTTCACTTTTGAAAACATGCTGTTTCACAGATTTTAAATAAAAGCTCTGCCTATATTTATCAAAAACTGATGTTTTAAGAGGTGAAGAGGAATGTGTGTTTAGCAATGGCTGCATTCTTTTCCTTTGCAGAAAGATAAAACTGATAGAGGGACATTCAATGTACAGCACAAGAGGGTGATGTGTAGATGAAGAGATGCAGGTGCTATTTTTACATTCTATGGGTGTAGGTGTGCGTATCAATAAGGATAATCAAACCATGTGTTTTCCACCACAAGCCTGCGGATATCTCACTGCTGCCCATCTTTGAGTGTCTGAAAAAGAAAACAAAAAACATTATGCTTATTGAGAGTGCAATTGTCTCATTTAGCTAAAAGTTCACAGAGCATTGTCTTCAAAGAGAAACAAAGAGAGGGAGTCATTTTCTGAGGTTATGTTTCTATTGACTTCCTGGAGTGATTGCAAGGAAATGCCTATGCACAGACAAGGACTGTATTCCTCAGTGCCACTACAACTATCTATTACTTAGCTCACCAACAAAACCATTCTGATAAAGCCAAAAAAAAAAAGAAAAACAAATGCGTGGTTAATTGGTGACCGTACTGCTTTATTTCATTGCCTTTGGGCATAGTATCAGTGTTCAAAACATATTAAGTCTCTAGTTTCTTTGTCAAAAACAAACAAAGTGGTGCTCTTGTTCAGATTCCTGATTCAGGTTTTGTTGTTTAAATCCATAGAAGAAGGTCTATGACCATGTTGAGCACATGACTGAGGGCTGCTGTGAGTGAGACTAAACAGATACCAGTGTGATATGCATTGTTTACATGGATACACTACACCACACCCTATACAATTAGTTCTGTTGTTCATTCTTAGTTGTGATTCCTGAATCAAACTTAATACATCTTCAGCAAACCTGATGACTGAAGGGAGAAAATGTAAGTGACTTCTGATGCTTCATTATATTATGCAGATGATGCGATAAGGAAGCTATGCGCACTGTTATGACTTAGATGTACTTAAATGTTCTCTGTTTAAATGTATATACCTGCAGATGTAAACGTTTAAAGCAGTTAACAAAGTATATTAAAATGGTGTACAAGATAATACACAGTACTATGAAACAAAATATACTTGACTATAGTTACAAATATCAAATCATTTTTTTTTATATATATAAAATTTCAAAACCTGGCAAATGTTCTTTTTCAGATGATGTGTCAGTCCAGTCACTTTCTGTGTTCATCTACATTTCAGGAAAAAAAAGGTGCAAGGTCCCATTTAGGTACTCTCTAGGTACCAATATTTATCTAACATGCACCTTTTATGAGTAAATAAGGCACAAAAGTGTACCTTTTAACTCATTTATTAGCTATTAAGCAATGTTTATCTTTTTAAAAAAAAGATACACCACATCATCCGCTCTGAAAGTCTTCTGACTCTATATACAGAGCCATTCTGGACACTACAGTGAGTCATCAATTTTGTTGCCTGTTGGAGCTCTAGTCTCAAACAACCTGCTGTTTTTGCCTTAAAGCCCTAATGTGACTAACTACTCAGCAAAGTGAAAATTACTCACAGCCCAATTTCAATTACTTTATGACTCATCATTGCTCCATAGAGCTGCTGCTTTCTCTTTCCTTTTATTTTTTTACTCATTTTCACTTTATGAGAAGAAGCGGAGTGGAAGTTATTTTCTTTACTTGGACATTATTCTGTAAGATGTTGATACTTGAAGCTGTGTGTTTGAAGAGAGGAGGGAGATTATATTATTGCATTTTAAAGTTTACTTTAGATTGAGTGTTTACTTATCTGTAGTTTGGGGATAACTGAATGTCAGTTTTTATAGTACCTTGATATGTATAAAAACGATATGGGTCTTCATTTGGTAAGCATGCATGAGTTATATGTTCCTTAGGATCTCTTCTCACAACTTCTGTCACTTCTATCACTTTACCTTTGACACCTTAAGAAAGAAATACCTGATACTTTACCTTCTGACTATGTGTGGCTTATATATTATAATTATTGCAGGCTAATATTAATAATATTTGTCCATATGTGGTAAAACTGTTTAATTTTAATGGAATGTATCTTGAAATTTATGTTGTAAAAGTCAGATATTAGGTCTCTTTATCTGTACTCCTCTTGCACGTGTACATTATCATCCTTTTTAAAGCAATTAATCTCTTGTGTCTTCCAGCATGGAAGTGCCTAAGACAGACGAGATTCCAATTAAATTCCTGCTGCGGGTCGGTTTAAACAGACCGTTATGAATATGCGCGCTGACTCTCAACCACGCACAACAAAAGCTCTTTACCTCAAATACAGTGGCTTATCTTTGCTCTTCTTTCCTAAGAATTCAACCGCTCGTGTTAAACTGTGTGTTTTAGGAATATACGGCTTTGCTCTTGTTCGGACATTCGTTGTGAAGCCATAACAAAACGCGATGGCAAAGGTCTAAAACTAAAGTGGACATTTGGTTTCAGAGCAATTTCTGTGGAATTATAAATTATGTAGGGATGTGAGATACTTCGGATACGTTTTGATGTGTTGAATTCCTACTAATTAGCGAAACTTTACCCCTTGTTTCCTAAAACAAATAGTGGTGAGTACATTGTAATAACAAAGTTTAACTAATAATTCTGGAATAATATATTTATGAAATATGGTTTGTTGTTTTTCATGATGCAGTATTTCTTAAATAGCCTAATATAAAATGATGGGTTGCAGATCACGCTGTATCGTAACTATAAGGCCTGCGTTATTTTACACCCCGGCCTGTCGCGTCATTACAACATAAGTGCATTGAGCTGACAGGTGTCATGTATTGGTGATAGGTAAAAAATAGTCTTTCTAACATTAAAAGGGTCAAAATGCTACCCAGTCTGCTTAACACGGAAACGTTGCATTATCTTGTGAAAGTGTTGGAAAATGGTAATTATTAATGAATTTAATCATTTAGTTAATTATTAATGAAAGTACACTTATGACTTTGGAGAGACAATGTCTCAGACATATTATGCTACTTCAGAAATATTAATGAAAATGTTAAAACATTTAATAAATATTTATAAATATTTAATTGTTAATTTAAATATATATATATATATGCCTATATATATATTCTGACATCAGTAGTCACCCAATAAGAAACATATATAGCTTCTTTATCTTTCCTTTAGTTATTAAGGCTATGTTTATCAAAGCAGGCCTGCATAAAGTTAGCGTCCGTATGTAAATTCGGGCCTAACACGTGACATGAGAACACATTGAGCGGGTTACTGTTGGTTTTGGAGCGATTTTTACATCCAACCTTTTGTTCTCGGATGTAGTGTAGCCTGTACAATGACTTTCATATTAAACATGAAAACACACGTTGTGTATTAGAAATGCCCTCTTTATTTATATTTATTAAAAAAGATGAGAAAGTTCTAAGAAAAAAAATCATATAGCTCTCCTTCATATACGAACACTTATTTTCCACTTGATGATGCTTTGGGCAAAACGTGCTTTAGAGATTAAATAGCCTACTACTTATGCACCTGACGTTCTACTTCCGTTCTGTCCCTGCTTCGGGAAACCTAGTCCTCGTGGATAGGCTATCTTTGTTTTCCCATACGTTTGCTCAAACAAATGAAATAACACGGAGATACCTACAGTTATACTGTCATTACAAATATTTGTTTTTTTATAAGTTATTTTAAGACGATAGCTAATGAATCGTGTAGGTGCTCTTAGATTTCTGCCTATGCAGGGCCCAAAACTTGTCAGAGAATGGGTCCTGCTCCTTTAGCTGACAGTGCTTTAGTGTCCTTGTGGTTTTCATGCCTTTTGAGGAAATTTTAGAAGCGTAAGGTAGCCTAATTATTTTGGGTCTGTGCTTGTTTTAACTGCTAACGGATTTATGATCTTGGTCTCCGAGACCATCCAAGGCAATTAGCACATAAGCTCTAAATAGATGATGGTTTGTGAGCAATAAAGTCATTGCCTCCTGCATAAACTGACAGTCAGCTACTCTAACTGAACTCCTAACACAAGGTAACTAGAAAGAAAACCCCTCATTGTAATCATTACGGTCACTGCTGTTTTGTAATTAATTTGACTATGCAATTCGTTTTGTGGGCCTAAAAGATGTAAAAAAAATATAATAAAATTCCTACCTGATTTCTTGAAGCCCAGTGACGGCCATTCAGCAGAGCCCCACACTAGCAGTTAGATGATTCGCTCGTTTCTGTGCATTTGAAATAAATACAGGTTAAATAAAGTCTTGGATCATTCAAAAAACATGTACAGCGCTACAGTTGGTCATATGACGCAAAATGTTTCTTACCTTCTACGCAAAATAAAGTCTTTAAAAATCTTTAAACTCTTAATAACTCAAATGTGCCCAAAGCGGGAGCGTTAGGCCTTTATTATAATAATAAACAAAACTTGGGGGAGGGGGAACGTTGAAGTGATTTTGTGTAAAACATTAATGAGTACGTCTTTTAAAAAGGCAAGGCAGTAATATTAAGTGGCGTAGTTTAAGATATTTTCCACATCTCTTCCCACTACCCTTTCCATTAAGAGCGATTAGATGATGTCCATTGAAAGTTGCTGATCCATAGAGAAAATGGCAGTGGATAAAAGGCGATTTCAAGTGACCTTCTCGTCCTTTTCACACCAATCCGAGCCCCCAAATAGTTAGGGATCAAATTGAACAAAAGCCCCCTCCTCTTCTCTTTCAACTCACTACTACTCAGAGTGACAAAACAGAAAACCCACCATCGCATTAGAGAGGCGCGCAATGTCTTTAAAACTCACACATAGGCTATATAACCAACTTAACCAACCGTCTTAACATTTATTTTCTTCAATACAGCAGTTATAACGGATATGTTTAAAACCAATCCCATAAGCAAAGCACTCCAAATTGTTTAAATGTTTCCGCAATTTTTAATTAAAATGTGTTTAGTTTATTTCAAGGTAGTGATCTTCTACTTTACTGACAGTTTTAATGTATTGCTGTGCTGATTACTTTTTGTTACTACTTTTTTATTCAGTATTTTTACAAGTAGCCTGTATGTTTATCATGTTAATTTTTTATTTGTATCTATATATTTAAAGCTAACTCATAACAACTGTATATAATAAGTGATGATTATATCAATTTTTAAAATGTATCAATTGCAGGCCTGGTATCAATCAACACTTCACTATTTAGAGATGTCTTTATTATGAGTTGTCCAGTCATTGTATACAAGTTATTCACCTTCAAGAGAAGTTTTAGTGCAGGCTACTACAAAACCTAACCCTTTAGTGTGGTTAGTAAAAAAATGCGTTTAACTTTTGTACCTATAAAAACTAAATATGCCACAAACTAAACAGTTTATAAATAATTTGTTTTCTGTGGGACTTTAGTTAAATGTAGTGTCTGATATAACAAGGAAAGGGAAATATTTTGTCCCTGCTGTGTCCTTAGAGTTTATACCATCTAACCCGAGCGTATTTACATTCGTGCTCACTTGGTAGGAGGTCCGCCATTCGTGGGATTTTATTACTCGAGCAGCTCTTAGGGAGCATGCATTAGACTAAATGGTATATGTTGTTTATTGCTATTTTAAACGAGTTTGCACGGTCATTAGGAAAAATAACACCATATTACAAATTACATGAGGTGCTTTGAAACGATTAATTTTTATTATTAGCATTATTACTGTTATTATTATTATTTTGATTTTATCACACATAGTAACATTATAGCATAAAGAGACAACTCATGGACCGTTATTGATCTGAAAGAGTTAACAAAGCTTGGAGATCACGGTATCATCTAATACATTATCATTTTGTTTGTTTTGTTTTTTTGTTTTGTGCTAGTTATCCATTAAACGTTCATTACTAGCCTACTAATAATAAAAAAAGAAAAAATAATTTTGATGAATAATTCACATCACGTATGGAATTAACTCACAAAGGCCTAACACTAAAAAACAAAATATGATCCTAAAAATGATAGTCAGTCATGTATAGTGAGATGTATTCTACATCTTTTGACGGAGCTATGATTGTCTTTAATTATAAAACCTAAATTAAAGAAAGGCATAAGAAAAGGAGAAAATGAGATCTCAAAGCTTTTTAAAAAGTACTTTTATACTTCAGCAGATTTTTTCTTCTCAGAATTGTTCGAATGTTTCTATAGACGCGTCAGCTCTACTTTATTCTGAACAGGTCTATCGTATAATCGTTCTTTTAATCCGTGGACATTATCACTTAGACAAACAGACTGCTATCGATCTTTCCATTACGAGATCATACAAGACGAATTACACAGGTGAAAAGGCGTTTCTTAAAGTCAAACGCTCAGTCATGTTCAGCATCACTATAACGTTAGAATTGTCTTTTTTTACGTAGACTAGTGCAAATGATCGATAGAATTCTATCCACCGATGTCCCGTGCTCTATATCCGTAGTTCTTTCATCTGACAATCTCACGTCCTTATTTGATAGTCTATGTTTTTAGGATTTACTTTAAGACACGTTTGCGTACATTGCGAGATGTTATACGCATTACAACTCACTCTTGAATTGCAGAAAGTGATAAAAGTACTTGCCTTTCAAACATGGACCAAACCGAGAAACCGCCGATCCCAAGTAATACCCACCGGTCGCTGGGCGCTCGCACTTTGAATGTCCAAGTGTCCACTTTACCATTTCTTCAGAGCTGTTTTCATGCGTGCCTTGTGTTCCCATTCGCTGTCCCTCTCCCTCTCTCCCCTCTCGCTCTCGTCCCTATCTGTGGAATAAAACCTTGATGGTACACTTACAGAAGTTTCTCTTTGTTCGTTTTAATCTTATTCGTTTCACCTTTGCAAAGAACAGAGGACAGCAGCGTGCGTTTCTGCGGATCGGTGTGAGGTGAGACGAGGAAGCTCCGCGGTCGAGTTGAAAACAGGCTCTTTGTAAATAGAGGGTTTCGGGAACGCTCGGCTGTCGGTGTTTTGGTTCCCCTTAACTTCTTCAACATACTTTTGGACTTTTACGGCAAAGTTGGTGTATAAGCAAGTTCTAGCCAAGTGAAAAAGTTTGCCAGGTGATAAAAGCTACAAAAGGGTTTATTTAAAACGTATAAGCTTTTTAATTGTTATGTGAAGTGGAAAGAGGGCAAAATAGCTTATTGCCACATCAGATATTTAAAAAAAGCATAGATATTGTTTAATAAAATACATGAAATTAGACAACTTAAACTATGATCATCAAAGTTAGACGTTTCAGTCTTGCAAATACATCAATAAAATAAAATGAAGAAAACATTCGTCCCACGGCGCAAATCATCTCTGAGCTACATTGGAAAACATGCTTAAAATGACAATAAATTACTCATTTTTATGTCGCTGTAATTGTCTACTGTACGCTAGATGGCAGCCCGATCCAGACATTATAAGCCTGCACAGCGCAGCCCTCGGCGTTCATCCACAAAAAGCCGGTTTCCCTGCGCATTATACCAAAAAACTTCCTTCGTTAATAAATCTGTTAAAACATACACTTAATGATTGATTTTATTTCTATCTTAGTCTATCATGATAGTCTGATTCCTCTTCTGAGCCCTGGCTGGCAGCGTGATCTGTTTCCTATCACTGATAAAGCATTCCGTTATACTGATATGTTTCCAGTCAAACTAGTGGTGGTCATCGCGCGCCCCAACACTTTTTATATATTTAATTGCTTTGTTGAGAACCGGGTATATTAGTGACATCTGAAGATGTGGTTTATGCATTGATTCGCGGTTTCGAGACGGTATTGTTCTGTCAAATGACGTAAAATGTTAATGGATCCGTCACCGTTCGAATCTAGACGTTATAATGGGTATTTTTGTAATTAAGACTACAGCTTCGAACAAAACACTTTCAATTTTGTGTGGCTCGCACCAGTCCTTCCGCCTCACGCGCATTTGTTTATATTTCACGTGCGCGTATAGTTCGCTTTCATCCCGTTTTCCTCCGCTTCTTTCTGGGGTTTCTTCCTCTTTTTGTGACAATAGACGGTCCATTCTAATCGGGTTTCAAAGTAAATAGCGGCGCAGGGGCGAGCGCAATGTAAATTGTGCTTGTCAGAGCCCTCAGTCGTAGGTAGCGAGGAGCGAGGACTCTAACCAATGGAGTGAAGGAGGCTTGGCTAACCTTAGCCTCCCATTTTCTCTCTCCCCCCTCGATGCAGGGTTCTGACCAGTCAGTCGCCTTTGATTATCAGTTGCCAGCAGCCCCTCTCTTGGCTCCTTGACACGAGCACCATATAAGGCGCAGCGATCTCCATAGAAACGTGTCAGTTTCAATAGTAGTGTCAAAGTTCACTATATACAGACATTCGCGCAGATCTCCGTTTCGGAAACATTGCTCCGCTGGTACTCCCGTTAAAACGCATTCTTTTTTGGGTCTCT
This sequence comes from Enteromius paludinosus, assembly GCA_032361165.1. NCBI lineage: Eukaryota > Metazoa > Chordata > Actinopteri > Cypriniformes > Cyprinidae > Enteromius > Enteromius paludinosus. The sequence goes on from JAUMHQ010000053.1 coordinate 14,338,864, forward strand.
GCTTCTTACATATTCCATTAGTTGGTTTTTTTCCTTTTTTATCCTTGCTCTGTTCCTACTGGAGAGGTGAAACTACATAGGCACTCGGGCGACGTTGTTTTTTTTTTTCTTTTGCTGGACCAGATGAGCTTTATTCATGAACATAGATAGAGAAATCCGTTCTTCAGTGTTTCCTCCTCTCCAACCGCGAAGACGGAGAGAGGAGCAAGGAAGAGAAAAGAGGGGAATTTATTTCGCACAGCACTTTGGATCTCCGGTCCACCAGAAAGCTATTATTTTTGCTTCAACGTGAAGATTTTTTATTGCGGTATTTTTTAAGAAACCCGATTTTTTTATTACGTCTGGGATCGCTTTCTCTCTACACGATTGGGTTCCCGAATGGCTGACTGCAATTTACCTTGGAACTGGCCTCCCGACAATTGCATATCCTGATCGGGTGCCTTTCTGTCGACTCCGGTATTTTGAATGTATTGATCATTTTCTGCTTCTACTTTTTTTCCTATGAGATTGAGTGCTCCGATTTGAATTCGCGCTGCCGTTCGTCCAAGACTTCTCTTTTCCCTGCTCCGATATCCGAGCGACCAGTTCGCTTGAAAGCACTTTTCGGGCCCGAGATATGGCAATGGTAGTTAGCGTCTGGCGAGATCCGCAGGAAGACGTGGCCGGAGGACCTCCGAGCGGCCCCAATCCAGCAGCTCAGCCGGCGAGGGAGCAACAGCAGGCGGCGTCAGCGGCACCACACACTCCGCAGACCCCCAGTCAGCCAGGACCCCCGTCCACACCAGGGACGGCTGGCGACAAGGGCAGCCAGAATTCTGGACAGAGTCAACAGCATATAGAATGTGTTGTTTGCGGGGACAAATCGAGCGGCAAGCACTATGGTCAATTCACCTGCGAAGGATGCAAAAGTTTCTTCAAGAGGAGTGTCCGAAGGAACTTAACGTATACATGTCGTGCCAACAGGAACTGTCCTATTGACCAGCACCATCGTAATCAGTGCCAATATTGTCGGCTGAAGAAGTGTTTAAAAGTGGGCATGCGGCGGGAAGGTGAATATATTTTTCTAAACACGACACACACTATTGCTACACACAGGCTTATTGTTCAGAGACATGTTACATAAAGCTCGCACTATACACATACAAACGCGAAATAAATTTTGCTTTGATTGCTTGCTAAAGAGTGTCAGAGGGCGCGTACAGGCAGTAGTAAATCCGCGATTTCCCACCATAGGCAGGATCTGCATTCGTCTTACAAAAGTAATCATATGTACCCATTTCAAGTCAGCCAATTACGTGAGATATTAAAGTCACCCATAAACGCTGTATGTGTGTAAAAGAGAGAAAGAGAGAGAGATGAAGTGTGTGTGTGTGTGTGTGTGTGTGTATGTGTAGCCTATGCGCGCGCTTGCGTGGTGGAAGACTGCACAAGACTGCCGAAAAGCCTACTACACTCACTAACCCCATATTGTACAGCTAAAAGAAATAATATGCTGTGGTTTTACCTCTGAAAGAAAGATGTGTGGATTTGTTTTAACGCCGCAGCCTAGAGTAAACGTTTAGAGGCCTGTCTGTCCCCACACAGCCTAAGCTGTACGCGAACAATGGCCTTTGCAACTTACAGTCTACTCTTGATTACTGACTAGGACAAAACTGATATTTATACCCCATATATTGTTTTAAAACAATAATTAGTTCAACGTAAAAAAAAAAATATGCTTAGACACATACTGTACATGCTTGTACACATTCTGTTTGAAATCAATAATAAAAACAGTCTTCGTGCTCGATTGTGGATAACATTTTTCTGTTCTAAAGTTAGTGTTCTGATAGTCAAATTTACTGTAAACTTATTACTTCACAAATATATGAATATGTATATTACACGCGTATGTCAATAGAGTATTAGAGTGTAGCATTCCTAACAAGAAAGAGGCTGGTTGCTTTGAACTAGTTCTGCTGAATAGCAGAGATTTAAGCCCGGTCCTCGTCCACTATAATGTTTAGTAAATGCCCATCCAAATAAATAACTAAAATAAAAATATGAGCGTGTGCGTGTGGAAATACACAAAAATGAAAGCAAAAGAGAAAGAGCTAGAGAGTATTTCTATGTCTTCATATTAGTTGATGAAGTCCATAAACAAAGATAAACATTGCCATCTAATAACCGATGAGGTTTGTGGGGCTTCAAATACCATGTGAAATGATTTTTCTTCGAAACGCAGTTTCTTATTTAGTTGTATTGTCGTAGAACAGCAGTCTAAAGTAATCATGCACTCGAACTAAAGCTCCCACATAAATTATGTTTCTGGATGTACATTTCCTCTCCCTTTCTTTCTTTTTGTCAGCGGTTCAGCGAGGAAGAATGCCTCCAACCCAACCGAACCCGGGCCAGTACGCGCTAACGAACGGGGATCCTCTGAACGGTCATTGCTATCTCTCCGGATACATCTCGTTACTACTTCGGGCCGAGCCTTATCCTACTTCTCGCTATGGCAGCCAGTGCATGCAGCCCAATAATATTATGGGGATCGAGAACATCTGTGAGCTTGCAGCTCGCCTTCTCTTCAGTGCTGTGGAATGGGCGAGGAACATCCCTTTCTTTCCCGACCTTCAGATCACCGACCAGGTGTCCCTGCTCAGACTGACATGGAGCGAGTTATTTGTGCTAAACGCGGCTCAATGCTCCATGCCCCTACATGTGGCCCCACTGCTCGCCGCCGCCGGCCTGCACGCCTCGCCTATGTCGGCGGACCGCGTCGTGGCCTTCATGGATCACATTCGCATCTTCCAGGAGCAAGTCGAGAAGCTCAAAGCACTGCACGTCGATTCTGCAGAATACAGCTGCATTAAGGCAATAGTGCTCTTCACATCAGGTGAGTGTGTGAGACGAGGCCTACTCACGGACATAAGGGGGCAATGCAATACGGGGTGGATAAGCTTCGGCATCGACGCTATAGCTCAGTAGTGGGTCTCGAGCTGACTTTGTACTGTAAAATCTCTTGAGCGGTAATACAAACGTGATCGATTGATAGCCGTTCACAAATATTTAGAGTTTTATGTAATACAAAATGTAGCATATTATTGTGCTTAACACGGATGATATTATATCTAAAGTAGCCTATATTTAGCGATATTTGTGGAGGATGCATAAAAATTCAATATATCATCCATTTCACATTCATTTTACGTGATGTAAAATTTTTAGGCCAATATTTGTACACTCAAGTACATATCTCAGAATATCTTTCCTATATCTGCTCAACCACTTTGGTTCACAACTGTACATGAGGCTACAGTGTACATACACACATGTATATCTGGGGCCCTCTCTGTGGAGAAAAGCTGACAACTGAGGCCTCTAATATTAATAATTGATTTTAAGCTCCGGTGATATTTTTAAAGGATATTTTATATGAATGCGCAGATGTATCCATTATTCTGCTGTCTGTCTATTTACTGAGGGGTTATTTTGCCAATAGTTAAAAATGAACTAAGCTATAACAATTTTAACAGAACATTGATCGACACCAAATTACCCCCACACTTCTATAGCACTATAATTGATGTTTATAATATTAGTATTTCTCTCGGCAACAGACGATAAAAAAGCGGACTGTTGTTTATAAATAGTTTTACAATACTTTATGTATTTGACTTTATTATGATTTGATATTCGTAAGCTATTATGTAAATTCATTTTATAATTAATATTAACATTAGCTATATTTATTTCAGCAATTTTAGCAAATATCTACGTTTTGACCTACTACTAGGCTACTGCAATACCACAATGCACTGCCCCTTTAGGGCAAAGGTGCAAGCTTGCAAGCCAAACACACACACACACACACACACACACATATATATATATATATATGTGTGTGTGTGTGTGTGTGTGTGTGTGTGTGCGTGTATATATACTTTTTTAAGAGAAGTATTAAGAAAACATCTGTTAAAAAAAACTAACAAAGCTTACTGGTCAAGTTGCGTTAGTGTAGCCTTTTTTTTTTTTTTTTTGTCTTTTTTTTTTTTGCCTTAAGGTGAAATTATAAGAGGCGTTCAAGTTAAAGTAGGCCACGGTCGGTTGGCCACCCTCTGTATTGCCTTAATTTTCTGAAATATGCGTTACTGTTGAATGTATATGGCATGATAATCTTTAATGGTGAAACGTAATTAACGTTCTAAACATCTAATCTAAACCACCGAAATTGTAGCATTTGTTTCTCAATAACGTTAGTCTCACACGGTAGGCTACCATCATTACCATTCTTAACAATGAACTGCTTACAAATGCACTCAGATATTTAGAGTCTGGACTGGGTAGCGATTCAGAACAACTTGATGGATTTCCTAATCCGACAGATCTGAAATGAATTTCAATAACAGCCATGCTTTGATTCGTTGCCAGTCCGAAGTGCTGCGTAAAGTTTTAGACACATGGTCTATATGTTTGTAAGTGATGGATTAATAATTAATAACGCGCCCACTGGTTTTGTCTCTTCTCCAGTTCTTTATGCTTGAGTGTAGGCTAAATCGTTTAGTAAACTAACAAAAGCATTCTTACACATACGAAACACATTACACCGTGTTTTGCTGAATTCTCTCTGTTTTTTGTTGTTTTTTTATAGCAGTTCTTTCTGCACATGCTGGCTGCGGCGGAAAGTGGCCCATGAGGTCACATTACTGAGAGATTTTAGCAAGGACTTAGCACAGTTCAGAAGTTCAGAAGGTTATTGTATTTGACCGCAGTGTGTTGTAGTCCAGTGCAATTAAGATCAGTCTCCGAGGCATGCTCCACACCGCGCCCTTAAGACTTGAACCGGAGAAAACGTAAACTCTTATTTTGAATATCTTCAACACAGCCGCCATATTAGAATACTGACAGAATACGTACTGGCCTGACGATTGTGTTCACGACAGAGAACGTTTGGCTGAACTGATGCTGGCAGTTACAGTGGTGGAGCTAGCCTATACGTTTAGTGCCTTGGCGTTCGTGTGGTATTTGTTTTGACATGTTTTGACGTAATGCCATTAATTGACATGCACTATTAAAGTAGAAGAGTTTCTTGTAAAATACGTGTCTTTCTCTGAAATTTAGGCGATTGTGTCCTCAAGCAAGGCCACGGTGATAAACGTGATTGCTTCCAGCGGCCTTGCCTCCTCGTTCAGACGCACAACTGCTGGTACAGGGAATCGGGCGAGAAATGACTTGGTAGCATCTGGAGAGCAATTAGGTCATAATTTGGTTATTACCGTGCCCAATTCTATGTCAGATATGAAGCTGGATATTTCCATATTTGACACAAGTCACGAGCGCCTTCTCCATCCTCTTCAGTCGAGCTCGCTATGCACCCCTGTCCCTGCGTACTCTTTGTTTAGTGTGATTTGTGAGCGTGCATGCGGTGTGTCCCCTACAACGCAGGGAGTACGTTCTGTTACTCTTGAGGGATTGCACAGACGTATTGTTTATTTATATTACAGGCAGCCTCATACGCTGCGTGATGCATGATGTTGGGCTCGTGTTTGTTCATCTCACTTTGTCAACAACACGTAATGCTGATGCTGAATGATAACCTGGGCCTCTTTTCTGTGCTGTGTTTTGTCTACTCAGACGCTTGCGGCCTGTCAGATGCTGCACACATCGAGAGCCTGCAGGAGAAGTCTCAGTGCGCCCTGGAGGAGTACGTGAGGAGCCAGTACCCGAACCAGCCCAGTCGCTTTGGCAAGCTTTTACTGCGACTGCCTTCTCTCCGCACTGTCTCTTCGTCTGTAATTGAACAGCTGTTCTTCGTTCGCTTGGTAGGTAAAACTCCCATTGAAACCCTCATCAGGGATATGTTATTATCCGGGAGCAGCTTCAACTGGCCGTACATGTCCATTCAATGATCCGAATGAGCGAGTGAAACAAAAAGACTAAAGGACCAAAATTCTGCAAGCCCTTTCAAGAAGACTATATATATAGGACCTAATTTCTGACCACTTAGGAAGACACTCTTTTTTGTCTTCTGGGACCGAAATGGAATATGTAATGTACAAAGATTAAAGAACTGGACGTACTCCCGTGTAAATCCATCGCCGTCATCAAGAACACTCTCCATTTTGTAAAATACTAGTCTTTATTTTCATTTTCTTTTTTCTTTTCTTTTCTTTTTTTTTTTTTTTTTTTTGTAAAGAACAAAATACGTACAAATAAAATGAAGAACATCATATGCGCAGTAAATGATCGAGACTTAGCGGGAAAGAAATTTCCAAGCAATTATAAGAAATGTCCTGTGTCTATGTATCTCTGTTTTGTATTTTTTCTGGTTCTAAACCAGTTTTTTCTGTGATTCTATACTAATGATTTTTGATATAACCTTTTGCTTCTTATAATGAGTGCGATATATGTTGTTGAAGATATGTTCTCCAAGAATTAAAATTGAAGTGAGAATTTAAAAATAAAGAAAAACATTAGACAAATAAGACACAGTCTAATCGCAATGACAATTTCACTGATGGTTGAACCTTCCCCCACTTGATGCTATGGACATGCAGCTTCGGCAAATCTGACCTCATGGACATTTTAAGGAGAGGACACCGGTGAAACTTTTTCTTGGTCGTATGTGTGTGCGAGTGTGTGTGTTGAGTCAATCATCAGTCAGAGATAAAAGACATGAAAAATCAAAAGCACTTTTAATATATCATTTTCAAATACATTTTGTTTGTTTCGTCTTGATATTTTCTCTATTTCTTTTTTTATTGGATGTTGCCTTTCATTTTTTTGCTCAATCCATGATATGCCTGTGCAGAAGGGTCGCGTGAAGTTGTGTGATGGTGACTATACTATTAAAAAGGAAATAGGCAACACTGTCTCGCTCTCAGCAAATTCAATGTTCTTCATGCTATTCATGAGCTGTTCTAACGGCGGGTATTTGGGATGTGCTTTTACATGATGCATATGTCTGTTTGCTAAGGAAAGGCAAATGAAAACACATAAGCTTGTTTCATTTTTCTATGGGCTGACCTGTATGTTGACTAAATGTCATGCCCGTCAACAATACTTTTGAAATTCTGTAAAACCTCTAAGAGCAGAAAACCACAGATGTTACAAATGCAAGCACTTGATTACTTTTGGAGGCATATTTATTCTGTGTGCGTTTTGGTGAGCACGTGCGTTTTATATTATCTGGAGTCCCCGTATCGTGCGCAGAATTCGATTTCTGTGACGTTGCTACAGACTGGTTCAAAGATCCATGCCTGTTTCAGTGCATTAATGTTTAATATTTTTCCCAGGCTGAACTGAAAGGCTTGCTCGTAGTCAAAAGGAAGATAAAGCCTACAGAAATACGTACCTCTAATAAGGCAATGAAGGCTTATTCTTCTATCACCACCGTTTTAAGAAACGAAGTGGAGGGGGAAAGAAAACAAATCCATCTAAACTCGCAGACAATTATTACTTTGATGTGATCGCGAACGGATCTGTGTTAGGACAGATGTTTTCACTAGGAACGCAGCAGCAGTTATATGTGTGATCAATCTAAGATATGTATAATGCCGCATGTAAGCCGGTCGATAGGAGCACTAAATGTGATGTATTGTACCGAGATAGAGAGAAATTCATGTGCAGCCTCATATGATTGGTTAGAACCACGAAAGGAAATCACTTGATGCTCAGAAGTGCGCGATTGTCCTTCATGTGCACGTAAATACCTGATGTTTACTGTGGGAAGGAGGTGTTTTATAAGTAGGCTACTATGACAAGAACTTTTGCTGACCCCAATGTCACTGAATTTTTTTTATTTTTACCGAGCGCTAATCTTTGTACTCAAGCAAGTTGTTTCCCATAAAAAGTGCATGACATAATCACAAAAATAAAGTGCGGGACTGGGCATGCCCTGATTATTCGTGATTCAGACTGTTTTTCAATGAACCTATAAGGTAATCCTGGCGTTGATATTTCTCATTTAAATAATTTGATCGCTTGAGATGGATTCAAAAGGACTTAAAAGAATCCACATAGATAAAACAACCTACTTTATTGTATTTTTATTCGAAGTATGATCAGTGGAAAAGATTTATAGTATAGGCTAAAGTTCATTTCAGGATTTTTGGAGGGGCAATTAGCTTGATGATTTATTTAACGATCATATGTTAGATGTTTGCATCGCCTTGCACCATGTAGCCTACATTATCGCTGTAAAAAGAGTTTCCACCAGAACAAAAAAGAAGCAGGCGAGACTTTATATTTTTGTGACTATGTCTAATTGCGCAGTCTTTGAATTAAATATGATCAGGCTCGGCTATTAGAAGAAAAAATGCAATGCACACGGGAATTCTGCTCATTTTGTTGAGGACAAGTAGAGACACTTTGTTGCTTGAAACCAGGCTTTTTTTTTTTACAAGACTAGCTAAACTTAACTGTGTGGCGATATAATCTATGTGCTGTCGATTTTTAAATCAAAATCAGTAGGCCTGAAATTACCTAAATATGACAACAAAGGCAAGTGTGCCCTTGTTTTCTTATATAATGCTTTGACTAAAGTGTTGACCATTGCATTGAGTTGAAACTTAAAACACTTTCATGTTCAGCAGTAATGAGATCAAAATCCCTGAAGATTTTTTTCCCTCTATTTCACGGGAAATAGCAGAATAAGAGGAACACGTTCTATTGAGATTTACATTTGTTGGACTTGAGGCTATATAAAGCAATAGTTGCTAAGGACTGAATCCGTGCCATGTGTTCCTAATTAACAAAGCAAAATGTATCCATAAAAGAACATGAATCACATGCAACAAGAAAAAGTCTATTCTAGTCTCTCTGTTTGAGATGCATGTCGGCATATGTTGTGTGCTGCGCGATATTTGAATTTAGCCTTCCTTATTTGTTTTCCACTGCGTCGATTTTTAACGCGCATGATATCATGATTGTCAGTCGGTGGTTTCAGTCGATTTCTTCACTTAGATCTAAAGTGGGTTAGGAGGTTAGCATGGCAGTTCTACCTCACGAAAAGGACTACCACATGACTCAGGCACATACAGTTTTCCTACAGAAAATAAATAGTCACTGCGGGCTTGGAATGTAACTGCTGTTAGCTTAGTCGCGCTTGACTGAGGTACGAGTGTTTATCTGACACATTTAGGATATTGGGACATAATTTATAGCTTTTGGTGTTGTCTGTGTGGAGGGGAAGAACAGAGACCTAAAATGACTAGATATTTGTGTTATATCGATCTGGGCCTTTGGTCATCATACTGGTATTTTTATCAAAGTAAGCTAAATTTGGTGTTTCGTTTCATTTATTAACTGTAATGTGAATGGGACTTGACATCGTTTTATTTATTTTCTTAGAGTTGTTAATGTGACTGCTTGTACTATTTCTATCTATCTATGCATATGGTCATCCCTCCATTCATCAACACTCTTTATGATGTTATGTTGATAAATAGTATAGTGGTAAATTCAAGTGAAAGATAACGTGGGGGGCGTCGATGTTGTAAAAAATATATATATATATTGTTTTAAAATCTTTGACATTTTGCACTTTGATTACACAAATTGCCTGTTTACATTATGCCACAGAGCCCATATGCAGGCTATGACGATACATTTCTGTTAACATTCTCAATGATCACTGCATAATTCTACGTCCACAGTGCTCCCAGCAAGCTTAAGCCATGGATCAAATCCAACACAACAGGATATAAAATATCCCCAGTTGTGAACGTAACATAAGGCGACGCCTGTGCTTGCATGTGTGTGCGTGCGTGCGTGACTTCGTTGAACCATAGAGTTGTGTTGTATGTGTGTTCCACTTCGAGTGTGTGTGTGGTCGGGCCTGGTGTGAGGTATAGGGAGGCGAGAAAGCACAGATCGCTGTGTAAGCGATCCCTTTGTGTTGATTTAGGTAGACGTTTGCTGTATATAACGTTCAAGGCTGATAATATCATTGCCTCGCCAGATAAATAAAGCTTTGGCCAAACCATCGGGTCAGCTATCGATCCCTTCTGCGTGCAGAGAGAAAGGGAATGAGACGACACAGGGACAGCGAAAAAGAGGGGGGTCTCTTATTAGCATTCCATACCCATGACCGACCACTGACAAGTAAAAGAGATATCTAGCTCAACGTCATGCATCTTTTGCTTTGCATACGTTTCATTGCATAATAAAGTTCATTAGGCTTATTGTCAGTGACAAGAAACGGGGAAATGGAACACAATACGACAAATAAAAATACTTTTTAAAAATTTTCATTATCTTATTGTAATAAATATAAATTACGTTTTAGGTTTTCTGAGTGTAAATAATGAAAAAAAAAGTTTTAGATCATAGGCGTCATAGAATGTTGCAGATTGTTTTGTTTGTTGGCAACTGATCTTCCTTAAATTGTGGCTTTCAGCATATAAACAAATGATTACTTTATAGGCAATACTTTATAAGGATAAATACAACTATTTACAGTTTCTTAACACAGGGAGCTTTTCCACAAGGGAATAGTTGCAAGGAAATCCACAACTGAAAGCGCACTCAAATCTTGTTTAACAATGACAGCTTTTTATCATTTAGTCAGAGTTTTCTCCAAACGTTTTTTTTTTTTCACTCCCACCCATCGTCCCGTCTTTATCTGTCTTTGTTGTTTTAAAATATGCATGTCTCTCCGGAATGCTAGTCACGGGTCCAAACTTTGCGTCCAACCTCCCACATGAAATGATCCCCCTTAAAGGGGGCTCAATATGTCTCAATCTGCACTTCAGTTCACTCAAAGCATTTGGGTACAGGGGACAGACTCCAGAAAAGCATAAATTAAAGGACAAGTCACCGAAGAGCGACTTTATCAACACGTCATGGCGAAGAGTGGACTCGGCGACAGCAAGATTTTGAAGTATTGCGCAGATGCCCTCCAAAAAAGTAAGAAAATTTGTTTTCATTTCGTCCCCCTTAAACGCGCGCGTGTGTGTTAGTCAGGGCTCCCGGGTGCGCGCGCCCGTGGAAGAGTGTGTGTGTGCACGCGCGTTGTGGCAGAATAGCTCAATAGAGATGGGGAGAGCGCGGAGGTGGAGGGAGAGAGCTCTGTGGGAAAGCAAGAGACTAGAGGATGTCTCGACGTGCGTGTATGTATGACTCCGACTGTCATTAACAACAAATCAATCAACACGTGGCATTTAAACTCGAGAGTGCCAGTTTTCCGTGTTTGTCTGTGTGCTGAAGAAATAAATCATTGCCGGAAAAGGGAGCTTTGGGGAACGGAAAGTTTGCTTTGAAAGGAAAACGTGAAAGGAGGTAACCGAGGCTAAGCGGCGCAGACTGCGAAATATAAAATAGTATATAGTTTCTGTCTTATTTTAATTAGCGGAATGATGCCAGAAGATTACGATATTCGTCAGAAATTAAAATAAAACTTACAGCATTGTAGGTAACCCCGAATTTGTTAATTTAAGGAGCCGGTTACCAATAGTCTAGAATACCCTATACTCTCTGTTGTAAGAATTAAAAGCCTGTCTGTTACCGAGACAAACAAAAATACGCTTGTTATTGCTAGACAGCGGACAGGTTTCTTCATTCAGTTTTTGCTTTCAAGAACAGTAAACATGCTGACGTCAGATTATCGTGAGATCTTCAAGACAAAGCGCATGTAATTAGTGCATTTATTCAGTGATGCAAATATGTTTCCACGGACACACACAAGCGCATTTTCTGATCCCTACCACGTGGGCAGTAAAGAAATGCCGTTGCTACATACCTGATAACGTCCTGGCTTTTCAGCAATATTTACTGCTCGTTTTTATAACGCACAACAGATGGTTTGCGCCTGTGCTACCGCAGCCAGCGACACTCCCAATTTTACTCAGCAGCATTTTTGTTGCAGTTGCGCTTCACACTGGGACCAAATTAACAATGACCCACTTTTCATATGCAGACAGCTTAATCTATATCCAATATAAATATTTTTAACACACACACCTCCCAATACATGCAATCACTTTAATCATGACCTAAGTATAATTTATCTATCTATCTATCTATCTATCTATCTATCTATCTATCTATCTATCTATCTATCTATCTATCTATCTATCTA
>JAUMHQ010000053.1:14351021-14372179 GCA_032361165.1 Enteromius paludinosus
CTATCTATCTATCTATCTATCTATCTATCTATCTATCTATCTATCTATCTATCTATCTATCTATCTATCTATCACATGCATGCCTATCTAAACGTTTTCTTTTTATAAACACAACATAAAACAAATAAACAAGCATTTTAGGCACTGATTCATAGCAGGCGGCCTGACAGGCTTGGTGAATTATGTTGTGGTTAATATAGCCCTAATTTCGTTTTTATTTGCCTAATTTCTCAGCATGACTTCTATTTTCTTTCATAATAAATGACTGAAGCGTTTTGTCGAGGGATATTTTTCATCCCCGTTATATAGACCGGGTCTTGACAGAAGCATTATCTCTCTTGCTCTAGTGTTGGTCCCTGCCACGGCTCTCTGATCCCATGCCTTTTCCCCCTTTATACTGCCTGTCTTGCCTATAGTTGTCGCAATTTGTGCGTTTGATAAATACATACGCATTCCCCCACTTCCAAAGAGACGTGAAAGAGTTTCTGTAGTAGCTCGGCTGCCCAGATTTTGAATGCGAGAAAAGATGAATGATAGGGAAATCCATACTACAAAAGTAACATGCACACACAATATTTAAAGTTTTTGTATATTTGGATACCCATATTCATGCACAGCATAAAATGCACGCGTGTGTTGAAGTGGGGTGCTACCCATCCGATGTTACAGTAATGCATAAGCTGCAGAACACTCAAATACAAAGCAGAACAAAACAGACAGACCATGCCCATTAATCACAAACACACACTCGTGATTCAGCATGTGTGTATATATATACAGGCATAGAAACAGACCAGTCCGTTTATTGATTAAATATATGTCCTTGCAGGTTAGTTCAAAGAAAACCATTTTTAAGGCCTGATGCAAAGAAGTGTCTTCTTCATGCATAAGAAGCCACATCCCTCATCATCCACAGGCAAAGCCACAAAGCCAGTTTTCTCGTGCGCTGAAATATGTTTGCGCGCGCTCACGTGTGTTTGTCTGTGTATGTGTACAGATGGGGGTCGGTCTGAGAATAAGGAAATCTAGGAAGAGAGAGATGGGTGGTGGATTCGGCCACTCTTTTAAAATGACCCGGCTCTAGGCTACTTTTTAAAAACAATCCAGAAATGTAGCTATAGTATTCCTCTGAATGAGAAACGTGTGGTGTTCCTTATATCATAGACGTAACATTTCCCATGATCTTCTTTCCACCCTTTATGCATAATCTGAATGCATGAAGGTCTGATTCGTTACCAAATGCATTCCCAAATATCCTATCCTCTGTAGAGCTATCTCGGCGCGGTATTTATCCCTGAAATTCAAGCCCCCTGCCCCCCACGTCCAAATTCATTTGCATTCGTTGATGATATCAATAAAGAATAGCAGGGATCCTATTTAGTTGTGGCAGGACTGGGGGAAGGTGGCTTATTCGGTCAAAACTGGACAGAGTGGACGAAGACCCTGGGGTCAGCTGACCATTCAGTGCAAGGTGGCGGGAGGCGGAGGGGTCTGGAGAGGCTTATTTGAGAGCAGGGGTGTTTGTAGCCAGGCAATGAAAAGGAGTCAACCACAAAGCTCGTCATACTTCAAATACACCCCATCACGTCTTCGGTTTTACCTCTTAGCGGCACAATCTGAGGAAAGGAAGCTATGCTCTGTAAGAAGGCAATTCTTCCCAGTTTGCTCTAGTTTTCACCTCTGTAAACATAAACGGAGAGTTCAAATCATCATAGCATCCAAAATACAAAACATTAAACACCTCACACTTAAATAAAAGTAATACTATATTCATTTAATTTAATGCAATATCGCATTTTTGTGCCTCTGATTAAGCCAAATTGTTTTTTTTTAAATAAAATATCTGTATTGAAACATGAAATCCCTTCTTTAAACACACAGCCTAGCAAATGGCAAGATAGATTGTGCGAGGTTAAATGTGGAAACCTATGAGGCCTGTAGTCAAACGGCTCATTGGAGGAGCTACGGACAATCCGCATATGGACCTTTCAATCATTACAAGCTAGAGGAGCAGGCCCATGTCCTTAATTCATTAAAAATATATGATTTCAATTCGAAAGTGAAGGAAGTTTTTTTTTTTTTAAGTTATTTGTAGTTATGTGTGTATATAGTATTACGTATTAAGTATACAGTATTATTATATTATTATAATAGGCAGGAATATTGTTAGCATCATCTGACGGAAGAATACTTAGGATGGAAATCAAAATTCACCAAGGTTAGGAAACATGCAATTGTGTAGAAAAAAATGCCAACGTAGCCAGAGTAACCAAGCAAATAAAAAGTCTCATATCAAGAACATTTTAATGAAAATTAATGATTAGGATCATATTTAGTTTTTCAAAATCCATGTGTTGAAAAATAAATTGACGTTTCCAGTAGATGGTCATTCCTGTCGATATTCATTAGAAGATCCCTTTGTTTATTTATTTTATTGTAGTTGTTGAGTATATAGTCTTGCAGTATTTGCGTTGAACATTGTGTAAGAGTGTTTAAGTTCACATTCTGAACGTGAGAGGTTCAGGTTATAGTTTTGGATGTGTAACTTTGGTTGCGTGCAGCTGCCTTTGTGAAACTTCCACTGAATGTGAACCACTGAATCTTCAAGATGCACAGGCTGAGGGCAGAATATACCACTCTCCACTACGACATAATTATCCTCCGCTGTCGTTCATTCAGACAGGTTCATCAGAAGTGTAGGACACTAAATCTATGTAGGTGAGATCTACATTTAAAATAGCGCACGGTTCAAAGTCACCACCATATTCTGAAGCAACGCAAACAGTTCTTATGATAATATTTGGCAATAATACACAGTTACATCTGTTCCAAATGATCATTGTGACCAATGATTGTTATTATTATTTATTTTATTTTTTTTAGAAGATACTTGGACAGTAGTTTTTTTTAAATAATATAACCTGTACATTTTCTCTGCTGTGTATTTAGAATCCTTTGAGGTCGAAGGCTAGTGGCTTTGTTTTGATGCTCTGGCGTTCTCATGCCATGTAAAGGGTGCTGTCTAGAGCTGTTTGTTTCTCCCTTTATTTGCTAGATGGCGCTCTGTGTTCTGGGACCCTCAGTTAAAGGAACAAACGGTCCTCAGTTTATTCTTTTCCCGTTTGCCATTGTTCACACGCGCAGTTTTAATGCATTTTTCTCTAACTTGTCCTTCACACTCGGGATTCGTGACATATATTTGAATGTTTAGTGAAAAAAAAATAATAATAAAAAATGTGATTACTACTCGGTTAATTTGTAGGTGTAATTATATTTGTAGGGATGTGCTGGCTTTTTATTTTATGCTTTTCTCCCCCCAAAAATATACATGACCTTTAATATGATTTATATTTCATATGGTAAATTATGCTGCTTTTGGGATTTGTTAATTCATTTACTTCAGACTATGCAGATCTTTAAGGAATTGTTCAAATGTTTTGATTCCTATAAATCATGAAAAAAAAGCTGATTCATTATTATTTGTAGCTACAAAAAGTTGAAAAATCTGTGATTTCAATATACTTCAAGTTTTATATCCAGCTCACTCAGCAATATTTCAATGGACTGCAGAGTCAATAAATTTCCACGTTAAAACAAGGGGATATCATTGTGAATAGCCTTAAGAAATCCGTTTTTTAACCCCAACTCTCGGTAGATTTTCTTTTCAAAAACGCGTTTGATAATGTTATATTATTACATTTTAACAGACAGAAATAAGTGGATTTATTCACATTTCCACAAAAACGCATTTTTCTCCCCTCTGAGTGTTAAGAAGATATATTGCAGCACTTACACTTTCTCTAAATAGTGGCTTGTCCATATTTGACGTTGATGAATGTGCCCACGACGTGAAGAACATTTAAAGATGTCGTTTAAATGTTATGCCAGATTGCTCAGCGGACGATGAGGAGTACCAGACCGACAGGATTCACCAAAAAATTACATAAAAAATATCAAAATAAAAAGGATTATTTAGTCGATTTGCCTGTCGTTCTATTTCACATGACAGTGGTATCATTCATATATTGAGTTGTTCATAAATGCTCGGTTTTGTTGGGACATGATTTATGTTTTATATTAATATTTAGTAGTTTGCATGTTATTCACTTTAATCAGTAAACCACATTGTTCAGTTTATTGCGTTGACAGAATTTAATTTATATTTGATAATTATTTCATATTGACATTATATTTATATATTTTATTATTTTTTAAATATATATATATATAGTAATGGTGGTGGCCACCCTATAATAAAATCCATGGTATGTAAAACCTGTATGCTGAGTCTCTCTGCCTGATGAAATGAAAATAAAAAATAAAAATGAGCTTCTTAGTTAAATAGATTGTAGACCATATTAAGTTGTTTAAAGATGAAAATGTATTATATATTTTTGAAAACCCATGCGATCTTAACTGGCAGCAATACATCTTTTACAAACAAACATACAATAAAAAAACTAGAAACATTTATTAAAATAATAATGTGAGTCTGACCTGCAATGAAAGACTCAAGACTACTCGTTGTTCCTTTAAAGAGATTTTTTTTTTAATTGTTGTTATTTGAAAGAAAATGTAACGTTCCGAAATTAAAGATTAGTTTTGTTACATATTCAATGCAGATATATTGTATAGCCACCACACCAGGAAAAGCCAAATCTGGGCTGAGAAACGGGTACAGAGCCTTTCTCGTGCTTGTGACATTGCTCGCTGTCAGGATAGTTAGCAATGTTCTAATATGGACGGTGGCTCCAGAGGCTCTTCTCTTGGGGTTTTAATTAACAAGCTGTCTCAAAGCTGTAGAGATCCATCAAACAGCCTCTCCCCACTAGCGAACCCCCCTTCCGTCTGAACAGTCTCGCAGGCTCTTTGGCGTTACTTGAGAGTTCTCCGTGACTCCCCATTCAGCTTTGTTCCTGTATGAATTCGCTTGCTTATCGTATGTCAGATTACATCGCAGCGTAGTTCCTATGTTTGACTTTGGGTTTGTGTTCGCATGGACTGTGTGAGTGAGGGAGGGAGTGTGTATGCGCCTGAAGAGGTAGAGAGGAGAATATGAGACGTTTAGCGGTTTCTTTATCTTATGCTCAGGAACTGTGATAAAACGCAGTTTTCAGCTACAGCTACTGCCTCATCCTCACACTCACCTACATCACTTGCGCAACTGGATGTGAAGGTCCCCCTGCGGAACAGACAGGGGCGAGTTCAGGGTCAAGAGAGAGCGCTGTCCATGGTCCTATTCAGAGGTGCCTGGGTGCTCTTATCAAATTAGACAGGACAAGTTTCAAATCGATGCCATCGCCTGTATCAGGAGACTGCCACTGGTTTACAACCTTTAACAAGCCACCCTGACAGTCAGTGCTCCAAGCGCAAATACACACCTCTGTCACGGTGATGGAGCGATCATGACCGCTAATGGACGGGGAAGAAAGGGTGAGATAACACCTTAGATAACAGGTGATGGTGATCTGAATCACGTTAGGAATAACGCGCATGACCAAACAAGAAAGTTTCTTTCTTTTCGAAAAATAATCAAAGGTATGAATCGAGACAATATAGGCTTTAATCTATTACAAGTTTGATATCAAAAGGTCTCTTTGTCTGTAGTCTTTTTGTTGTTCCGTTTTATTTGGAATTAAATTTTAAAAAACAATTGTTTTGTAGAGATCCTAACGTTTAGTAGATCTAGATCTTTCTATACAAAGGGTTGCTTTAAAATCAAAACGACAAAATTAAATGCATAAAACGTATTAATTGTATAAACAATTTGCGACATCGAATAAATAAGATTTAATTTGACCCTGGTGGTTTAAATATCGAAATAACGTTTTTAAGTTGATTTACGACGTTATTTTTCTCCCTTCACAATAAAAACTCTAAAAGCCTTAAGGAAAAAAACAAAAACATGGAGGAAACTAAATATTGCGGAAAACCAAATCAATGAACAAATTACAAATAGCAGACATTTTAATTTCTGCAGTTGTTTTATATTTTCTAAATGCATTTTATGAATGGTTTCTTGTATTTTCTTCTAACAGAATACTTTTATTAACTACACAAATGTGTGTCTTGCAAATGCTCTTGCACTGAATATTGTAAAAACTGTTGCTGCAAAATAGCAAATTAAAATTCCGTTGCTGCAAATTACAAAAGCGTATCCATTAATTGGTTTTTTATCATAACATGAACTAAAAAAATAAAATAAAAAAGTCAACACTGCAATATTGTAATAATTAATCACATATATGCATTCTCTTTTGTTTCTAGGTTCTTTAATTCAATTTACCTCGCCTCTCTTTCCCACTTCAGAACACTAAAGATGATACATTAACTTATTTTTAACTCGCTCTTATTTTATCTTTCTTTTTTTTTTTGAATGTCACTTTCCACCACAGTCTCACTTTTTAAGATAAAGCGAACAGGAAGCGGTGTTTGTCTTACTTGCACACTGGAAACCTCGTCAGTTTCTCATTCGGTGACAGATTTGCTTTAGGGGAGTCGCCTAAAACAATAATAAAGACCTATTGTTCTCGAGCTGACTTAAAAGACTAACTGGGAACGTTTTATACGCCTTTTCCAGGTATATCAGACCTTGCCACACACACACACACACACACACACACATCAAAAGTTATGCTGTCAGCTGTCGTTGAATCTGGCTGGGGTTTTTCATCCTGGATGCTGATTCAGATGGAGACATAAAAGAACAGGTAGTCAAATGGAAGGACACAGCGGTTTGAAGCAGTGGCGGTTGTCAGGGAGATGAGAGAGAGAGAGAGAGAAGCAGTCTATTTTGTACTAACACCACACTCTAAAGGGTGAGAAACGGCACTGAATTTAGGAGAGACAGATACGGTCTAAACGTGAATATTCAGCCACGATCGGCTGCCCAATTAATGAATATTACCCATTCATTCATTTTATCACCCCATATATGTGCGATATATATCACACCTTCACACTCATAGACTCTCCTCTGTCTACCTTGTTGCCTGTCAGACTGTTTTTAACGGCAGTCCGTCAGACGGGCACCTCTGTGGCCTCGCTAATTTGGGTTCATTGGATGGCAATAACTTAATTTAGAGCCTCATCTTTTGGGGCGTTTCTTAATGAGGATGCGCTGTGCAATAACGCGCCGGTTACTCAGGTGGGAGCAACCAGCACCGCGCACCAATGTGTTTAGCCTCCAAGGAACCCGTTAAGCTTGATGAGACTCATCTATAATGCGTGATTGAATACCAGGGTACTATTAGCTTCTGACGAGACGGAACCGCGCGCAACAGACTCCCAGTCCTCACTGAAGAGGCCTTCAACCTCACATCACACAGCATCAAGTAGAGAGTGGTGCATAATAAGAGTTTTAAGGCACTGTTGTCTGGTTTCATTGAAAAGGCCTCTTGTTGTTTAGAGAGGATCGGGTTTTATCGTGTCCTAACCCTGGGTCGCTGGATATCACGGTGACCCGCTTGGCACTCTATGCGGGAATTCCATCCCTAGCTGTAAAATGACAGGTTGTAACGCTCCGAGCGCTCCGGTTACTATATGTGACCTTAACCGAGTGATTTAAGTCCAGGTCTTCTAGCCCTTGCTCTTAAAGCCCCCTATTAAGAGTTGAGTGACGGAAAAGAAATAAAAGAAGAAAAAAAAACCCACTTGTTTTTAGACAAGTGTGGGACGACCAGACGTATAGTGAAGCGTAGCTTACACTTTACTGTCGTTAACTGTCAAACATTAATTCAATACATTTAGGCGGCTGCAGCAAGGAAATGTTACTTGAGCTATTATTATCAATATTATTATTATTATTTATTTATATATATATTCAACTTGTTATTAGTTCAACTTGTTAAATATAGCCTATACAAACCCTTTAAAGATAAGAATAAAGATTTCTTTTAAATATGAAAACAAGGGTGAAATAATAATAATCTTCATAATCTTCATCATCCTCCTCATTTATATTTACTAAAAACAACGAATTAATTAATTTCACATTTCACAAAGACTACAATTGCGTGTGTCTAGGATAAGACTGAGTAAAAAAAAGCCATTTAATATTTTTAGTATCATGTCATTTTTTAATTGTCTATAAATATTATCACTGCATTGCGCTGATTGAGTTTTATATGAGCAGGCGTTACCCTACAGGGGAAAAAAGTTTTTTTCCCCCTTTTTTTAGTGTGAGATGGAACGTGCTCTTTCATTCCTTGTCCTGTTTTATGACACCTAATATCTTTGACGGGAATTTATCTTTACATAAAAGTGGATTCAGAGCTAATAATTGTTTTGATGCCTTATCGCTATTCCCTTTCATCACATAAACTGAATTCAGGACATTATATTCTCTGACCTACACTGAAATCAGTTTACGCGGGCGCCTACTCATATTGTTGAATTCCAAAGTCCGTTTATCATTGTCCAAACGAGAGCAGGGCAATTTTGTCCACAAAAATATATCTTTTTTATTGTATTTATTATTATTTTCCTTACGGATTTGGCGGCATGTTAAATTAAGCACCTGGGATCCCAGGATCTATGAGACCAGTACAATTATTCTCAAAATGCAATAATTCACTTACGAGGAAGTGTTTCGAAAACACTGCTTAGCAACACAGGACAAATTCAATCTTTGTGGTTTTTCTCTCTCTCTCTCTCTCTCTCTCTCTCTCTCTCTCTCTTGCATATCATGACGTCCCAACATAACTTGATGAAAGTTGTCTTCCCTTTTCCCTGTGTGATCCATTCCGTGCAACGTGCTTTGCTCGATTTCACACACACGTTGTCTAGCTAAAAATATCCCAATCGAAGACAGAAGGGGGGACAGACAGCAACCTGAAAGCAATCATTTAAAGCCAAGACTCTGCCAGCAGCAGCTGTCCAGTACTCTGTGGCGTGATCACCCCAAAACATATCCCACTCTCAAGACACGTTAACGGAGCTCTTTCGCACGAGGAAGCGTAACTTCAGGAAGCCAAGGTGCGCGTGTGGGTGGGTGTGAAAGGGTGTGTGGGCCATGTGTGTTATATGAACTCATAACAATCAATCAAAAAGGGACAGTGAGGGAGGGATAACAGCAGAGAAAGAGAACAAATGGACCGTGGACAGACAGACAGACAGACAGATAGATAGACAGATAGATAGATAGATAGATAGATAGATAGAGAGAGAGAGATAGAGAGATAGAGAGATAGAGAGACGAAGAATATTAGAGCAAGTTGTATTATTTGAGCTTTTTTTCTTTTTGAGGACACAATAAAACATTGATTGTTGCAGTTTGCTGACCCGTAAAATTTGGGGGCTAGATTTCCCTTCAGATCCAAGCATATAATTATGCAAATAGAGATCTGACAGCGATCTGGTGAAGTACTCCCGAAGACAAGGGCCTGGAGGAGTGACAGTCCAGCTTCAGCAAGTGCTCGACTCTTTGAGAATAGTTCATATTTGGCGGCGCATGAGAGTCTGGGAGGAGACGGAGAGCGCGCGTGACAAAACACGGATAAAATTGAAATATCAATCAAGGACTTTATAGGCTTCAAATACAACGATATTTTTGCTGTTAAGTGTGACTCTCCAGGAAGAGAGCGTGATTACAAAAAGTGTTGTGGATTAAATCAACACATTACCTTAGTGCTTAAAGTCTTACATTTGTACGGTGAGATATAGGTTTTAGAGTCTTTTTCTGCAGTGTTTGCACAAAACCCACCAACAGTTCACACAGCTTAGGATTTACAAATTTAAACGGTGTTAAAACAATTAACCAAAACAAACAAACAAAATAAAGAGAAGAGAACCCTTATATGCTTGATTTTTCGCACATCTTCATTTAGTTAGTTTAGTTACATATGCATGGATTAGATGAATTAATTTTGTTGTGTAATTGTACAGTGCCTCTATATGCTTGTGCAGAAGTTGGATTTCCAAATTATTTGTCTCCTTAATAATGAATGTTTTCAATTTCTGAACTACAAGTTTTGTTTCATTTTATTTATTTGTGGGCAAAAAAACAACAACAAAAAAAAAAACTATGCTTTGTATCTTTTCTGAGATAATAAAGTACATTATAAAGTTGTCCTGCAAAATAAATGTTAACCAAAGAAATTTTCTTTTTCGAAAAATTATTTATTTTTAAAAAGACAGTTATAAATGTAGTTATTGATAATTAGACTGACGTTAAAAAAATAACAACAAATATGTTATGTGACAAGAAAACCATAAAATACAGAGTAACTTTTTATACCTATAACATTTGATTGATAATTTTCCTTATGAAATTATGTTTTTAAACCATCATTTTTTGTATCGACAATTATTGAATTTTCAGTTAAAAAACAAATTTCTTCTATTATCATCTTTGTTTTTCATTAATCTAAACAAACTGAAACCAGACACGAAAACGTGAAAGTCCGCAGTGTTTTTTATTAATCATGAAATCTGAAGGCATTTTGATTAATTTTCGCAGGACAGTTGTCGTCATTACCGCTCTGCTGTGGCTGTGTGACTCTCAGACCATCGTTTCTCTAAAAGCTCATTAAGGTCTAAAACAAGCAGTTGGAACGTAATAAAACTAGGTGCTATAGACATGGCTTCATTCGATACTTCTCTGTCTTTGACTGACACTTATTTTGGTTAACATTGGTCTCATTGTAAAGGCCTGGGCTCGATCTAGACACAAATATCAGCTTTCGTGATAGAGTTCCACAGCTGTTACGTGAGAAGAGCGAGTCATTCTCCGAGCAGGCTCACCTTCCCTGGGAACAGAGCAGAGAGGAGAGCCGCTGGAGCAACAGGCTTTATCGGGCTCCAAAGATCTTTCCCCCGTCAGGTTGAACTTTAACCCGACAACTTCTTGGGCTGAAAGTGATGCCTTTACGATCATTACGTTGTAAATAAGGGTACCATGTACATCGGTGTCTTCAAGTGCAAGGTGAGATATGTCTATCAAACTGGTCGCAAATGTGCAGGTTAGTTTTGTATGCACTAAAAATAAAGAAAAACAAAGCATTCTTGCCACACAAACCAGAAAATCAACTAGATCGTCACGCATCATTTTAATTTTTATAAAGAACTTTATTTAATTACAGCATGAAGATCATTATTAAACTCATATGACAAGAAAACAAACCGAACAATTATTTAGGGCACAAACTGCAATTAATTCAAAGACTTACATATTTGAACGATTTATGAAAGCGAAATCAAAGTTAAAATATCTGATTTGATTTAATGAAAGCTCGAAAGCGAATAAAAAAGGCAGAAAAATCAGAAAACATCTAAATATCTTCGATTAAAATATTAATTATTAAAATGAGTCCTTATTTACAAACCAATTAAGTTTTCGATTTGGTTTAAGGCTGTATTAAACGCGAGTGTAATATTCACATATGGCTTGTCAGTTTTGGAAAATCAAATAAAGATGAAAGTTGTGTGTTTTTTCCTAAGGCAACAACATTGGGATCCGAGTTGAACGGTTTTAAATAGACAAATTTAAGCAACTTGCAGATGATCAGTGACATCATATCAATTCATATTTGCAGGTATATTAAAAGTTTAATTTATTGTAAAAACCACAAAAACCTCTGGGCAGGGTCTTGCATTTTGTCAGCTGTAGTCACATCTCTATATTGAAATAAAAACAAAACAAAACATGACCTGTATAAAACACTTGATTTCCTTTCCTTCCTTTGAAAATAGCAATGATACTTCTAAAAAAGTGACCAGTGAAATTCATTTTGAAGCAAAGCAGAGCGATCTGTTGACATGCCTGAACGACATCTCTTTAAGCCTCCACTAATACCAAATTTTCCAGGAGACAATGCCTCTTGTCTTTGCTGAGACAGAAACATAACATGCTTTAGCTTTAGCAGAGGATGACAATGATGTGTTAAAACAGTCTGAATAGTCATGGACTCTGCAAAAAGGGCAGGTTACATTTGCAAACATCTTAAGGAATGGCTTTTCTACTTTGGATAACATTAAATCGTCCTGATCCTGACACATACGAAGATATTCCAAGAGTGACATATCTGCTATGTCAAAAGGAGATATTCCTAAAACTCAAGCTCGCACAAGGTTTTAAGGGATTTAAAAACAGGGGAGGATTCATTCAATCGGTCGTGCTGTCAATGGCTTACTTCATTGTGTTCATTCTAAATCTAGTCTGGAGATATCCATTGAATGGGTGTTTGATTCGGCAAGTTGCTTTTTTTTCAGTTAAAGTGGTATGCATATGAAACAAACAACCCGTAAGCCTTTAGCATCTGACACACAAAGTTCCTAAGCACACAAGTTCTTTAAATGCAACAATGAAACAATGGGGGGGAAACCAAAGAGAGATACAAAGACATTGCAGACAGGCACTAGGACCCGCCAGACTTGTGTGTGTGTGCAGGTGCTTCCTAGGCATTAGCTCAGTTCAGGACAATGTCAGGATAATTAGAGGTGCATCAAGAGGCGGTGTGCGGCGCCGCCTGTCAGCCTTAATCTGGCCACCGTTGGGCCACCACCAAATCCACACAGCGGCCCACAGGAGGCACAAGCAGTGAAGCCATATTGCTTTGACAGTTGCACTCATCCAGAAGTAATGCAAAACGCTATTCTGATGTATACAGGCTGACCCTGCACTCCTCAGAGTCGTACAATTCACTGGGAGGAGGGCTATAAGGAGGAATATTTTTCAGAAAAAGAACAGAGGAGAAAAAGGACTAAGAGGGGACGAAGGCGGGCTCTGGGTTGGGATCTGTGAGCCCTCTATAAATCTTCGCTTTTTATGCGCTGGGAGCTGCGTGTGGTGACCGGGCTGGAGGAGGACTCATCCTCGTGGTCCTTAAAGGCATCGCTGAAGAACTTAAAGATGGAGTGGAAGCTCTTCCACGATGTCAACTCATGCTTCTCAGTACCTGCAAAAGACAGAACATGAAACGTGAAAAACCAGCCACATACTTTACGAGGTGGCTAATTCGTACAACCTCACATTCATATGATTTTTGCAAAATTGTACATATTTTATGAGTTGCGGAGTTCAGGGTTAGGGTTAGGGTTAGAATTTGTATGTAATGACCTACGCCTGACCCCGCCCCTCATCCTACTCGTCACTGGGGTGTAGACCCTACCAAATCGTACAATTGTAACCACGTATGTACGAATTGGTTGTGAGATAGCGCTGGAAAAACCTACAACTGATTGTGTTTACAGTAAAATAAGCCATAAGTCAAAAATTCTATTTAAAGTCACATTTAGTTTAACCTGTTTTTTTCCGATTAACACTAATGACATATTTTGAAACTTTCGCTAAAATAAATAAATACAATGTAATTATTGTGCTCATATTGTAGGTGGGATATGGATGAGGTTAAGGGCAGGATTGGTGGTATGGGAAGGTTTAAGGATGGGTTAAAGTGTAACGGATGCATTTATAAAAGTAATTACAGAAATTAATTACTTTTAATTAATTATTTTAAAAAGTACAATCTAGTGTACACATCAAGTCCATGAAATTATTAATTTACATGCAAGTATATAGTAGTTAAGGCCACTTAATATAAAGTGGGACCCAAAAAAGTCCCTTAAAAGTTAACTGACCTTAGATTAAAGGAAGTGATATGTGAGGACTGTTTCATACTCTAAATAGTTTAGTACGTATGATTCCAAGCAAAAACTTTGGACTCCGTGTTGTGTACTATGTGCCCCAACACAACATTTTCCATCTATTAAGATATTGCGCACTTAAGGACAATGGATGGAATGGCCGCTATCCGTGGAAGATTACATTTTCTCTCTCTGGAGTTCGATACACCTATCAGTTAATCCACAAATGGCTCAGTTTTCCCTCTGTGGCAGCAGGTTAAAGAATTCCCATGTTTGGGTCATTGGATCCAGGTGAAGTGACATGTACACCCTAAGTCCTCGTCAGACCTTTCAAAGTCCCACGAGAGGCTTTCACAACCCTCATAATGCAGCACTTTCAGACAGGTAGCGCCTGGCGCGAAACAAGTACATTGGGTCTGTTTATTTATTGTGCTGTTTGTGAGAAAGGAATTGAACCCCGGCTAGATCAATTCCGCTTTGAACCATTCACACCGTACGTAGCTTAAAGCATACGACTGCCTTGATATACGTCTGCATCAGTTTGTGTGGAACAAAGAGGATCAGACTGATGTGCTTTTCCCCCCTCAATCACGATTTCTCATTCTTTTCCCTCCGCATTGCAACTGGTGCATGAACTTGCCCGGAGGGATCCAATTAAAGAGCAACTTTAAGGCCCATGCCGAAAGTGTACTCAGATGGCCATGATATTGACCTCCATGTTTATTACATTGACCTCTGTCTGGGTAGTATTGATGAAGATTGCTGTGGTGAGATGGAAAAGAGGGGTGTGTGTGTGTGTGTATCAGAACAGTCAAGTCTTTCTAACTTGGCCAATGATCAGTGCCTCAGGTCAAGTTTACCAAGCTGACGATCAGCGAGTCGATACCTGCTGCCCAAACAATCTCTTTAGTGGTGTAGGTCCTGGCACAACAGCACTCCAGAGGAGAAGACATTGCCTCCACTGCTCTTATTTATAATTCATACCCAATTTGGAGCACACAGCCTTTACTTTCCCTCCACTCCAGGCCCCCTCACCTTTCCCAACTAACCTTTTTATTTGTCTCTCTTTCTGTTTTTTTTCCCCAGGACCAATTAACGGCGATAGGTTCACTTTTTGTTACCATGAACCAGTGGTGAACCCCTGATCAACGAGAGCGGCTCATACTGATCCCAGCCACGGGGTCAGCCACAGTGCGTCTCCGAGCAGATATGCAAATGCGGCGAGCCCCTGTGGCGACCCTGCGGGAGCTCCGCCCCTGCCGGCGACATCACCTTTGATGAGGGTTCACAAGCATGCCTCACTAATGACCCTTTATTACTCTACCTTGCCATCTCTTAATTGCTAAGATGTGTTGAGTGTAATCAATAGTGTATGTGTGCCGCGGCGTGTCTCGGTTACGTCATTCGCTTGCATAGACGCACAAAGAATGGGGAAGAGGACAGCCGTGCCTGGCTAGCCCACAAATTAAATGAATGCCATTTAAAGAGGTGGCCATTGATTAAATGTCATATTTCAATAAAGAGAGCAATGTCTACAGCGCATAGAAGTAGGAAAAGTCTCTTGTTCTGGTGTCCTTTCAGTTTTTTGGGGTTTTTTTGCACAGCCTAGTGGATTTTTTCTTGTTCTTGAAAGTAGAAGGAATAAGGCTGATAACTTCTTTAACATCATACAAATAATGGCGCGCTACCATTAAAAATCCATTAACATGCAATAGGGAGACAGATTATTAAAGCCATGACAAAACCTTTTTTTACTGCAATTACAATACATGGAACTTTTACTTAATTACTTGCATATTTTAAGGGG
Source organism: Enteromius paludinosus (assembly GCA_032361165.1). Classification (NCBI taxonomy): domain Eukaryota; kingdom Metazoa; phylum Chordata; class Actinopteri; order Cypriniformes; family Cyprinidae; genus Enteromius; species Enteromius paludinosus. Next base: position 14,366,413 of record JAUMHQ010000053.1, read on the forward strand.
AAATGTTATTAATCAGTTTAAATAGTGTTTGTTATGTTTAGATAAAAATTGATAATATTTATAAAAGTATATATATATATATATATATATATATATGTTTTTTTTTTTCAATAAATTCAAAACAGTTGAAACTTACAGACACAAGCAAATAAAACACGCAGACGGACAGTATAAGAAAGTACTCAAGTATTAAACTTAAAAATTAAGTAACACTCAAATTCTCAAAGGTAAATTTTATTTGAGATATTTGCTGAAAATCACATAAAATAACAAACTAGGTTTAGTGAAAATTCTCCAGCAGGCAGACTGGGATCAACTCGACCCCAACACTCTTCAGAACATACTCATGCTTAGAAAAATACTTATGTGTACACACACGCACACACAGTAGACTTTGATATCCTCATCTTCAACGACGCACCTCACAGTGTGAGCACAAACACACTGCCGCTCACATCAGGCCACTGTTATCTGTGTTACTTCATACGACTCCATTTGACCAGTGTATTTGTCATAATGAAGCTTCATATTTCACTACCCCGTTAAGACGTCTTCCAGATGCAGATCAAATCTTTATAATGAACCATTACATTATTCAGCTGGATACCTTTGAGGGTAATTTAGTAGTTCTTTGATCTCACTGTGACAAATAGTGTTTGAAACAGTGTCCCGGTGACAAACACACACACTCTCTCTCTCTCTCCCTCTCACACACAGACACACTCACACAAACACAAGCACTCTTTCAACATTCATGTCAACAATAAATCAAGGAAGACAGGCTTTAGCTATCGGCAATTCCTTTTTCTCCCCTCACCAGAAGCGTTACAAATGGTAATCGTGTGATGGTAAAATGCTCATGAGTGAACGATGCTCGAGCGAATGAGCAGTCAAAGCACCGCCGCAAGTAACACTCGGAGAGAGTAAAAAATATCAAAGTGTGCTGATTGTAATTGGTCTCCATCTGTAGCGTGGCATTCAATCGCGCCTAATTGATTGAGCAGAACTGCCATATTCTATTTATTTGTCAAAATTATTTGATTTCATTGCCAGACATTTTTCATGTTGTAATTACACAGTTGTTGAAAAATTACAGTATCTGATATTTTAGTAATTAAAATATTTCAACCCCTAATGGTTTCAGTGTGATTGTTTGCAGTTATGGTAGCTTTTTTTTGCGTGCGTGTCTGTGTCTTTCTTCAGCACAATTACACCCTCGACTTGTTGAACACACAGCGTGCTTATAGTTTTACTTAAAACTAGAATGAACTAGTTAGAGTAACACTAGCAGGGCAAACTATCTGTTGCACGATGTTGCAGAGTCTATTTGCTATCTGTGTCCCTGTTAGCGAAGGGCTTAGATTTCCGGTCCCAACGCTCTCTGATATTTGTTTGCTCTATGCTCTAGCGGTTTGGCGCTTTCGCCATGCATGCCTGAACATCTGAGAGGCGATCTGAGAGAGTCGGCTCGAGGACAAACGAGGCCAGAACAGGTGTCAACGTTCTAGCATGTTGTGTTAACGCTGTACCTCTCTGTGACGGAGGAGCTACGATTCGTGACACAACTAATGAAATCTAAACATACTCTTTAGCCAACCCCCACCCGTCGCTCCCCCGACACATAAACCCACTGCCCTTCGAGGATATGGCTCATCCCTCTTCACGTTCGACGCCAAAAGCAAATATTACCGCTGCAACTAGAGCGTGCTTTGTTTGCATTATATCTAATTAAATTAATGCATTTGAAAAAAAAGGCCACTTAAAATTGCAAATAGAAAAAAGGAAAAAACATGCATGCACACCTACGATTTCATCAAAAAGTCTCTCTCTGTCAATTGCCCGCACGCAGGACTTGTCTGGCGGTGGGTTCCCCTTGTTCTCCCCCTCCTCTGCCTCTTTTAATTACTTTACTTATTATTGTTGTAAGAGCAAACAGAGGCAGAACTCATTACACATCCATAAATGAGAAAGCGAACGTGTGGCTTCAGGGCCTGCTGAGAGAACCTACAATTCACTTATAAAGTTGGAAACAAAGCAAGAGGGGGTAAAGAGTGAGTGAACGAAGGGAGAGCAGGAGACGAAAGCTATGAAATGAAGTTTCATTCCTCTCTTTTCACATTATTCAAGCTTGGAACGGAGCAAAGGCAACAAGAGAATGAGCTCCACAACACATTTCCAGCGTGTTTCCCTGTGCTGCTCCTCTCTTGCAGCGGTGCGTTTTTTTTGTTTTTTTTTATTTGAGAGTGGGCGCCTCAACTTAGCTGTAATAAAGACGCCAAGTTTTATAGAGCTGGAATGGAGTCTTTACGAGATAACCGGAGAGCAGGGGCCGGTGTGGGATGTGTAGCGTGAGTATGAGAGACTCTGGGGGACACTGAGTCAAATCATACCGCGGGTGCTGTACCCACCAAAGACAGCCGTGTAACTACCGGCAGTGGCTTATTCTGTTGCGGAGTATTCAGGAGAGAAAACCTAATGATGGCGCTTGGGTGTCTGAATCTGTTTTACCAGTCTGACTAAAGCTAGTCATTAGCCCAGGCTAGCACTTAGCCAGAAAGCTAGCGCTTCATTATACAGCCTGACTGTGCCCACTCTGTTTGCTCCTCTAGAAAATAGCCTGTAATAAAGCAAATCAAGAATCACAGAGGAATTCAGAAATGACAAACCGTATCCCTGAGAGTGGAGCAGAAACACCGATAGCAAGGCTAATTTGAGGGCTAATTTGTTAGCAAGTCAAATAACCCAAAGTCCACAGTAGCATAATTAAGTTAGCCGCTGATAAAAATGCCTGCAGATGTCAGAGTCGACTCCGGAGGGGAAAACGAAAAATAAACAAGCCTGACGGAGAGACCCAGAGTGCAAACAAATCCTAAGCCCCAGTTGCTCATCATTACAGTACTAGAATATTCATTAAGTGGTCTGTGGAAGAGTGACCGAAGCCTTACGTAAAGATAAAACAACGAGCTCTGCTTTAGTACTGATATGTTTGCAGCACTTGTACACAAAAAAGTACATTGTGGTATTTTTATGTATGCCATCAGCGTTGAGGGTATTGAGTAATACATGCTACATAATCAGGTTACTTTATTCATATAATAAGTAAAAAATAAATAAATAAATATATAAAATAAAAATGTATTGGTGTTATATGTAATACACATGCTCAACATTTTGTAAAAATGCATGCTGTCAAATGATTAAACTGCATCCAAAATAAAATATTTTGTTTACATAATATATGTGTGTCCTGTGTATATTTATTATGTATATATTTATACATGTGTGTACATTTATATATTAATTATATTTGTATACAAAATAATTTATATAAACATATACACATAAAAATATATAAATATTAGGGCCGGGACTCGATTAAATAAATGTATCTAATTAACTAGAGGCTTTGTAATTAATCGAAATTAATCACATTTTAATCTCATATAAATATTTGACCTGAGAACAGTGAGAAGTAAATTTTTGCATATGGATTTTTAGTATAGCATTGAATAATGACTAAATACATAAGCTTAAGCAACAAAATATTGTTTATTTTTGTTCAACCAAGTCCAACAGACCAGTGCAATATTGCCATTAAGTGTAGCAATAGGAAATTTAGAAATATAGTAGCCTACATTTCAGAAATTCAGGAAGCCTAAAGGTAGTTTTTTTTTTTTTTAAGTAAAACACAATACTTTCACATTTCACACATTCACGTCAGTGAACAACGGCTGTGTGTAGTATATACGCTCAATGTGAAATCATGCACCTGATGGCATTTACCGCTGATTACAGGACCAGCTTTACTGACAAAACACGCAAACAGATCGGGCGATCAGGATCGGTGCATCCCTACTTTCAAGTACATTCAGAACATGAGAAACGCTAGTTGGTGCTCCAGTATAATCGGTACGCCGAAACTCGATTAAAATGTGTTAAAAACATGTTAAACATTTTTGTGTAATTAATTAATCTAAATTAAAGTCCCGGGCCTGTTAAATATATAAAAAAATGTAAATGTACACAGTACACACACATATATATGTATATATAAATAATATATATTTGTTATGTAAACAGAAACTTTTATTTTGGATGCAATTTATTTAGATTAATCATTTAAGAATAATAATCTATTAACATCAGTAATTCTATTAATAATATGTAATAGTGTATCACCTGCAGCTCTTTCACAAAGTAGTGGAACAGAGTGGTTAAACGATCATTTGATCTCACAAAGAGGAGAGAGAGAGAGTATTAATGTGGATCTGTCATCAGCACAACACAGGTACAGAGAGGGTTAATTCACACAGGCTTTAGCACCAGCACAAGACAGCGTGTCAAGAGTGTACAATAACACAGCACATCACTTGCAAAATTGCACATACACAGATGAGAGGTGTTAGATACTGTTTGACGAAATTGGCAACACACACAAAAACCCTCTAAAAGCCGTCAATGTATTTGGATTAAGTACACGGTGACCGTGTGAACATTTGCACATTTTCTCTGAAATTATTGACAACATCAAACACCACTGCATGTGCGGAACTTGACATTACTCTCCGATCCGTTTTATGTCCCCTTTCCTCTTTTATATTTGAGAATATGGAAAATAGATGTGAAAAACTGTAAAACAGAACCCGGCTTTGGTCTCAGTTTAAATAAGGCTATAGGGTCATGAAAAGATGCTACAAATCGGATACATATCTGAGAAAAATGAGGGCAATCCTTAAAAAAAGTCCCCCTATCTAAAGTATAAAAATAATAACAACACTGACTAAATATGATTTAACTAATCTTGCGTGTAGGATGAGCTCAGTCAGAGACCTAAATTGATGACAAAATGATGTTATTTGACACTAACTGATAACGAGACCTCCACATTAAATGTGATGAACATCCTTTCTGAAGTAATAGATGATCCTTACAGGTGCTGCTACATTCTTGACAGTGGCTGGGAAAGTGAGAGTGAGGAGGCGTGAGAGGAAATACAGCCAATCAATAATGATCAATACAAAAATAAGAACACAGTGTTTGACTGCGTTTACTAAAGGAGCAGCAGCAGTCATGGACCGAAGAGTGTTCAGCACTTACACGACATCCATACCAACACTGTGTAAACTAAAGGAGACAATGGATTCTACTTGCTTCTGCTAACATCTACGAAATGGGTGTGTTTGTAGACTGAATCACGAAAATTGATTTTTGCGCTGGACATATTTCAAATCTCAGTTTAGTTGGAAGGTATGAGCACATGTGGGATGATGCAAGAGAGTGTAAATCAAACCACAGGCTAACGCAGCGATTGAGTCAAGCACACAACGCAGCAGGACAATAATTGAGGAAACTGACTTGGCAAAGAATTATTACATGTACACTGCACCGCCTCGAGTTCGAAGCTTTTTTTGGTTCACAAAAAACTTTTTTCTATTGTAAGTTGGACAAGATACAAGTTTTATCCGTGTTAGGTGCTTCATAATTTGTATGTTTCAAAGAAGCTTAACAGAGATAGGTCTCATAACGTGTAAGCCAAGGTTAACTTTGGTAAAGGGGAACAAAATTTATATTCGAGTGAAAAGGGAACCTTGAGAGAAACTAGACTTTGATTGAGGAGCTTGTCATCCTCTGGCAAGGCAAGGCAAGAACAAACAAAAATAGTAGTATATATTCCCATACACATATATATGCATGTATGAATAGGTGTGTGTATATATATATATATATGTGTATGTGTGTGTGTGTGTGTGTATGAGTTCACTTCAAC
>JAUMHQ010000053.1:14375344-14416981 GCA_032361165.1 Enteromius paludinosus
AAACGCATATATATTGTAAAGAAAAACTTTTATTTTGGATGCGATTAATCGCGATTAATCATTTGACAGCACTAATAAATAAATAAATAAATATACACGCTTTGTGTTTTTTTGTTGCTTAATATTTTTGTAGACACAATTATAATATAAATTTTTTGTATAAAAAACATTCATTTGAAATAGAAATATTTTATAACATAATTAATGTTTTATTATTTTTATAAATTTGATGTGACCTTTGCCGATTACATTTTTCCATAGAAATATTAAGCTGCAAAACTGATAGCAATGAATGTTAAGAAATATTTAATCAGGATATTAGAATGATTTTTGAAGACTCGTGTGTCACTGAAGTACATGCTGTTCAAAATTCATCTTTGCAAATTATATTTAAAAACATTAAAACTATATAAAAAAAAAAAAATGAAATGTTTGATTTTATATAGAAATTCATTGAGAAATAAAGCTTATGAGAGCATAAGAGATTTTCAAAAACCTTAAAAAAATATTAAATATTCCAAGCTTTTGAATGGTGTGTGTGTGAATGCACACTGTATATGTTTCCTCCTATAATCACTTTATTGGCAGACTCAAACTACAAAGGCATCAAGTGAGTGCACTCAGAAAAACCACATTTACACCCAGGCGATGATTCATTAGAGAAAAGCTGCAAAAGGCAGTAAATGTTAAAAAAGTTTAAGTGTTTTGTTTCCAATCTAATGTTGTGATCGAAACTTACTCAAACAACATGAGAGGGGGCATAAGTTCAGCGCAAACAACCCACCCAAACAAAACTCCACAAACAAACAAACACAAACAATGGCAGGCATCTAAAAGCATCTCTGCTTTAGCATACACAAAGCGTGGGAAGAGTTAACTCCCTGATAAGCTGTCTCAAACCCCGGCATTATGCATTTTTCATGCCATGAGTCAGAGAGCGAGTAATTATCTCTCTATCTCTCTGCAGACGAGTGTAGAGGGCTGCAGCCACTTCCCTCTCTGTGCTCCCTCCACACTCAATGTGAATTAACTCATACAGACGTCAACAAAACATTCAGCTGAACCCTTGGACGGGCAGGTGAATAAACAGCGCAAGGACCTTCAGATGCATTCACCGATTCCATGACCTCCAAACGAGGCTGGACTTGTCCCTGCTGGGGGCAACGAGGAGAAAAAAACCCACCTTGACCAAATCTATAGACCCTTATCTGACAGAGCGGCTAACGCTCAACACGTAGCCCACGTCAAATAAGATGTACAGAGATGTTCAGATGCACCGTGACCCTGTAGAGAGACACTATTAATCAAAAGTGTGTTAGGGATGCAGGAGCGAGTGTTTGAGGATTGTGTGTTTGCTGTGGGTGTGTGAGTACAGCAGGGGTCAGGAGCCGCTCTGACTCTCTCAATAGCGCTCTATTGACAGCAGAGGTGAGAGTGAGCGAGAGGAACGGCAAATAGAATAAAATAATCAATACATTCTCACTTGTCAGAAGGGTAAGAGTCCTTTAAGAAGAGTAAACTTTAACCCCGCAGTATGTTACATTGATCAGATGATGTAAACTCCTGCCACTGGCGACCCTGCCATATCTGTTCTGACATATATGGAATGTAAGTCACCGATAACATTGCCCGAGAAGATGTGTGACTGTAAGTGTCAGAGAGTGAGAGACTGAGAGAGCACATTCCTTTACAAATGCCCGTGCAACAAAAAATACAATTCATCCTGCATGTAAGATTTCAACCCCTATAGTATCGTCCTCTGATGATATAGTATTTCCTGCTGTTGTTCTTTAACTTTTCTAGCGTGATGCATAAAACTGATAAAAAGTAACAGTAAATACACTTACAATTATTACAAAATGTTTATTTCAAATTATTATTATTTTTTTTTTTACTTTTGTTAACACTTTACCCAAATGCACATTATAATGCATTGTGCAATTTGATGAATAACTGTAACCCATCGCTACACTATGCATTTGAAATTTGTTTTTAAAAAATGCACATTATTAATAAATTGTACCTAACTTTCTATTAATCAATGCATCCTGAAAAAAACAAATAGTAAGTAGCACAACAATTTAATCCATTGATAATAATAAGAAATGTTTCTTACGCACCAAATCAGCATATTACAATAATTTATGAAAGATCATGTGACACTAAAGGCTGGAGTAATGACTTTTTAATTTGAAAATATATTTAAATAGAAAACAGTTCAAATTGCAATATTTAACAAAAGCAAATAAACAAATAAAAGTGCACCTTTTGACTTTTGGCATATTACAAAAATGTATACATTAATTAAAAATGGATTAAACAATAATATTATGTATTTCTTCCTTCCAATTAATTCATTATTAAGTAACCAGAATCATTAAAGAGGACTTTTACGTCCCACTAAAAGCAATAAATTGTCAAGATTCTCCTCGTCATTACTTGCATGTTAGCATTATTAATTAATTTTCTGTTCCCCTGTTTCCTTCGAAAATATTATGTAGTTGCTTCATATTCTCTTCATGGTGAACATGATGAACCAGACAATGAGTGCTTAACCTTTTTCCTGTTTCTGTTCAAAGAATTACTTAGTAGAAACAAGGTCCTCTGGGTATGTTAATACAGTATCATGTGATAAATTAGACAGAAAGAAAAACAAGCTTTAAAAGTTAATGAAGAGAAGTGGAACATTAATGCAGAGAGAGATGAATGGAGACAGAGAGAGAGGAGATCTCCCTCTGTCATAGTTTAAACAAGTAAAAAGTCTCCCACCGTTCTGTTTACAGTGTATAATTAATGCCTGCAAGTTCAAACACTGCTTTATCTGTACTCGTCAGCTTAAGTGATATGATTTCATGTTTTATGGCTGGTTATGCCCCTTTCTTTAGGCTAAAACTACTGGGGAGATTCTGCCCCCCCCCCTCGCCCAAACGCTGCTGCTTTTCTACCCGTGGCTAAAGTGCCTAGTTAATTCCCTCCCCAACAGCCGCATCCATCAATCCATCTAAAATATGCCCCCAATCGCTTCGAGTTTTACTACCGTGCATCTCTCGTTATTGGGCTGATGGCATGTTTCAAAGCCTTGTTTCACTCCATGTCTTTGGTTGCTGACCTCTCAGGTCTCTGTAACTTTAAACCCTCCACGCCTACGTCTGCTTGATGTGCTAAAGCGTTATGATACTTCAGAGCAGTCGCTCTCCTTGTGTGCAATAAATTTGAATGTATACGTTCAGAAGTATAGGTGCTTAACTACAGCAGAGCTTTAATGGGCATCGTGGGTGCACTCATGGCCAGCAGACAAGGCTTCAGCATATATGAAGGCAGCATTTAGTCATTTAGTGGGAAAATACGTTTTTAGCTAAATAGATGTAAATGTTGTACAATTTCAGGCCTGCTTGAATCTTACCTGGGCTTTGTCGATTCTAAATAAATGTGAGAGGTTTTAAACTTAAAAATAACTATTTTGCAGCAACTGAAAATTAATTTTAATTAAGAATGTGTAAAACTTTGAATACAAAATATGTCTTTAAATATTAAATGTATTTGATATTTAAAACAATATAGCTTGGATTTTTTTTTTTAACTTCAAATTAAGCACATTTCAATAAATGTAATTTACACCATTTATTTAAATGCTACTTTTGGCAGAACATTTTCACGTTTTTGCGACAGATGCAGTTTCACAGTCACACTGTGCTGTTTGTGACACGACACAAAACATGTCAGATTTCTCTGTGATGGCAGACGTGGCAGATGTGGCAAAAAGTTCATTTTGGATATTGTTTGAGGACACAAACCAAAAAACAAGCTCCACTACTGGAGCTTAAACCTGCCTTTTGTTGGCTTCCCAAAAACAAACAATCCAGGTCCAGGATGTCAGGTTTTGACCGCAACCAACCACCCAAACACAGAACAACTTTCCTTTTGTGTTCCTGACCACAGCGGTAAAAGTTATCACCGCTACCATGTGTATCAAGGGGCAGATTAATGGTTTGTGGTCAAATGTCCCGCCTTAGGGAGCAAAACTAAACCAGGAATGTAAGAATCCTTCAATACCTCCAGCTGCTTAGTTTTGACAGTGGTTTATCACGCCTCATAAAGCAAAGATCAGTGGTTTATATTCTCACTGGCAATAACGTCATGCAGAAAGACGGCTATGTGATCAGCTTTCAATGACACCTCTCAATCGTATGCCTCCATCACGCATCTTCTCCGCCTGCATTCTTTTCTCACTTCTCCATGCATTAATTCCAACTGCTCTCTTTTCACAAACTGTGTGTGCTCGCACATATATTGCTCAATGTCTCTGAGGAGACCGGTAATCTCTCTCCTGTCGCTCGTCTTGTGTATTTTCTATCCCGCGTGAGCGCTTCCTCTTCCCTGAGCACGAACGAGCGAGTCTATAAGACTCAAGGAGAGCAGAGTGATTTTAAAGATGCGGGCAATCCAGAGGGAATCCCTCCTATCAGTGTGTTTTCTTGTGGTGTTGCATTACTATTTCAGGGGGACAAAGAGTAATGTGAGCTGATGGTATAACGGTGCTTCTTGGCAAGTTTGAGAGTTTTTATGTCATACTTTTCTGAAGGTTTCACATCGTTAAGGTGAATCAAACTGTAACTAAGCCAAGAGATAAAAAGCCACCTATGATTTTTTTTTTTTACGTATTCAGTAAGCTTCGATTATTGCCTTTTTTATTAAATGATAAATGCACTCAGTGAATAGCCCTTACAGAAGGCAGTTGTGGTGCAATGGCTGGAAAAAGGGATCTTCACTTAATGGCTTTTTCCACTATCGGTTGTTAGAGTAAACAGCAATTTGGTGAGCGTTTGGGACATCACTCAGCTCCGTGGTGAATAAGGACAGGTGTGTTTGAATGAACCTATTTAATCACCTTGTTGATCTATAGAGTGTATTTGATGCTCTCCATCATAAACTGAAGAGAGGCAGATAAATGGATTGTGTGCCGAAGGTAAATGGTAAATAAAAAGTTTGTTAACATTTGAGCCTGATGGTGAGATATTGATTTCTCCTGTCTCCTTAATGGAGGTGCTGATGGTACTGATGGAGGAGAGAGAGAGAGTTTTTAGATTTGGGGTAAGATGATGGTTTAACAAGAGAGAGAGAGAGTGCTTTGTGTGGATATGTGTGTGTATGCTCTTCTAAAGTGAGGGAACCAAAAGTAAGGCTCACACTTGATTTCAAGCAGCCACAATAATTTTGAAAAATAACGTAATGCTTCAGAGCATTTGTTTTGAATGACTATAGATACATTTGCTATGTTAAAAGTTCACTATAGTTGAAACTAAAAATAATATGTCTCATATTAAAATTTCCACACGCTGGGACTTCCGGTTTTGCTTTAATGGAGTAGGACGTGAGTTTGGGAGCTCCCGTCGATTTCGATTAAAATTGTTATTCATTTGCGCTCTTTGGCCATACTTTTTATCCCGTTTTGTTTTGTAGTTTGTTGTGTTGAGAAGTTTTACTTGGGACTACGTATAATGCCAGCAAAAAATATTAAATATTCAAAACTATTATTCAAACACAACTGAGGCCTAGTTTGCAAACTGTGACTCACATCCTTGAGTGGGCCGTCGTCATCTGTAATGCCCCCCTCGAACCAAGTTAATCCTTATATGGATGCTCTTAAGGTTGAGTTGATGGCTTCGTTGAGAAAATATATTTTAAAAAAATTTGCACACATTGGTTTTCATGCAAAGCTGCCAAAAGAAAACTTCTGTAACGTATTTTTCAATTTTTCATTTTGAAGTTTTGTAATAAAATAATACAATTACAATACAAATTGACTAAATTAAGATTTCAAACCGACAGCCGTACTATTAAGGAGAGTGAAAGAAACACAGAGTCAAGTATGATTGCCCCTTAAACCCTACGGAAACGAAAGCAGTGATGCCATAACTGTCACACTATGCAAGGAGTTGAAATATGCCCCTAATACAACAACTGACCCATTAAAACAAACGCCCACTCACACTGCCACCAAGAAAAATATTCAGCATTGAAATCTCAACCTGACTGAAAATTACTCATGTATGAAGTCCGGAAACCTGACACTTTGATTGCAGCAGAAGCAAATAAAACTGACAAGGCCGCTTTACACTTCTGAGATCTCCATCATGTTCTCTGTCGAGCAGGAACAGAGACAGATCCATGAATAACTAAGAGAGAAGGATGATAAACGTGTCATCTCTTTGTGTTGGTGGAGAGATGCGGAGCTAAAGTAGTGAGGCAACTTTCAGCGAAAGCGAACAACGTTGAAAACGCTCATGACCTTTCAAACACAGACGTGCGTATTTGCTAAGAACAGCTTCCTGCGGCTGGAAGTGAAAAGAGACAGAGGAGGACGACAGCGAGACAGCGATTAGCACGGGGAATGCAAATCCACTTAATATGTACTTTCCATCTGTACGTCCTTACGGCAGCTCGGTGAAAGCGAGCAGGCTTACGATAAACCTAATTTAAATGTTTAAATATTGTTTTTGGCTGGCCGACGGGGCCACGTCGTCTGTCATGTTCTCATGCTGACAAATCTCTTTGCAATGAATTCCCAGAGAAAGTGAGAAAGCATAAGAGACGGGAATGCGAGAACAACCAGCATTTGATGTCAGGGAGAAACAGCGGATCGACGTGTACACAAAAGAGTGCAATGACACGGCCAGGTAACATAATCGTGGTCGGGCTATGTGATCACGTATGTCTGAGAGAGCGAGTGCATATTTACATGGAGGAAGAGTGCTATCTGAGTGTGTGGCGGTCACAACATGCCTGCTGGGAGAAAGAGGGAACAGAAGGGAGGCCCTTCGGATCCCCACAAGCCTGCTCTCTGATTTCAGTTACGCCAGTGGAACTCTAGCCCGTCTGTGTCCCGGGGCCACAGGCGCACAGGTGTTTGCTGCATGCACCTGTGCACTAGTGCATGCGGAGGGGCTGTCAAAAGCGCCCGACGAGCGCTGACCTGGGATCAGCCGGAGCACACCTGTGCCATTCAAACCCAAGCGTGTTGTCATGGATCTAGACAGCCGCATCCACCACAAACGGCTCAGAAGCGGTGTACATTATAATGTGGTGCACCAGACAAAGGTTAAGAGGCCACGTCGGGGCTTTGAGGAAGGGAAAAGAGACAGTTGAGACAGAGTTCAGCTGAAGTCTACGGTGGCTTTGCACCATTCTGTACGGAGAGCAGATTTGCACCACATGCTTGCCTGAGCAATTACCAAAGCCAATCTGAGCAACACATGGGAACATGGAACTGTTCCTGAGCGCTGTAAAGGGAGGAGACCAGCCGTACATTGATTACACTCCTAATGGATGGCTATCAATGTAAAGAGTGTGTAAGGTTACAATTAGGCTCCACTTATCTACGGTAATTAGAGACTCCTGCATTCGGATGACTCGATATTCTTCAGGTCATGATAGGCTGAGAACTTGGCAGCCCGTTGCCGCCCATACCCGAGCGCTCAACGCCACCCAGAGCATCCTTGGCAACCTGGCGTTGTAACGTAGCCCATCCCGTCCTATCTGGCTGCTCCATTGTCCTGCCCTCGACCTGTGAACGTTGGCACAACCCTGAGGGTTGGGGCTAAAAAAGGCCCAGGCGCAAGGAACAGGAACATAGTCTGCATTAGCCAGCTAATCCCATTAAACCTGCGGCCCTGCCAAAAGCCAGGGTCAGCCAGTGTGCCACGTCACTCACACGCACCTTTGGCACCACCCATGACCCTGGACTACTGTCCCGGAGATGAGGGCGGGGAGTCGCCTGTTTTCTAGGTCCAGATGGAATTAGGCAAAAGCTGGGATGCATGGATGCACCTGCTGGTCAATCGCTCGGACCACTGGAGGCTTTTTGGAAATGAACGTGGTTGCGGCCAAGATTGAGCCACAAAACTAAGCAGCTTGCACCCGCTCTGTGCAGCGGGAATTGGTTTAATGTGTTTACAGTGGATTACAGCAGCACTCTGACAGTTAAAAGGCACTTGTGATCTGTGTGGTCAACTGTAGTATGAAGTGTCACAAAGAATCAAAATGCTTTATGATAATGTCAACATGAAACAGTTCAAATCCATTTTCATTTTTGTAATCCTATGCATTTCTTTGGTGGAAGAGGATGTTCGATGAGAAAATGCTCAAGCCTACATGAAATGCTGCTGGAAGCCATTTCGATTTACATCATTAGATGATGAAAAGAAGGACATGACTTTATTTTATTTATGCAAATGGATATAACTTTAAAAGTGGGCCATAACATACTAGAATGAAAAGGGATATTAAGAGGAAAAACAAAAAAAATTGCTGCAGAAGAAGAGTGTATTATAATCAGTGAATTTTGATGATAAATTGCAAACGTACTCTCTTATAAAAATCTGTAAAATTACAATAATAAAAATAATTCTTCTTACTACAAATATTTAACAAAATTTAAAACGACAATACAAATACAGCTATGTTTTATTTTGATTCAGAATGCAGCCCAAACACTTCAGAAAAGACAGGCATAAGCACTCTCACACATAGACAAACCTGTTCATTTTTACACTGACCTCAACAACGGCATCACTTTCCATTGAGTCATTTCACCACAAATGTGAGTGCAGCAAAGCTAATTGGGTTACGTGCAGAGCAAAGCATCCATCCTGCTTAACTTGACCTGCACCGACACTTTACCCCACATCTCTGCTGTCCCTACAGTGTGACTTAAGGACAGGATATCTCCTGTGCCATGAATACAGTACCTGAAGTAACAAGTCAACCATGATGACTAATTGCATTAGTGACGCAAGTAACATATACTCTACTTCCAGTGCAAGGGGTCTCTCTATCAGATGGTCCGTGGCCTAAATTGCCCCTTAACCGGAGACAGCTCAATACCAGGTCACTAAAACCCTACTTTATGCTAAACAATCCTTTATTAACCCGAACACAGTTTGGTGGCACCAGTGCATTGTTGAGCGAATGCAGTTAGTGCACAATGTTCTTCTATATTAGTATCTCCAGCTACAAGGCTGATGAGACAGAGAATTTAATTTGAAACTTGCTAATGCTCCTGCTCTGGCGCCAACTAATTTACAGCCATTAACATCGACTACGCTGACTTAGCACGAAGCTCTAATTGGGGTAACAATGAAAGCTAGATAAAATATGGCCTTTCTGCGCAATATGGAGAACAAACTACAAAACCTGACATAGCTATCTTCCACTATTTATCATATGTACTAAAAGTAAGGGTCTAGTTTGGTTTGTTTAGTAACCACTGAGGTAATGTTCTTCTTGGATGCACTGTGGGTCAGTCCTGGTTTTCAGGGCGAAAGAGCAGCCATGACCTTCACAACTTTTTTCGTTCTTTGATCACATTGATAGTACAACAAGACCGCACGAGATAAAGCTCTCAGCTCATTACTTATTGAATGATCTCATGATAGTCCTTGACTTCAAGTGCCGCAGTATTTGTATCATTGATTAACAGTAGTACACATTCGAGACTTTTCCTGTAGAATGTGTTAATTCATATCAAATGGTAAAATCAATAATTAATGCTTAACTTGCCATCATGCAGGCTCAGCCAGTGGCGTGAGTGTACATGCTTTTCCAACAACGGCAGACAAAAAAAGTGACTATTTTCACAATACACAAAATTACATACACCGGCTTTGAATATTAAATTGCACAATATGTTCAGCAAGACAAGAAAAAAAAATACCCCATGCATAGCTGAATTCCCTCATATGAAATTTCCCTATGTGCCATTAAATCAGTTATAACCTTTCTATGTAGTGAGGCAATTGTTTTGTTTTAAATAAGTCATATGGGGTGAGAGGCAGGGAGAATAATCCACTTTCGTCGAGAGTTCACATGCCAGCCAGCCCGTTGCTTTGGCAGAGCAGATGAAGATATCAAAGAGGGGGGGAGAGAGCAAGCCCTACATGTTGAGGAGGCCGGGAAACTGGCGAGCGAGACAGAGAGAGAGAAAATCAGAAGTCTAACTCAGGGCTCTTCCCAAAAACAGGACTGGCACCCAGCAGGGTTTAAAGTTCTGCTCAGCTTCCACCAGGGGATTTTTCTCCTCTTTCACTTCTTCGCTGGCTCTGTCATTTCACCATAACAAAGGCATTTCTTGGTAGTGCACAAACCAAGACTTGTTGCAAAGTGATCCATTTTTAATCTCCCTCAGCTGGTGATGATGTAAAAAAGACTGAACTCTTCCTCTGCACAACACACATACAGGTACGGGAAGATAAGCAACACCTATGAGCCATTCAAGTTTCACAGGCCGTATCGGTAATAAATGATGCATTGGTATCTAAACCACAGAAGGCAAGAAGCGCTGTTATGTAGATCTGATAGGGGACAGGCATTTCTCAAACATACATGACGAGAGCTAGTCATTTCTTGCAGTTGACGCCAGTTAAAAGCTTTTTGAATGGGAAAAACAATTCTGTTGCCAGTTATTTGGATGTAAGGGAAACCTAAACACACAGATGGCATAGACTAGCCTCCCTCTCAGCTCAGGTGGTGTACACAAAAAAAAAAAAAAAAAAAAGAGAAAAGGGGCACACTGGTAAATCCAAGCTCCTTCGCGCTGCTGCAGCCACTGCTAATGAGTTGCGACTTCCTGTCATGCTGTTTTTTCTCTCTCTCACTACTTCCAGGAGAGGAGGCGGATTGTGGAAAGTCGATTTCCTGTGCGGCGGTGCTTGTCGTAATTGCGCCGCGAGGCGGCTTGGTTCGCCAACGGTGACATAGCTGGTGAAAACGAGCAGAAAATCTAACTGTTCCATATCAAGGAATATTTTTACTCCGGCTAATGTGACTTAAATACCTTGTTCCACAGTCGAGTGGGCTGGCACCTGCTGCATGGGAACTGGCCAATTACTGCGCAGTCGCTCTAATTTTCTGATTCAATTAGCATGCTTCAGAGCTTTGCCGTCTAATTGCAAACTACTTCACAGTTACCTCTCTGATTAATCGCTGCCCATCTGCGAGCGATCGGAAAAACCTTGGTAGAACAAATTCGGGTAATTCAGAATGCCGGGAGCCTGGCGAAGCGAAGCCCACGTGACTGCAGGTTGAACCCTGGGCGCCGCAAAAGAGCAAGATGACAGTGGAAACAAATCAATGCGCTGTCACCTCTAAATCCACTTAATACACTGGAAGGTTTCGTAAATCAAAGCAGCCATTCAAGCACTTGGCGACTGTGACGGGAAGTCATACTAAACAAATGATCAGTCACCCATAAAGCTTTGATTAATGCCCTTAAATGTACGCCAAGCAGGTATGATGGAAGAAATGAGGCAATGCGAAATAAAGAGTCTAGCATTTTCTTGAAAACAATCCATATAGAGCGCAAAACAGCAGCAATAGTCAAACATCTCCTCTAGACCAACAGACAGCTTTTACAACGACCCCAGGCTCTGATAATGTATGAAGACCAGAGGCTATCGACCCTCACACGCAGCGGGTTACGCTGTCAAATCGGTGGCGCTTTGCCCAACCTGACCCACAACTCTCTCTGTACGCTAATGCGTACCTATTGACATTCCCAAGGACAAGGACACTGGGGTGTTTACACAGTTTTTACACCGTGTTACATCATTCCAACCGCTGAGGTATCTGCCCTGACCGAAAAGACTTGGCATCCGGTCTTGCCCTCTGCGAGCAAAAGAACTATGGCTGCTTTCCTCTACACAAAGACATTTATTTTCATTTTACTACAATCCTTTAAGGCCCTAATGAAAAAGTACAGAGGAAACAACAGTAAGCATATTGCATATTGTTGCCAGTGCTCTGATAATGATGTATAAGGTGGTGGCTGAGGGAGACCATAATTCCAATATGTCAGGTCTCTGATTTGGCCACAATTTGCATGGTTATAATAGCTTATCGACTGGCTCAAGGTTGAGGGAGACCACGGTAGCCAGGAGTAATGACTACGCTGCATGAGTTTATTTCAAGCTGCCGGGGTTCACTCACCCGAGCTCTTTTGTCAATATGCAATTTTGATTCTTCAATGCCCCTTGGAGAGGCTAGGCTAACGGCAACCACTGCTGTTCCCCACCAACACCCCTTAAATGATTCCTGCATCATACAAACATTTCCCATAAAGATCGATACAAGTGCCATTCATTAACCCTTGAAAATCTAGCCGAATGCTAGATTTATTGACCGGGACAATTGGTTTTTATATTTGCTTGCTACTAAATATGGGCAACTTGGTATTTTTGTTGTTTGAAAAACATAAATTACAATTATAGATCGTTAAAGGAATGAGCTTGCCTTCCTAAAGCCATTCTGGGAAGGAGCAGAATGACGAACACAAGACAGAAGAATGCGCATTTTGCATTCATAGTATCAAACAGCTGGTATGCATGAAAGCTAAAGCAGGCATAAAGAAACACCTAACAGACATCTCAATGATGCCTGAATCAATTAAAACAACCAAAAGCATTTGTAGATGACAATTGTGTCCTATGCAGGCAAATCACATCCATCAGCTCCAGCAACAGATGGAAAGCTATAAACTTTGCATACTTGCAAATACAATGCGTTACTTTCTACTTGAAAACCTGCCAATTATTATTTTATTAGATTCAAATGAAATTATTCAATTTATATATATTACATGCACTCAATTGTTCTATATTTGTAAGTGTTAGTGAATGAGTGCATTAGTAACTAAAATCCTGTCTTTTCAGAGGGTTTTTATATGATCTTAACACGGCAGCAGACCAATCACTAGCAAGGTTTTCTATCTATTTGTGTGTTTTTCTGTCTGACTTTGATTATGTGGATAAACAAACAGCAGTGTGAGGCAGAGCCACCTGTGTGGAGCTCGTCCCACTGCTACACTAATGGTTTAATGATGAAGAGCAGTGCAGGCCTCTCTTACACTGAGACTGCAGTGACTGAGAACTCATCACCTCTTAACCTCCATTACACACACACACACACACACACTTACACAAGAAAAACACAAGAGCAACACAAGAATGTCAGATTGGTTCAGTATATATGAATACATATATGTATGGATTCTTTTGACCCAAGGGATAAATGCAGTATTTAAAAACATATTTTTACAATCCTTTCATAATTTATCTTTCTACTAAGTCTTTAATATTACAAGTCTACACACCGATATGTATCTATTTACAAGAAATTAGTACAATTTAATGTTAAGATTTAAAAAATAAAAAAAAAATAAAGTTTAGTTTAATTTATTACCAAAAGACTCATTATCATTGAAGAGCTTGCATTCAAATATGAGATGTCAAGCCAAAACAAGGTCAATATTAGATTTTTTTTTGAGTAATTCCCATAGCGAAAGGTAAAACAGTAAATAAAACATCCATATACAGTCACAAACTAATACATCAGCAGATCCACATCACAATGTACATATGTACTCCAAGACTATTGTGTTGTAATCAACAAAACTGTAAGCTAAGATGTGCAGTAAGTTAAGATAAGGTAGCTAACAGCAGTGGACGTTCCTACCAAGAGATGAAACTGATCAATTCCAGGTGGGAAGTGGTTGGAAAAAAATAATTATTATCTGACCTTTGACTATCTAACAAAACAATTCACATTATCAGTGCAGAGGCCTGACCTTAGACTTCTTTAAATGGGAAAGTATTGATTGTCTGCGCACAACAGACAAACACCTCACGCAGCATGTCTGGGACAGTTTACTCAGTGCATGAACAAGCTGTCTGACAAATGGAACCTGAGCAATTAAACACACACACACACACACACACACACACACACACGTGAACACAGCACACAGACCTAAGGAAAGCTCACTGCATGAGCCAACAAACAAACCCAACACAGTGAATCAATCACTTCATGAAAGAAGCACTTCTTCAGCATGTGCATCTCATCATAATCACTGTGGTTCTGATTCCATGCACAATTAAAGCCAATATCAATACCAACAGATCTATTAAGTGTTTTGATAAAATGAGTAATTACAGACATTTTAGTTCATTCTAGAAAGAATCTTTTGATAAATTAATTATCTAACTCACACATTAACAGACTTTTGTTCTTGTTTATTGTGTATTAACAACAATCACAGAAGACACAAAATATTCAGGCCTAAATTATGTATTTAAACTACATTTGGACTGCAGTTTTAACATACCCTAATAAGGTGTATAGGCATTTATTAAGCTGCCAAAGACTCAATTTTTAGAATATATACATAAATATACACAATCTGGATGTCAGAATACTATAGGGTTCCTAGTAATACAGTACAATAATAGTGAATCTTTCAAAGACATACCGTACACCGTGAAAAGCAATTAAATATGTGTATATGAATTTAGATCAATATAGAATCAATAAAGAATGAGACATTAAAATTAGAACATTTACATGAGATACAAATGACATTTTGTACAAGAAATAATAATAATAATACAAATATTACCCCCCCCCCAAAAAAAAAGGGATTTGAGAGGCACTCAATTAAAAATCCTTCAATCTTAATGTAATGCAATTAAACTAATGTAGTTTAAATTAGTAATAATGATCAAAGAGAATTTTAGACAGACGATGTGTGAGAATAAAGTGATCCACAAATATGAGAACATGAGAAAATTTCTTACAGAAATCTAAAATACAATTTGAAGGTGAGAAAAAAGGTGACACTATTTCAATTCAATAGTGATTTTGAACCCCACTTTCTTCTATATGATGGCTTTCCTTACAAACCTGCTGAGAGCGCACAGTTATCTGTCTCTTTCTCAAGTCTCTTTTGCCCGCTGTCTCTATAGTGTTCACTTGACAAATTAATTCTGTAATGAAGTGTTATGAAGATATTTCAGGAGGGGGAGGGAAAGCCAACAAAAAGAGAAGATAAAAAGAATAAGGGAGAGAAAAAAGAATATCAAAGATAATCATAGGAATGAGGTAGGAGTGGCCCAGGGCCATGGGGTCAATCTAAAGCTGAGCTTGTTCAGCCTGCCGCAGGCACTGAGCTGGAACTAAGTAAAGCCAAGCGACCGTGGGCATGGAAGCAAGCCAGAGAGCGGAATTCTGCAGGGGGCCGTACTGAGCCCCCCTCTCTTTCTCTCTATCACACTCTAACATTTTCATTAACACACTGGGAGAAAATCAGGGTGAGCCACAGAGAGAAAGAGGGAGAGATGGCAATCCATGACGCAAACAAAAAACATATAGACTGTGAGGGTGGGGGAAAGAAAAGAGACTCCTATTTGTGATTGGAGAACTTTGGCAGTTATGTTACTGCATATATTACACACATTTTAGAAGAAACACTCCAAAAGAGAGGGGGTTAAATAGAGACACAATGAAGCGGAGGCACCATTCTGCAGTGATGACTGAGAGACAAAGGAGGCCTGTCAGGCCAGCCAGACAGCTGTGAGTTGGGTGTCAAACTGCCTCCCCAGACCACCATCTGCTGACACTACCAGATGACACAGAAAACAGGATTACAGTAGCAAGGCATAAAAGAAGATGATGCCCTAAACTCTGTAATATCATTTTCCAGAAAAAAAAAAAGACAATGCAGGCATGGATAAAAATGGACGAGGTGAATGAGGTCAAAAAAACACTGTTATGCTGCACAAAAATACCACACGGATGAGAAGATCACAGTTTCATTTGGGATTAAATGTAAGAGATCTAGTGGGAGGACTCAATTTCATGTAAACAACTGACAGCTTTGTAACACCAGCAAAGTGTTGTGTCACTGACCTCCACATCTTTTGTAACTTGTGTAACCACACCCTGTTTTGAGGAACACTTCTTATTAAAGTTAAGTACTAGAAGTATTAAAACATATTGGGATATAGTGAAAATATACTGATATAAAATATACTTTTTCATTATAACAAATCCAAAGCTTCTTAAAGACAAAGAAAGTGTGCAGAAGCCCTACATTATACGACAGGGACAGGCTGTTTCTTTAATTGCATTAATAAAGAAATGAAATAATGTTTGAAAAAGTAACCTGTTAACTTGTTAAAAATCATACGGAGTTTAAAAATCGGTAATTGACAAAATACAAATGTGGGTAAATTACGGCACTGGCAACTTGCCTAGTTGACCCCGTAACCTTTGTAGGAACTGAGTCAATCTAGATGAATATAATATATATATATGAATTATATGACATAATAATATTATTTAAATAAGTTTGAGAAGTAGTATCTAGGAAGCCAATTAATGGGGTTTTTTTTGGCTCAAAGTTACTTGTTAACAAATTCCTCGCATTAGGACTCCTACACAACAATATGAGCAACAACATCAGTTCCTAAAATATATGAGAGCTTGGGTTTCTCAGAGAAGCACTGCTAGTGATACTATGGACTAAATTAATTCTCATTGAGACAAAAAAATTTTTTTTACATACATTTAAAGATAAATAATATAACAATATATATGTATGGAAATAAAACTGAAATAAAAATTGAGTTAATAACTATGTCTACTCCACTAAAAATAATACAAAAACAAATAAATATAAAATCATATGGAAGTCACATATCGATTAAAGCTGGCCTTTGTTTCACCCAATGTGGGTACAGCCGGAGTCCCTGTGAAAGCTAACTACTGCTACTTCTTTGAATGAAAATATCGTAGTGACTGAGTTTGAATGAACATGGCGCTGTTCGGAGGGACAAACAGAGCCTCAAAGCTGTAGCATTCCATTTGTGTCCCAGAACTGCTGGGGTGTAAGGGGTGGGGAACAGCCCAATTCCGGCTAAAACACACCCCTGGAAGGACCCACCCTGCACCGCGGCTGCTGTTGGTTCCTAGCCAAACAGACATGTGACCAGAAAAGACACCTCATGGCCAAAGGTCATTCCGGATCTCTGCATCTCTGCAAATCTCCCTAGGTATGGCATCCGATTAAAAGGCAAAGGGGAGCGCTTGGCCTTCAACCTTAACCTGTTAAGATCCTTGAAGTCTTTTTCTGACCTAGACTTGACTCCCTCATCTGCAATGTAAGCTATACTAATTAAGCAATGATAGCAGCCCTGCACAATTCATTTTCAATGTTTCCTGGCTTTTTTAAGCAGAGGCTGGCGCCAGACTTACTCTTCCAGAGAGGCGAGGCATTCTTAAACTGTACTTGATAGAGCTGTTATTTCCCCTTTGTGATGTGCGGCATGGACATCATCAGACAGGGTTTGTGTCCACTGTGTTTAGGAGAGCAGCACAAGGCAAGCAAACACAGATTACACACAAGCATGGCTTTGGAATTTGGATTTTCCAGATTAGAGATTCCATACTCAAATACAGGGGTCTCTAGTAAATATCATTCAAGGGATGATTCACGTAAGAAGATATGTAGAAGACTGTTTCAAGTTTTTGTTGACCAATGTAAGTCATGGAGTTCTTTTTTGGCATCTATGGTTCCCTGAAGAGCCTTTAACATCCTTCACACTAAGAAAATAAAAATGCTCCTTTTACGAACTGTGGACTCCAAGGTGCTTTGGAGAACTCCCATTTATCTTTAAGATCATATGGACAAAATCACATATCTTCTTTTGTGTTCTTTTGAAGAAAGCAAGTCATACAGGTTTGGAATGACATGATGCAGAAATATATTCAGCTACTAAAAACTCACAAAGCCCACTTTTAGATTTTTGAGGGCACACACACATACGGAATTGGAGCCGAAGCAGGATGGTGAGTGCTTGTGCATGAGGGGATGGACAGCAAACCCCCTGCTGATTAGATAAGTCCTAAACCCACTCAAACACATGCAGCGAAGGCCATGTTTTCCACTCGCTCTCTGTTTGCCTCTCAGAGGGAGAGGTGATAAGGTGGGCCATTTGGGGGTCATTGCGATTAGACAGCTAGGGAGAGCGCATTCCTGCCAACTCCTCACAGGACAGAGAGGCTTTAACACATCACACACTGACAGGTGTGTTACAGCGAGCCTCGTCCGCCTGCAGATATAAAGCTGTGAAATATATTAAAAAGATGTTTCAAGTATTCAGGAACGAATACTTTGAAGCCAACCGGGCCAGAGTCTAACTCGACCTTCTCGTGGGCCCTTTTATCACAAAAGAGCGAGCGCCGAAACAGACATCATTTGCATTTCACGTTTCAGCTGAAGCCTCTTCACAATCAAGCCGTGTTGGCGCTTGTCGGAGGGCGCACCAAAGGGCGGTGTCTGAGAGGAGGCACCTGGGGTGGCAGCAGGCCCTACAGGGCTGTAGGGTGTGGGAGGAAGAGAAGACTTGGGATTACGGCTAATAGCATCATGGAGGGATCAGTGCAGCCTATCTCATTACGGCGAGGCACAATGAGCGCAGCGCTCTCAAAGCAGTTTATAATTATGGCTTTCCAGGCCACAAACAAACCTTGCTTATTACCCTTCTTCTCGACACTTTAGCTGTAGGAAATCAGCCGCTAATTGCGATATTTCCCTAATACTCAATGCACATGAGTGTCACGGGCTGTTTGCGTCTCGTCCCGCTGACGCTTAATAAAGTTTTTATCTGTCAAGCCGAAGAGTGGGAGACGAGCCAAGGTCACTGCTGCGCTCTACAGCTCGCAGAAGAGAAAAAAAAGGGGCACCGGGGATGGGGGGCTGGGGTAACGCTCAGCGTTGTTTACATAATTATATAAATAATATCCTATTTTTCCAGCAAAAAGAGAAACAAATAAATATTTTAATTTTGAGCCTGATTATGGAGCTCAAGGACATTCAAGGATGTTTCTTCTCTAATCATCATGTGCAATTATGTACGTTCTTAATATATTCTCATTGCATTCTTGCGCATTTTTCCTCGCCCACTGTTTTCTATAACAATCATATTAAATGTGCATTTCATTAAATTCAAATTTTGTAAAAAGATCACACAGACGGTGGGGGGAGGTGGGGCTGGTGCATGCCACAATTGCACACCCATCAAAACGTGCTGAAATGTAACTAGATGCACTAAATGTTATCTTTATAAAAAATTAAACGGAAAGAGCAGGCATAAAAGAGAAATAACACCACTACATAACACAGGATGACACATCGGGTCCTAATTAATTGATTTGTGTTCTCAAACGGAGTATTTTATTATGTGCATTACTGCTGCTTTGATAGTAATTATCATGACTCCTGCAGTTCCCATAACCCTCGGCAGAAACAGAGACTTCTCACCCTCCCTTATCAAAAGCTGTCAAAGCAAAGCGCCCCATTAGTCTCCAAATGTAATAAATTGGTTGCATGAAACACACTCATAGCACATCTCTTCTGAGGAAAAAGGGGGAGAGCTGTTGCAGGAGGACGTGAAAGGGGGAAAAAATGGAAATAATAAGTCTAATATCCTCAGATGGGGCCCCTGTCAGAAAGGAGTGAGTAGATGTTGACAGTTGTGTTGCGCGGCGTGGCAGGGGCTCGTCAGTGAGCCATTTATTTGCGCTGATGGACTGATAGGAGCAGACTGCTGCTGATAATAAGGAGTTCTCCCACACAGTCTTCTGTGCATCTGAGTGCTAACAAACCCACTGCGGATCAACGGATTTATCAATGTTAACTTTGTGCTCGGAGAGACGGCTGGGCAAGATGTTCACTTTGACATAATAGTGTATTCCTTCTTTTTAAGTAACAAAACAAAACACTTGACACTCTGATGCAACAACTAGAAAGCATAAACATGAATCTAAATATTTATATTAAATGAAAGCTGTGCATACTATTTTCACAGAGGATAAAAAAATAATGAATTAATTATTTTATTTCAAGCAAAAGCCATTATGTCGCTAATCTGAAAAATAAAAAAGGAAGAAAATCAACTTCTTTTTTTCACAATTTGTTCACTCAAATTGACTTACTTCTGTGATTGTTGAGTTAAAGAAGCATAACAACATGTTTTCTTCCATGTTATCGAATTGGTTCTGTCAGCTTGAAGGTGGTTGTTAAAGGGGCGGAGTTTAAGCAGAGAAAATGAATGGAGAAGATACGCACAGTTCACAATAAGATCAATAACATGCATTTAGGAAAAGAGTCAATCCTCATTCCATGCGGAACTTTAAGAGTGGAAGCTTTTCAGTAAATGACGACTTAAATTTCGGTCAGGATTTATATACAAAGTTATTGCATGGCTCCCAAAGACTTGAGAGACTCATGGTGCTATGACAAACCTTTTGACGCTTGAAAACTTTAGTTCAAACTGCATGGAAAAGCATGACAAGTGCACTATTCTAAATATCTACTTTTGCCTCCCACAGGCATTCATTCATACACGGGATTGCATAAAGGTGAGCAAATGATGCCAGAATTGACATTTTTGGTGCACAGTCCCTTTAAATTGCTACTAAGCAAGGCTAGTTTGTATGCACTGCAGGAAATTCATATTTGCTGATATGCACCGTGAGACAATAACCAAGCAACACCACGTCGAAGCATCAAATTGTATTGAGTATGTAATTTGCTGTCCAATGTAGTTTTTTCACTCGCCCTTTTGTTTCCATGGGAGTGTTTGTTTTCACGTGTAACAGGTTCAGTGCTGTAAAGCGAAACTCTTAATCCTTTCCCTCAAGCCATATAGCTTCGACTCTAATGCTATCTATAGTGTCTCACAGCTCTGCGAGAAACTAGCAGCAAATCCTAAGGAAAAACATAGGAAACAATCTTATCATTGGGTCTGATCCTAATTAACCGCCCCACAAGTTCACTGAAGTGGCACATGGTCATCTTTGTCTTTTAGTACGACTCATTTCAAAGCAAAAAGAAATCTAAGATCAAGTACCTGAATTTCTGTTGAAATGCAGCATGTATATATTATAAATGAAATGACAGAGCTGGAAACTAATGGAGGTACATGATTGCGGTCCATCTGCAGGGTTAAGGGTCCAGGTTTAATCCTCTGCTTTAGCTATAGGATGCACCATATGGCTCAATGAGATCCATGTCCCCAGCTCCTAATCTGTCGCTGCCCTCTGTCTGCCTTCGTGACAACGCATGGTGGTCAAAAGGATGTACACTATGTTGTTAAGAAGCTTGGGTTGTACCAGGAAAGACAGGTTTATACAAAACTGTGGTTAATTAGATTCAATATCCATAAAAAGAAAGATGTGAGGATGGGGGTAAAACAACAGCAAAAAGAATCTAAAATCAACTTAAAGATACAAATGTTTAATGAGCACTACAAACAGAACTACAGTTCAAAAACGGCATACTCATCTCGAAAGAAAAGATTTACTACGAAGCTAAATCCCATTCTAGTGTAGCACTTACTCTCATCTCAAAAATAAATCAAATACAGAAAGGATGCTGCCAACTGGTTAACAGTAATAGGGCGGAAAATGTTGGCCTCTAATATGTGGTAATACCCAGAAGGCCTCATGGTCAAGTCTGGGATGATAATGTGATTATAAAACAGTTGAGGTTGCAGAACTTTGTTCCATTTTTTTATTGAACTCAGCTGAACTCTTGTCTGTTTGAACCAGCTCATCCCACACTTTAAATCATGATGAATAAAACCTAAATGGAATGTGAGGATAGGAAACAGACTTCTCACTGTTTATTACATAGGAATCATGAATCACGATTATGAATAAGTTCGGATGATCTAATATGTGGTGAAAGTGAATTTATGAGATCACAATCACAGCTTGAACTACAAAGAAAAAAATCTGAAGCTGCTATTAGACTGAATGCATGCAACTGTAATTTTACGAAGCATGTCAAAACTGTTAATTAAGGATGCAGGATTTGCAGTTTTGCAAATAGCACCTTTAATGTTACATAATTAGAGATTTAGGTCTATGCTATTAATAGTCCAAACAAGTTTTGCTTTACTTTTTACTACAAATTAAACCTTTCACAATGTTGCAAATAATTTTTAAATGTAAAAAATATTTACGTTATACGACAAAATAAAAACGCAACATTTCACTAGATAGAAAACATGTCCAACCTGACATATGATGCTCAGCAACTAGTTCCCATTTAAAACAAAATGTATAATTACATAAATAAATGGTCTGACGTATAGCAGAGAGCAGGATTGTTGTAAAAGAAAAGGCTGGGAATGTTAAAGGGTGGCGAAAGCTTTTTACCTCCGACAGCTAAGGCTTCAATCACAATAGCCTGGATAAAATGAGTCTACCCTATAGACTCATTATGACAGTACACTATGCCACACACACACATACACATACAAAGAAACTAAATGTCTTCCATTCTTCCACAGGGACACACACACACACAGCATATTGATTTCTGCCCTGAAAGGGGAGCGAACACGCCATTCACGGCTTACAGTCGAAGAGCTTTTTTGCTCCAAATTCTAAACGTCAACAACAAAGGCCTATGCTGATTCAAAACTCCGATGAATTAATCTTCAACTGCATAAAAGATCGCAGGTATTGATTGTTTGGATGAGGTTGGTCAATGCTAACTGACTGTGATCTGGTGGGCGCTGACCTCACAACAGCGAAAACATAGAAAGTTGCTGATCGGGATCAAAGAAACCTGCTGTGTCATTTCATACAATCTATCAAGCTCTGATATGAACTGAACTATTTAAAAAGACTATCAAAACCACATGGATGACATTTTGGTTCTTCATGTATTTTAAGTAAGACTTAAATTCTAGACTTTAACACTGCTTTGTTTATCCAACAAGCAGTGTTAAAGAAGACAGATGCACCAACCTCTTTAATTGTTGCCTTCCTAATAAATGCTGCGTTCCAGGCAGGTTTTTGAGCCCGTAAGTCATGACTTCAAGTCATGCCAAACTGCCTGGGCACAAGGAATTGTGGTAGCTAGATGTAAACAAACCAGTACTGCGGACCATACAGGGCTTATGCACATTTACGATCATTTCTATCACCAAAGTTGTTTTCTTTGCTTATTTGAGGGAAACAGAGGAGAAGCTGTTACACCTATTATTTTAACACCACATAAATATAAAAAAAACATGCATGGTCATTGTTGCATCTGTTGCTTCGGGGGCTATGTGAAGTCAGAGCTCAGAACTGGGAGTACATTGATTTAGTACAAGTTCACGGGTGGGAAGTCACAGGTTTGACTGCTGCTCAGTGCACTTCCACAGGTAGAAGGTTGGAAAAACATGGGTTACGGGTTACCTGGAACGCAACACCTCCTCTATAACTAGAACAGAAAATACAAGATTAGTAGTATGCAAATGGTTGTTACTTGATTAATAAAAAAGTAGCAGGAAGAGTTCTGTTAGCATTCTACTTTACACACTCGGGAGCTCATGAGACAATGTTTTCAGCAGTTCCCCAAACGTAAACATCAAGTTTATGCCTCAGGAGGATTCGTTCACTTTGGGCCACTATAAGTTCATGCACGAAGTTACATGATGACACCAGGACATGATGATTGTGTGTTGAAACTTCATACTTCAATTTTCATTGTTTTAAACTGGACCAGTAAGCAATGCAACATGGAAAATGACAATAATAATTAGAAAAAAATGTAGTACTACATTATGTTAATACGACACAACTCCATACCATACAACAACATTACTACTTAATATTACAATAATTAATATTCAAAGCCACTGGGTTTGGCTTAAAACCATATTCTACCTAATAATAAAAATAATAATGTTGTTTTAAATAAAAAATAAATCTATACTAATTCATTTTTCATGAGGGCTTGGTTGTGTGAATAGAAAGAGTACTGAACTGAATTGAGAGAGAGAGAAAGAAAGAGAAAGAGAGAGAAATCTGAATCCACTTTTAAGTCCATGCACAATGTGAGGTGCTGTTTAATGTGTTTTTAGCCTTCACATCTACGTGTAAAATGTGTCATATCACAATTCAAAATGCAACCACAACATTTATTTTGACCAAATTATGCATGTATACTTCACACAATAACTCCAGATCTTTCCTTATGACTGATATGTGATCCCATCGGAGGGCGTAGGAAAGAGACAGACAGGCAAACAGTGAGTGTGGGATGAGATGACACAAAACGCCTTATACAGCACAATGTTCCTGCATGGTGCTCTTTAATCGGAGGGCTCATTACATAAAGCCAAGAGCCAAGTGGGTCAGGCCCTGCCACTCATCCCGAGAAGCACACGGATCAAAGATGTTTAGGCTCCATCTCGTTTTTAAAGAGGAATAGAGAATGAAGGCTGTGTCTTCTGATCCGCGACAAGGGAGAGCAGCAGTGAGAAATTATAGCCGTCTGCATAAAAAAGCCATCAAACTTTCATTCTGCCTCTCCAATGGGACTTATAAAAAGATCATGATATTCAGAAAAAGGAAACACAGGGAATTACTGCACTATGATACAGTGTCAATATATATTGATAACAACTTAATACTTTGCCCATGGGTTCTCTGGTAAAATAAATTGAGAAAGAGAGAGAGAGAGATCTGTGTCCACTGTACAATATGATATATATATATATATATATATATATATATATTTCAATCTATATCTCGCACTGGCCACACTCACTTATATATATATATATAAGTTTACCATGCTATTATACTATGTGTTTGCTGGCTAGATTAAAAAAAACAAACTAGTATTGTATACTCCCCACTCATCTTCACGTGTATGAACATAGAAAAACATGGTTTACTACTGTAATGTTGCATTAAATAATAATGCAAACCAACTTTACACAAGGAGAATGAGAATCATCAGGTCACTGTGCATTCTATATATTTTATCATGCAGAATGTAATCTGCATGTATGCAAAGCAAAGAAAAAAAAAGAAGAAGAAATATTACCATCTAACACAACTAAATAAGAGAGTGCACAACCAATTCACAAACACAGACAACCATCCAGGAGGCAAATTGGTAAAGCTAACTTTTCTAGAAGGCCAGGTGTATTTGCACTGTTTAATGCCCTTTTTTTAGTTTCAGCTCATGCCCGTCAACAGGTCTGTGCATGGCCATTTATACATATATATATATATATATATATATATATAAAAGAGACCTATAATGAAAGTGAATGGGGCCAGTCTCAAAAGTAAAGCCATGTTAACATGTTTAGTGTCAAAAAATAGTCAGTCTTTTCTGTCATATAACTTTGTTGAAACTAAATTGTAACACCATAAATAAAACCCTAAAAACATTCATATCACAAAAAACAAAATTATTTCAGTGCTTATAATATTTATAAAACTATATTTATACATCCACAACTTTTGATACTACTCTCACTTCCCTCACTAATAAAAAAAATAAAGAAAAATGTTTCAAAGTTGACTAGTCAGGCATGCTTAAAAGAGAATCTGTCTACTGTAACAAATAAATAATAAATAAATAAATCACATTTAAGACAAAAACATAAAAACAACACTACAACTGCTAAATATTGATTATTAAATGGGTAAAATGTTCAATTAAGGAATGTTCAGATGCAGATTTCCCACCAGGTGCAAAATTACATATTTTCCACATCAAAATAAGTGGACTGCCCAACCCAACACAGCAAACTGTTGGTGACTAGTCGATCAGTCTACCAATGTGACTCTGACAATGTGTTCATATTCCTGATACGATCCCTAAGAATCACTTTTAAAGACAGAAGAATGTGCTGAATAAAAAAAAAGTTCAAGTTCATGAATTTTTCTTGGAAACGCAGACTAGCACCAGCATCCATCTGAAAGGAGGGTGAAAAGTACAACTAAAAGAAGATCTGTCATCCACAATGAAAGATCAAACAAGTGGATTATTCTGCATCAGGGGTACATGGTCACAGGCATTCAATGACACAGAGACACTGGGCCCTTTAGACCACTAAATAAAGCGAGTGTATAGACTGAATGCGCCAGTGACTCTCCATTGAGCAAAATACATGGACCAGTGACATTGTATACGTCAGCAATATGCACCAGTGAACTTATACAAATGGGCCAGATGCCTGCATGCCAACAGTTTCAGTCTAACACATCTTTATTAAAACGTTTGAGGAGAACAATTCATAGAATGTTCAAACCTCGCATGTTTCCCCTCTTGTAATACATGCAGTTACATCCTATTAAATTTGCTTTACTTTGCTTCAGGGTCTTGCTCAGTTAAACAAAGCTGATTCAAAAAGAGCTTTCCAACCATGAAAAGGCGAAAAAGACAAAAAGACATAAAAGAAAAAATAAATAAATAAATAAAGCAACAGACAAATATCTAGTCCTACATCAAAGGAGGCTTTATTTTTAACAAAGTTATTCTCTGCTCTTGTGATCCTCTCATTGTAAATGCAATTAGGGTTAATTACCCACCTGTGTTGGGATTCTTGTAGTGGTGCAGAACAGATAATTACAGTTCAGGTATGCATTAACTAACTTTTGTTAACAATTAATCACTGTTTATACACTGGACACTGTTCTCTTTGTAATTAACGATCAGTTCTAGCAATGAGTAATCTCATCCTAACCCAGGTAAAGCAAAAGAAAGCCTGTGTTTTTAACGCTTGCATATAATGGGAATGGCATGAAGCAAAGCTGCGAGTGATCAGTGGTTTCAGAGATATAACTACCACATACTCGAGGAGCTAAGGTGTCACAGCACGTGTTAGATCTGAGTGTGATGTTAATGTGTGAGATTTTTCAAGGCTCATTAATGAAGACATTTTTATTTTATTTTATTTATGTTATTTGATCAAAAATACAGTAAAAAAAAGTCTACTTTAAAGTACTATTACAATATAAAATAACTATTTTCTATTTATAAAATGTAAAAATGTTTTTTTCAGAATTTTCAGCAGCCAATTCTCCAGTCTTCAATCACTGTCATGTGATCTTTCAAAAATTATACTAATATGCTGATGCATAAAATAATTTATATTAATTAAATGCACATCATTATGGTTATTACACGAATATATATGATGAAAAAAACAATTTTGTTATATATAATTGCACTAATACATATAAACCATCTATTGTACACAAGCCAATAGTTTTTTTTTTTTTTTCATATTCTTCTAAACCTAATCTCATGCTAACAAAATGAACATTTCTATGTTTGATCCTCAGCCAATTATCTGTAATATCATATTTTTACTATGAGAATTTGTCAGGCCAGCCTTCACCGAACTTGAACTTTTTCATGCAGCATGAGAAAATAATTCTTTGCATATCCCTACATATTCACTCTCATCGGTTTTGTGCACTTATGAATGGAGATGAATGAAACACAAAAGTCTGGCGTGACCGCCCCTTTAAACAAATATCATGTTGCACCCCGGCTTTAAAACATGAGATACACATCACAGGTCTGAGATTCAGCCCATCAGGGCCAGACGGCTCGATCACACACACACACACACGCACACACACACACACAGAGACTGTAGCCTGACATTGGCATTGTTTCTGTTTGTAATCCATCCAAATGCTCATCTAGGCTTCCTCTACTGTTCAGTTCAGTTGTGCTGGCAATTGGCTTCAGCACCTAGAGCGTCTGACTGTGGGTCAGTGTGGGCATAAGGCTCAACTCCCCTTACCCATTGCTGGCGGACCAGGGGGCTTTTCAGGAGATTTGTTCCAGTTTATCTGCATATTTCAACTGGCTTTAGTGTGCTGCTAACTGATAAAATGCTGCCAGTCTCCCCGAGCTCTGCCAATGCTGAGGCTCACTGACCTTCCACTGAAGATTCCTTTTGAACGAGGGGAAAAGGGGGGAAAAAAGACAAAAAAATAAAGGGAAAGATCCAGGCGGTTGGAAGGAGGCTCCAAGTTTTATCACATTGGGAACAAAAAACAGAGACGTCAGAAGACCTTCCCTTTCCAAACACACATGTGCATGATATCCAAACACACGAGCATTCAAAATACCAGCATGGTAAGTCGGTACCAGCATGGCTTCATAGATGATTAAGTGTAACTGACAAGCTGTTCTGTCTTGCCATCACCCACCTGCAAAAGTAAAACCAGCATAGCTATCGTGAAAACATAGCCACACAGCGTGTAAAAAACATTGTGTGTGG
Organism: Enteromius paludinosus; assembly: GCA_032361165.1. Taxonomy (NCBI): domain Eukaryota; kingdom Metazoa; phylum Chordata; class Actinopteri; order Cypriniformes; family Cyprinidae; genus Enteromius; species Enteromius paludinosus. The sequence goes on from JAUMHQ010000053.1 coordinate 14,403,280, forward strand.
GAACGCAAAACCTAAAATCAGCTTAATTGTGGGGATCAGCCAGTGGTGCTTATAGGGAAATGTCTTAAACATGCTAATTATTAACAAAAAAGCAGATTTTTGAGGGTTAATTAAAACATATTTTTTGCATTAATAAAAAAATAATAATAATATTTTGCGCATTAATCAAATTTACTGACAATAGTCAAATGCTGGTCACTGTAAAAATGCTGATGTCTTTGGTTTGGTATTAAATTGCTTGTCTTAAGAACTGATAGATAAGTAATAATAAAATTCAAAAAAGTAATGTCCACAATGTAATATTAAATCCCTAGCTCCTCTAGCATTGCAGATTGAAAATTTAAACATCAAACCTCAATCAACTGGTCAAAGAGATAAACCCTGCTGGTGATGACAAAATATTTGTATTCTTTTATGATTTTTTTTATTGCAATACTTAACCATAACCATAACTAAGACCCATAAAAGATTGCATCATGCTCTGTATAAATATAAGAGATGGGTAAAATGTTTTACTTGAAACCAATGCCATGCACGGACACAAAAGCCCACATAGTTCAATGGTGGTTCACTTGGATAATACTTAACCCACCCTCACCCCAAATCCAGATTACAGTAAAATCAGGGAAGTATTGTCCTCACTACAAAAACAAATGTGAAAATATCAAATAACATTTTATAACACTGTCAGACAGTGTAACTCTCACAAAGCCAAGTCAAAGTATGGGCAGCTCTTCATCTCTTTAGTGCAGGGGTGAAGGCCAGGTCAACCTCATCATCTCCCTGCTCTGGATTATAGATTATAGCCGTAATCCGGAATTTAGGACATGCCTCGAAATACAACTGTAAAAACAACCAAGGCCAGAAGGACAAACTAAACTATTTGAAAACACTGATGGCATGATTAAAATACACCCATTTTAATAAAAAAGCAAGAACTAGGATTTCACAGGTTGTGGCCTTTACAGTATAATTCAGTCACTTTATGATGAGCGCCATCTACCAGTTCAGAAATTGCATTCCTCATCATGTTCATTATTTGTGGATCAGCAGATCCCTACAACAATATGGCACGAAACTAACTCAACTAATCAGTTCAGACCGGTTAATTAGCCTCGTTTTAAATCTACCCAATACGGGTCAATATTTTTCTTAGTGGGATTCTTACACATAACACGTTCCTACATTCACAGATTGGAAAGAACGTCTTGAGACACATTTTAAAAGTTGGAAAACATAACAGTTGAATGTGTTTGGCTATAATACTGGTGCTTTTAAGGGGACCACTAATTAAAGAAGCAAATAAATATAAACAATAAAGAAAATGACAAACGAGGCAACCTCAGATAAGCAACTACTCAGACATTGGAGTCAAACATTTTAACCTGTCCATATCCAGTGTTGGGAGTAACGAGTTACAAAAGTAATACATTACAGTAATAGATAACTTTTTGCTGTAACGCAGTAGTGTAAGGCATTACTAATCAGCTTTCAGTAATACTTTACTTGGTACATGTTCAGTAATGCTTGCGTTACAGCACACTTTTAGCCGAAATTTGTATTGTTCAAAAAACAGCAAGACACAAGATATTGTAGCGTTCTCAGACAAGGACGAAGCATTTTGATGCAAAGGGGTGTTTATTCGGGCTGTCGTCGGCCACAACCCACGCCGTACACACCCCAACTTAAGCACCACACTTGAAACAGCGAAGCACTTTCTGACTCCGTTTATCTCAGTTTCCCCTCATACACACCCTAGGGGGTAGAGCCTCCCTCCCAATACACCTGAACATCCAACACACTTCCCAAACGCAAAAGGGAATAAAGTTCAACATTAACATTAAGCACATTGTTTTCCACAACACAAGAAAATTCTGAACAGGTTACAATATTAAGGTATAAAAATGCTGCAAGTCAGCTCTATTTTCTTTTCATGGTCAGTTATTATCCATGTGTGGTGTACAGGTTTGTAAATGAATACTAAAGGACCGCTTCTAATATATATGTGTAGAACAATTTATTTAATTCATCTCACTCTCGCTGAAGACAAAAAAAAAAACGCTTTCATTATAATTTTAATCCATAAAGACGACTTAAGGTGCATCAGAAAATGTATCTTTGTGATACGGACTCAGAAAACACTTAATAATTTAAAATATCTTCTCACTATTTTCCTCTGACATATTCCTTGTACTTAGGCTACTTTTGCCTATTGCGTGCATTTGAATGCAGGTGCATTCAAAAGTAACTCAAAAGTAATACAGGAGTCATATAATGCATTACAATTCTGAATCAGTAATATTGTAATGTAAGGAATTACTTTTAAACAGCAGTAACAAGTAATATATAATATATTACAGTTTGGAAGTAACTTGCACAACACTGTCCGTATCATAACATTTTTTTACACGAATTTGAAAATTAACCAATTTACACATTTTTGGGAATGGCATCCATTTCTAAATGAAAAATTCAAAACTAACCAAATGTAGTACAGACAGACATCAGCCCACTGTAAATAAATACAACAAATTTTGTTCAATTCCATTTATAGGGGGCCATTATATCAAAGGAAGAGCGTGATTTGGCAAGGTTTCCCTAATTATATCTTGCAGCAGGGGTGTCCAATCCTGCTTCTGGAGGGCCGATATCCTGCAGACTTCAGCTTCAACCTGCCCCAACACGCCTGGAGGTTTGTAGTGATCTTAAAGACCTTCATTAGCGTGTTGAAGTCTGCATAACTATGATCTAAGCAAAACTAGCAAAACTAAGCAAAATAGTGGCCCTCTCGAAGCAGGATTGGACTAAAATCAGACTTGGTTACCAATGAGTAAAGGGTAAAAGAGGTGAAATATGGATTGTGGTGTAGATATGGTTGCTTACCTGCTGAAACACGAGGGCAATCGTTAAGCATGGGGTCCACCAGAGTATCCAGGGGCTCAGGACTCGACACCCAGTTACAGCAGTGCTGTGAGAAGAAAAAAAAGGGGGGGAGGGAGACAGGAGCAAGCAATTAGGTACCTTAGAGACATGTCACATTGACAGTTTCGACTGTTTTTGTTGGGCAGGAGTGGGCGCACCACTGGTGGCCCTCCGAGGAGTGTTTTCTTGGCCTAGTGACCTCGCCAAAGCCCAATGACATCATCCTGGTCCCTGAGACACCATCTCTCAACTCAATCTTCAACAGCTAAAACATGTTTAATTAGACATGTTTGGATGAGAAAAACATCATACCCTCAAGCTAATAATGTATTGGATATTTTGCACAATGGCAAAACGTGTACTACAGAAACAATTGTATTGTTTAGATGGGGTACAGAGTTAAAAAAAAAAGGTTACAAAGGCATGCATGGAAAAGCAGGGTCTGGAGATAAGATAAAACATGCTGAATAGAAGACAGAGAAATTCAAGTGAGATTAGCGCATTGCAGCTGGCGTCCTTGTGAAGCGCAGCTTATCTAGGGTTGTTTACTTTCGCAGACATAGCACTGTCAGCCATTACCACTGCTGCGGGGACTGCGGCCCATCCGTGCACACAAACACACATAGAAATGGACAGAAAGACAGACAGATACCCACAAACACAATGCTATCTAACCCCTCAACCAACTCCCAAGACAACCTCCCCTGACAGAGCAGAGAGGGACGATTCCACCACCCCAGACACCCCACAAAAGACACTCGCATACATAAGCACACACATGACAGAGCCCCAGGTCACATCACACCTCAGCCTGTCAACCTCCTTCACCTCTGAGCCCAGTGTCACCCCAGGGGTCACCACACTCCCACCCAATAGGGACCGCGTGTGTGTGTTTGGCCAACAGGGAAGGGGCATATATTGGGAAGCGAAAGACTTTTTATTTCTATTTCTATTTTCTATTTATTTTTATTTCCATCAATCTTTTTGGCCATGGCATCTTTGGAAAACTCATAATAACGTGTATAATGATAAATCAATTTAAGAAACAACAGGATTCTGAAGTCCGGGGTGGTAGTGTCAGCAATAATTATGTTGAACATCTAGAGTTCAGATAAGACTTGGAAATCTAGTGGATGACAGAAGTGTAAACATTAACGATAATGCAAATACTCTCAACAGGAAACTGAGATGCACAAATAAAGAAAGTAATATGCCACATGGCCATTTCTTAATTAAGTTAAAAAGTGTGTTAAGGAGAGTGTAGATTCTATCAAATGTGCATTTACAGTTATCTGAAGTCAAATAATAAAGTTAAAAAAAAAAAGAAAAAGGAAAGAAAAATATTTTTAAATATTGCCATTCAAGTTGCATTTCTATTTAAAAAAAATATATTTTTTTAAATATAATTAATTCTTGAAATTTGAAATCTGAATTTTCAGCAACCATTACTTAAGTCTTCAATGACACATTCAGAAATCATTCTAATCATTCTGTTGGGCAAAAAAAACTATATTTATATATATCAGGAGAAAAAAAAACTAAATGTTTGTGTAATTATCCACATACTGTATGTGTATATATCTTGTTGTTGTTGTCTGTATTTATATACAATTACATGTACAGATACATGCTGATACAACAACAACAACAATAAATACAACAACACACAATATAATATATATATTTTTTTTTTCAAGATTAATCACTGATGCAATATCAAGTCATCCCTGCCTTCAGCATATTCTCCTTACATGCTGCATGGTGCTGAAAGTCAGGAAAAAAAAAGCAATGTGCCATGGCCCTGGAGTTCTCCTCTCATTTCTCTTGTCTTTATTCTCCTCTCTTAATCCTGTCAATCGCCTGCATGCCTGGGTTGGGGGAGAAGACAACTGCCATTGGAATGAACAGGCATGCATTGTGTATTTTTAGAATTCCTGCTGCCCTAGTTGTGCACCATGGAGCCAGGCCAGTGAGGGGAGCGCTCCCTGACTGCTGCATCAAGTGTCTTATTGTACAATCTTAATTCATGCCGTCTGGAGAAAGATGTCAGCTGGGCTGGAAGCAAGGGCAGGAATTTCAAAGACCGGAGTCCCAGCCAGAGTGAGTGGCAAAGAGGTGGGGGTGGGAAGAGGCTTCAACAGATTTGTCAGAGCTGGCTGATGCACCAGGATGAGTTTTAGATGAAACAGAAGGCCAAGGCCACTATGTAAGAGGATGACATAGCTTTAAAAGAACAGATAAAAAAATAAAACAAGAATGGTGGAAGGATTTTTATATGGGGGGGTGGTAGAGGAACTGGGTTGAGCTTCTGGAAGTGTTCCAATCTTTTTGTAAAATCTGACGGCTTATGTTTGTCTTGAATAGCTTAAAATGACAATTTAATCCATATACATCCTCATAATATGGCTCTTTAATGAATAATGCATTCAATAGAAGTATCTGGTAATACAAGCAAAAAACAATAATTAATTAGAAAAATTGGATATGAACAAATAGGGTTTTAAGACTTTTGTCTGAAAACAGAGTCTGGGCTGAGTACCCAAACAAACTTGTAGCCAATCAGCTGTAAGGGGCGTGTCTACTAATGATGTGAAGGAGAGTGTGTTCTGTGAATAGGTGAGCCGAGCTCCAGAAAGACAAAAAACTAAAAAAGGAAAATGTCTGCGGAACGATAAGGCAAGGAATAAGACCTGTGTAAGTATTGGATCAGCTTTCCAGCACCGAAGAGAACTCAAGGAGCAAAAGGCCTGTGATCGGATGCAGAGGTTTCTTTGGTTCGTCTCGATAGGTGAGTAACACTATGTAACACCACGCTGCGACAGAGATCATTTGAAAATCATTTGAAATTTGTGTCAGCAAATCATAAATAGAGCAAGGCAGCAGTTTTCTGTCTGACATTTGTAGACGGTGTAGACAGCATCACTGATTATGTTGACTTCTATAGTGTAGACGGTGTAACATTGGTTCTGCTTTATTTCACAGAACTAATTGTTGCCAGGGTTGCATAGGCTACGTGTGTGGGGGGCGGAGCTATCAAAATGGGGTAGGGGCATTTGTTTTGGTTTCTTCCGGAAATCCTGCCTTTAATTGTTCTATTTGTTCTATTCCCCTGTGAGGGAAAAGGCCTTCTTTGCCCTTAAGGTGGCTCCATATATACAGTATACACATATTTTAGAAGCACGTGCAGTTATCCTTTACTTATTTTATTACCGTAATCTTAATAGTCTCATTTAGCCAGACCTTCAGACTGATAGCAGTTCTGGGAACCATAGGCGCTTTGACTGCCCAAGGCCAGCCCAAGAGGCCAGATAAGGCAACCAATCACATTTTGCTTTGTGCTGCATCATGTTTAGGGGCATGGAAATGTCCACACAACAACAGAATGGTGTCTAAAACCTTTTGACTATGTCTATGCCAATTTTGTATGTCGTATGAATCAGATGTTCAGCCAAAGGTCCATGAATGTGATATCAGAGGCTGAGACTAGACTTTATTGTTTTAGTTATTTACATATAGTGTCCAATTATCAATGACAGAATTAGAGATGGGTCAGGGACTGATGCTGTTGTTTTGGACACCAATGACATTAATTTCATGGTCTAAAACGGTTTACAAAATGTTCTTTTTAGAGTAAACTAATTATTTCAATATTTTGGGCTGTACCGTGTTAGAGTGCCGCTATTCAGATAACCTAACGACTAATCAGTTTTAAAAATGACATTGCACTTTGGGTTCAAATATGATGTTGCAATCCAGACGTCTAAACTAACTAAAATTATATGTGACAGCTTTTGAACGTTTTGCGGCAGAAGTGTAAAATACAGCCAATTGCACAAACCATTTACGCAACACTTCCGAATCCCATCCCAGCTGAAGCCACACAAAATGAAAAAAACGACAAACGGACACAAATGAGTGATAATCGTCTACGGTGAGGCCCATCAGCATTAATCAGGACCATATGGTTGTGGTATTCCCGGCTCTTCTGGGCTGGGAGATGGGGTCTGGAGCATGGTGGGACTCTAAGCGGTCTCCTAATGGCCCAGTTAGAGAAGGTAAACTGAAGACAGGTGTTGGATCCAACTGAGAGTGCTCTCTCCTACATGCACTGCACTTATTAAGCATCTCTGCGTCTGGCCTCCTATCATTAATTGCCCTTTGACATGATACATTCTGCTCGATCAGTCCCGGTTGCACTGTGGTGCATCACACCTCAGTCACCGTATTCTACAAGAGAGACAAGTGTCTTGAGCAAAAAGCTTCCCCAAACTCAAATTTAACACCTGATGCATTCAGATTTCTAGGATCTCATATCAACTCTTTTTAAAAACACAGAGTAGCACTGCTTCCTTATTTGTCACTTTGAATTTGCTTGTTCGCTAAATGCAAAATGCCTCATTAGGCCCGTATATTCGCCAACGCAATACATGTAGGATGATTATTATGTGAAATGAACTATGCTATCTTCTTGCAGGGAAGTAATCACCTTACAAATCATAGATATCTGGGAAATAGTTTTAGAAGGCTGTACACAGACTTAAAGCAAACAAACCTCAAGAACAGCAACAATCAACAAATGAACAACGAAAAGGAAAGCTATAGTAAATGTCAGCTGGTCCCTCATATGCCCTTAGTCTGACCCATTATCGCCACATACACCCCAAAAATAAAAATATTATGCCATAAGACTGGTAAACATGACAGCTGGCGAGCATATATGCCCTAACCTCCATAGTTAGTTTGCATTCGCGCTTCTGTGTGTACCTAATGTAGTGTGCTCTGTTTATTTGGAAATCAATTCTTAATTAAATTTTTTCAGCATAAAAAAAATCAGTAGTATCTCTTCACAAGACCACTTAATTTATATGGATTCAGTTTATGGTGCCTTTACGACCTTTTCAGATATTCTTTGTTTCACTAGACTTTCAAAGGAGGGACAGGAACCCCTTCAGGTTTTATTAGAAATTTATCTTCATTTGTGTTCTGAAGCAAGTCTAATGGCTTTGGAATGGTGACAACATCAGACAACATTTGGGCAAATTCTGATATAACGTGGGTTTTCATCTAGCTTCCAAGAATTCACATTTGTTTAGAAGTTGCATTAAATGCAACATATGTTTTTTTTTAAAGAATGTCTATTGTTTTTTGCTGCTGTGTAAGGTCTAATTCTCTCTCAACTAGTACATACAGTAAATGGTATTTTGCCATTTATCTTTTCTATCACTCCATCACTGCCGCCATTGCAGGTATTCTCACAGACAACAGATATTTCTTCACTCTATTTCTCTCTTCTCTCTCTATGTCCTAGGAGATTTTCTCTCACCATTTCTTCCCCTTCAGTATATACCACTGCTTCCCGAGGGAATCTCATCCTCCTTATGGTTGCTCTGTTTATGTCTGTCTTCCCCGTGTCTTCCCTTCCCCCTCTCTCTCCCTCATATGCCCTTAGTCTGACCCATTATCGCCACATCACCTGTCCTACTGCGCTCTCGTCCTGAAAATCCCTCCAATTCTCGGCTCTCATCCCTCCATCTCCACCTCCCTCAGGAGGACAAGGGGAATTACCTCCCCCCTGCACGAAAGAGCTCACGATTGTACAAGGAACGGAGCATCACCTCCGACAAACCCCTACAGAGATGCCTGCCTAGCCAGAAACAGTGATCTCAAACCTGAATAGTGTCCAAATCATGAATGCTATGGACGTTACTATGGAAGGGGATGGGGCCTTGACCCTGATTAAAGACAGGTCTATGGTGGAGACACAGGCAGTGGGAAATCCGAATGCCTTTACACAACTCCAGCCCCAATTCCTGCAGGAGTAAAAAGGATTATGGGGTTAACGGGTGACACAAAAGGACTGAAAGTGACTTTAACATTCCTGAAGTGAGAGTCCACCCTCTGGCTTCAATTATTGGGATGAATTAGATCTGAAAATCAATTAAATAAAATGCTCGACCTCATCTGTGTTAATCAGGCCCCCTGACAAATTAATATTTTGGTGTCCTCAATGTATGGCAGCACTTGCAAGTGTGTGCGAATGTACAAAGCCTTTTCTTCTGCAATAGTCTGTGCAAGCAAGTCACTTTTAACTCTATAGTTAAAGATGAAATATTATCATCATTTCCTTACCCTAATACATGTTCAAAACCTTTATGATTTTCTTCTGTGGAACACAAAATAAGACAAGTTTTTGTGTGTGTGTGCGTTCCAAAGAAGAAATACAGTCATACAGGTTTAGACAGACAATGAATAAAAAATATGTCTATTTTTGGTTGAACTATAACTTTAAGGCAAGTTAGTTCATCTACAGGCAATTTTCTCTACCGCAACACAGAAAGACTGAACATTTTACAAAATATTATTTAATAATACTTTTTTTTTTTTGTCACACTTTATTTTAAAGTCTATTACAAACCATTAACTACTGTTTTTGCTGTAATAAACTCCTTATTTGGTGCTTAGGCATAGTTAGTAAGGTAGTTGTTAAATTTAGGCATTAAGTATGATTAAGGATGTATAATAGGGTCATGCAGAATCTGTGCTAATAACCAGAAAATATGTTAATACCAGGCATGCTAATAAGCAACTAGTTAATAATGAAAATTGTTCCCTATACTAAAGTGTTACTAACATTTCAAATCAGAAATGCTATCTGACAACTGTATCTTAAATTGTGTTTCTTAATCTTAAATCACACTGAACAGCTGTATTTTTTAGGCTTAACTTAAAGGCAGGATTTCTATTACTACTAGCTGTCATATCAAGCATTGCACATATTCTCACATTTATTATTCTGTGAGTGGTCTGTCTCCTCCTTATGTCTCTAGTGTAAGTCACACCACCGGAACATATAAGAAAGAAAAATTGATGACAGCATGTTCCTATTTTTTGATGGACTTATTATTCATGGCAAAAAAAAAATCACACATAAAAATCCTCTAATATTCCAATGACATCAAATTGACACTTTTGCACTCATCGGAGAAAGAAAGAAAGAAAGCAAGCAAGAAAGAAAGAACACATAACTTGACAGGATGAAAGAGAAGAAAGAGCCCATGATCCAAACAGACCAAAAAAAAAAAAAAAAATCAGCAAGGCAAACAAAAGGCAAGCAAACATCTGACGGAGCAAAGCAGATCAGCAAAGACAAAGGAATGAAAGACATTTTTTTTCTGGTGGGCTGGGTGGTCCGCTGTTGACGGAGAAAGCGGGTGAGAGGCGAGGCCGTGTGTTTGCGCTTGGCATTTGCATGGCTGGCTCCCCTGTAGCCCTGGCTTGGGATCCACTCTCTCATATTTATGTGCATATTGAGTGTTCCCAGGTGTTGTCTCTGGACTCGAGGTCATCGCTGAAAGGGCAGCCACTAAATAAAACTGACATACTAACAGAGCATCTGCCTGCGTGCGGCGGCGTTTGGCTTTGATTCCTTATTGACATCTGCCCAAACAGACAAACAAGAGTGTGGGATGAAAAACAAACTATTGGCTTTCCGTGACTCCTGCTTCTGGAGTGTATCTGCTCGCTGAATGAAATGCCAGGCTGTTTGAGCTGAGCTGTGTGGCCGATATTGATGCTGTGATTGAGAACATCAAGGTTTTGGCAAATTTGGTTGATGGAAGATTTTACCTCTCTGAGCCAGTCCCGGATGGATTTGTTGGCCTCCTGGTGCCAGACGTTATGGACAGAGTCAGTCATGGCCACCGCACGGACATTATTCTTCACTTCTGCTTCTCGCTGAATCATCTGAGTGGGAGAGAGATATGTTAGCAAATAGCATATGATATCATTGTTTCAATGAAAAGCTGCAGGATTAACCAAATTTACAGTGCTTTTCGGAAAGGTACTGGCAATAATTATGGCAAATATCAAAACATTATCATGCATTTCCGGAACTTGAAATATGTGAAGAAGTGCTGCTTTTCATCCTTGTATTTTAGATCGTGTGCAATCCGAAGGAGTTAGCCTGTCACGCTAACTATTCCATTCGAGATAAACGGCTTGAGAAAAAGGGCCGGTCTGACAACAATAGGTTAACAATCACTTTACGTGATCCATTTTACAGGAGCTACACCTGGCCTGGTGCTACATCAAAGTGTCCATAGTCATTTTAATACATTCCCCAAGCCCATTTAAATTAGAGGGACTGTATAGAGATAAATGGAATCTATTAAGGCACTAAGGACTAATACATCACACCGCTGATAAGCTTTTCTCAGGAGCATCCTCTTAAAGAAAAGGGGAGGAAGCACATGGCGGTGCACACACACACACACACACAGAGTGACTGAAACATGGCTAAAATGTCTTCCTGTTTCAATGATACCCAAGAGGCCAGCAAATTCAACCTTTTAAAAACTACTAAACGTGTCAGCGTTCTGACTTTGGAAAGGTAACTAAATTCCCAGACATACACGGTTTAAAAAACACTTGAAATAAAAAGAGCCAGAGAGAGTGAGACCTTCCAGCAATTTAAAAGCAATGTTTTTTGTAAAAAGCATAATTTTTTTTTTAATAAAAACTAATATAAGACGTTAAATGTAATATTAAAAGTACTGTAGCTGTACAAGAAGAGCGTTATGATCTACAGCAGCACAAGGAAATAATATTCCATTTGAAAAAATTTGGATTTTCTAAATTAAGCTATTCAAATTTTTTGCAGAATGTTCTATTATTATTATTATCATCAGTAGTAGTAGTAAATGTATTTTTGTTTATTTGAAGATTTCTAAAATACACAAAATGTAAAAACATGTAATACATGAAAAAAAAAAAACACTATTTATAACAATATTTACTTGATAAGATTAACATTTCCAGAAGTATGTGCATCTACTTGTCATTTTTCCTACTTCAAATACAAAAATAAATAAAAAAGGGCCAGTTTTGTACTCTATTAATGGGAATTGTTGTAAATTATTACAATGCAGCTGCTAATACGGAAATGTTATGCATTAATATTTAAATCACATAAAATGGTGTCTAATGACAGATTTACTCATGCCTTGACAAACGGCCTGACAAAATCATGTAAACACAACCTCAAAGTAAACATGGGCATTGGATATGAAGAGGAAAATGACAGAGAGCTGCTTTGATGTGTGTGAATCTGTGATGTTTTCCATTGGGAAACTGAAACATGTGTATTAGATTTACACCATCACGCTGCTCTGATTGATGTCCTTCAGTGACAGTCGATGTGCTCCACACATGCTGTCTGCAACTGTCTTACCCACACACACATAACTTCAGAGAGCCCGTCACTGTAAACCTAAAAGTCGAAATGCCCCGTGGGCACAGCCAAGCTTTGGAATTATTAAAAGAACATATGAACCAATGAAAAAATAAATAATGTACAGTCAAGCCAATCAATGCTAGGCAGCGAGCAAGAATGACGGCACGCACGGGACCAAAGCCTTAAAATACTCGTAATCTACATTCCTCCCTACATTAGCTTAAGCATTATAGCACCACGTGAGCCGTTCTCTCAGCTGGTCTGTACCCATAAAAGAAAGAAACCGGGCAGCTGTGCTCATCAACCTCCTGCCCAGAAACAGCGCAAAGAAAAAGCAAACATGTGGAAGTACTTGTTGCACTAAAATCAACAGAGACAGATGTTGAAACATTTGCTATCTCACTTCTGCCCTTTTCTTTGCACTTGAGCATCTGGCTTGAGGAGGAGAGAAAGGGGGAGAGGTGAAAGTGCGATGAAGGAGGCAATGAGACGGAGATGACATCCAGCCTCCGAGATGGAACGAAAACATCACTCCCTCATTTTCAACATGACTGTGTTAGCAGTCAAATTAGCATTTTCTGCTCGAAAGGCACCTAAAAGATTTGTGTTAAAGTTTTAGGTTCTGTAAAAAAAAATAAAAAAAATGAAATGAAATGCTGCATTTGTTGTCATGACTCTCAAAAAACTCTTTCTCAGTCGGCTGCACACAAGAATCAACACTTAGTTCCTATGCAGTGTATAAGTAGCTGTAAATGGTTATAAAGCTGCAAGGAAGACAAATCACAATTCAGTACGCAAATAGATGCAAGAAAGAAAACCAGTCGCAACTCTTTATGCAAATATAATCGATGACATCATATTTTGAAACCAACATGTACTAATGATGAATAAGACGGATACCACGCATTATACAGAAAAAAAAAAAAAATCACCCCAGGTTAAATGTAAATATATATAGGGGTCAGTCTATTTTCTTTTTTACATAAGTTAACATTTTAAACCAGCCAGAACGCGCTACATTTATTAAAATTACATATTATATTAAATATATATATATTTTTTTAAATATAATATTTTAACTTTATATTCTGAAAAGATTGTACTATATGTGATCCTGGACAACAAAACTAGTCAAAACCAGTCAGTTTCTTTAGACTTATAAAATCTCAAAGCTGAATAAATAAACTTTCCATTGACAGCAATAATATGGAACAACATATGTGGCCAAGATACAACTACTTGATCATTTGGAATCTGAGTATGCAAAAAAATCTAGATGACCTTTAAAGTTGTCCAAATAAATTACTAGGTTTTCGGTGGTTTATCGAACCGTTCGGTTCGCCCTGTTCGGCTCGGCACACCCACGTGAACCGTGATATTTCGGTAGCCTATTTGAGGCATTAAACTTTCCTTTTAATTAAAATTGGCATCTTCTGTGTATTAGAAAATTAGGCGATGGTCAGAAATTCTGAAGACTAGTGATGTGTCGTTCTTGAACGATTCGTTCATTTTGAACGAATCTTTAATGTGACTCGGGAAGAACGAGTC
>JAUMHQ010000053.1:14417081-14428906 GCA_032361165.1 Enteromius paludinosus
CCTTTTTTTACATTTAATATTGTCTCTGTACCTTGATAACTTGAAATAGAAAGGGCAAATGACCTCCCGCTATGTTAAAGCTCACATACAGTACTCTACAGTAATATTGATGTATCGAAATAGAACCGTTACCATGGCCAGAAAACCGTGATACAAAACGAACCGTGGGCTCACTGTACCGTTGCATCCCTACATATTACTAATCAAAAATGTACTTTTGATATATTAATCTTCATGGAAGATGATCTTTACTTAATACTTTTGGAGAAATAACAAAAACAAAAAAACTAAAAGTTTGACCCATACATGAATAGTTAATTTGCTAAAACTTTGCTTTCAAAGGGAATAAATCAATATTAAAATAGAAAACATTAATTTTAAAATTATTTAAATCATTTCAGGATATTTCTATTAGTTGTACTGTACTTGTTTGGCCAAATAAATTAATGCTTGGTGTGAATTAGAGACAAAAAAAACCATTAACAAAACTGCGCCGACCACAAACATGTAAACTATAAACACAATAAACTCCTCAGAAAGGTTTGAAAAAACTAAATCGGTGCAACGCTACCTTGTAAGTACTATAATAAAGCCAGCACAATCTTACATGCAGAAGTTGGTATGGCCTGGTAGTTATTATATATTGTTTACACTAGGTGATTTTGAAAATGCTATGATGTGGTAAATGGTCACTCATGACATTCGGTCAAACAGTATCAAGGACTGCCAGCGGGAAACCTCTGAAGACAGCAGTTTTTCCATCCTTTTCTCCAGATAAGCTCCATTAAGTCTGTTCCCTTCATCTGTCTTTTGCTACACAGCCCAGTTGCTATGAGACCCAATCAGTAGAAACCCAATTAAAGACACAAGGATGATTTTGGACCAGCAAGCTGAAATTGTCTTTCCGATATTGGCTAAATCCTGCAGCTGATGAGGACAAAATATCCCGTTGTCAAATATTCTCCCCCCAATCTCGCTCTCACTCTCGCCGTCTGTTTGACCTCTTAAGTGACCTCTACTGTAAAATACAGCATTTAGCACTTTAAGTGGCTTCACGTCACATAGTGAGCTAATTGCTCGACTTCAGTTGTTGAAAATTGCATTTTCCTTAATGAAGCTGACCGCAATGGAAGCGCTTCTTTATTTGCCCCTGCATTTTGAACACAGAATAGTGTGAAACACACACACACAGGCAAATAAGGAGAGTTTAATGATAAGAAAGGCGGGGAGGCGACTCTCGTGCGGCGATAAATACTCCGCCATTTCAGCCGTCCTGGCGACAAAAGCGAACGCTCTCCATGAGACTTACATGCAAACACACAAGCAATAAGACAATTATTTAGGGCTTTGATAATTACGTGTCAAAGGCAGTGCAAGTCACCAGATAATTAGGTGAGAACTGAATGGTAATCCACAATGGCGTCCCTGGAGGCAGGGGGAAAAAAACACTCAACACATTCCCAGAAGAATGAGGGAGGAATAAAGTAGCGAAGAGATAAATAAATAACATGGGCTTTTAAAAAGGAACGTGCTTACCAACAAATAGCACCATGAAAAAAGCGCAATTACCATGGTGAGGGAAGACAGTGCGGACACACACGCACACGTGCGTGCGAATCCAGATGCGGGCTGATTCAGGAAGCCATGCTGTTAGCGTCGGTGCTGAGTCCAGACTAATGCATCCAAACGGCTGCCATAATCTGGACATCCCACTGCGTGGTAAAATGAAGCTTAAATATTTGATTGATTAACTGTCCAATTACAACCAGTGAGAGAGGGCCAACACTGCGCACAGCTACATACATGCACATCCACACAACAGCAGTATGTCTTGGCAAATGTATACACTGGCCCTAAATAGTATTTGGACCATAAAGTAAGCTACACTTAAAAATGCATCAATGTCAAAGAATCTTAGCACAGTTAGCAGGATCAAACAGGACAAACTAGATGAATAATGAATAGTAAATGAATAATGTTTTAAGATAAACTTTTAAGATATCTAATGATATATGAACAAATTCATTCTTATGAGACGTCTTGCATTAAACTAATTTGAGTCAGTAGTTATTATTAGTTACCAAGCCTTAGTAGTTATTAGTGCAAATGCACATCCTAATTTAAGCAAGGTCTGGTTCATCACAATACCTCTGCACATAATCCCCAAAAAGTATCTGACACAATATTAATCTTAGGTTTGAACAATATATCAGTCACATGTGACGTTCCTTTAAAATACATGTTCTTTGGCTTGATAGTTCAGCTGTGTCACGATAAACTTAATCTCAGCATCCTTTGCTAGCATTGTGCTGACCCCACTAAGACATTTAACCTCTGGAGCCAAGAGGGGCTCCAAAGGAGGTGGAAAGTTCTGGCCTTTCTTCATTCTCCAGGTCCAAGAGGGCACAGGCCAGCCCTCATTCCTCTGGCCCCCCGCTTGAACTGAGAAAACAGCGGCAGCTGCCCCTGGAGCTCCGACACCCTGCACAGGAAGAGACAACACTCGCTCCTTCCCTTGCTTTGAAGCTTGGGCCTCAGCGCCTGCCCGTCTTTTGTTTTTGGGGCAGGAAGGAAACCCTAAGCACCAGGACACTATGAGGCCCTAGGGAGGCAGCGTGTGCGTTGGTGTGGATATATCTAACCCCTGTGAGCGTCCAGCCGAGAGTATATTCCTAGGTACGTGTGCATTTATAGGCGCCACAGCGACCGGTTTTTGATTTATGGTTGATAGTAAGTGGACAGCGAGTGGCGATAACTTCCCCTTCTACTTCCTGTCGCTGAGTGGAACGCCACGTGCAGAGGATGACATGGTCCAGCGTGATGTCCCGGAAAGGCAGGGCTAGAATGGGGTATCAGTGGACCCTTGTGAGCGGAGATGGGGCGAGCAGGCGACGCTACATGGACAGACATACACACGTCAGCAAAGGCGGGCAAGGAAAAGGAAGCCGGGTAAATATTTACTGACACAGCACAAGCGGTGAGCGTTTGACACCTACTGGAAACAAAAGCGAGAGGATAAGGAGCGGCGTGCCAGGAAAGGCAGCGATGCTGTGTCGAGCTTGCACTCATGGAAAACAAGAGGAAAGAGGGAAGCACAGGGGCAGGATAAGTGAAAGAGCAACTGAAGGGGGCACAGGGGTGGGGTGCGCTTGGGCATCAGTCACTGTCGAATAAAGGCCACACACAGGCGACTCCTGAAGCTTGCAGCTCTTTGAGGCCTCTCTGATGGTTTATGTTTCGATTACAAAAATATACCTATAATCTACCAAGTTTTTTGACAGTACTACCATTTGAACCACAGCACTAGTGTAGAATCTTTTGAGAAAGATTTATTTATGAGATATGGTTGGTCTTCTTGATGGAACAAATAAGCTGTAAATAAACTCAAGTAATGGCCTTTAACTAGCCTTTTCCATACCTTGAGGCAAGTTAGTAGATATTCCTATATGTTTCAACTTCAAATACCTACCATGCTAAAAAGATATTGATAGCATAGTAAACACACTGATAGTGTACCAGCAGGGTGTGTGTGCGTATTATGTGCTCATCAGAGAAAGAGGGGCCCCGGAGCAGCTGTGCTTGGCACAGGGCCCATGAGTAGAGATCTCGGTTTGGATGATAAAAGGCTGATGGGGCCCCTCATTTTGGACCCGTTCTGCATTGATCCTGCAATGCCTTGAACCCTGGAGAGAGAGCGGAGTCTGAACACTGTACCGACAAGTGTGGGAGTGCGTATCATCACGGCAAACTCTCCTTTTGTGTCTTCACTCTTTGTTTGTATTTTCACATGTAGTGCGGCTCATTCAGCCGGCTACAACTGTTGGTGGGCAGTTGTTGATTTTACATAGTTTTCAATTGGTCAGATGCCACTGATTCAACTGATCTCTTATTTCAATGTCAATTACGTCAGAAAGGTTCCCACACCTACTGACCAATTAAATTTGCCATATTGTGTCCATACGGTTATGAAAAAATAATTGTAATTAAAATATTTCATTAATTAGAAATTGATTGTCCTAAAATTCAATGTCCGTTAAGATACATTGACATTGACGCATGGATCAAGCATATTTAATACAATGAATACATTAAAAACAGTAACATTGCGAAATATATCATAATTATAATTTACAATAACTATTTTAATGTACTATAAAATAGTGTCCTCCACTAATATTGGCACCCTTGGTAAATCTGAGCAAAGGTGGCTGTGAAAATAAATCTGCATTGTTTATCCTTTTGATCTTTCAATCAAAAAATTCACACAATTCTAACCTACCACTGAATTAAAACAATTAACAAGTTTTTCTCTAATACTCGTTGACCACAATTATTAGCACCCCTAGAATGTTTTATGGGTAAAATATCTCTGAAGTATATTCCCATTAATATTCACAATTTTGAGCACTCCAGAGTGATTATGAACATGAAAATATCCATCCCTGGCTTCCTGTTTCACAGAAATATATATAGGAGGGAAAACAAAACCCCAATTCTCTAATCATCAACACAATGAGAAAAAACAAAGAATATATTTATGATGTGTGCAGCAAAAGATAATTGAGCTTCACCAATAAGTAAAGTGGCTGTAAGAAAAGAGATGACCATTTTCACCATCAGGGAAATAATTAAGAATTTCCAAATCAACATAAAATGTTACAAAGCTGCCTGAAAGAGGATGTGTGTCCATATCATCCTAATACACAGCGAGGAGTAGAGTTTGAGTGGCAAAATGAAGCTTTTGCCACAGCTGTCCCGGTCCTCTGACCTGAACCCTGCAGAAAATAAGTGAGGAGAATTAAAGAGGAGAAGCACCATCATGGAGCTGGTATTCTGAAAGATCTGGAGTGATTCTGGATGAAGGAATGGTCTCTTTTCTCTTATCAGGTGTTCTCCAAACTGGGAAAAGTACCAATAATTGTGGCAATTTCCAGTGAAATCTTCTGTAACATTATAAATGGCTTTGCTGTAACGTGTACTGCCAGAAGCTTACAATTAAATGTGTTCATGCTGAATGAATTCCCACAATTTCCACACACAAAAAAATTACAGTTACCTGACATTTTCCCAATTTCCATTGACTCTAAGAACCTAGAAAGTATTGACTTACCAAAATATATTGTATACAGCATTATTAGGAATCACTCTTCTGTATTATTATATTTTTATCTTTATATTTACATTAGTTATGAATTCAAAGGAATCAATTCAAACTCCACATTTGAAGTCATCACATCATTCCTAAGTGCTTCAAAACACACCTACAAAATAAGTGTCGTACATTATTTTTGTGGAGCGCAGATGTCTCACAAAGACAGATGAAATCCCGACGGCTAATTAAAGCCTTGTGTTAATTAGGGGAGATTTTACTTAAGAAAGAATAGTACTAGGTGCGATCGCAGCAACATCTTCATCACCTCTGAAACTGTCGAAGCCGGCGTAGATATTACTCTCGCACTGAAATGAGGGAACGGTACATTTCAGAGTATGTGTATCAACAGGGCGAAACCCAACTATGTGTCTCCCTCAGCCTTTCGGCAGTGCCATAAAATAGAAAGCTAACCTCAATATTTTCCCCTCTCTGTGCTGGGACTTGCTGGCCCATTAAATTCTCCTTCCCATGTGTCATCCTGCACATTTCCACCATGAAATTTTTGTATAATTAAACTTTCTTAATGATTTATAAGCTATAATAATAGCCGTAAGTATTTTTGAGCAGGTTAAACTGACACCCTGTAAGTGCACATGTGGGGCTGACCCTGTTTTAACAGAGTTTTGGATCATTGACTCTGCTGGCTGGAAGAATGAGGGACGGAGAGGGATTGAGTGAAGAGGGAGACGCGGCTCTGTCATAACTCAGACGCCCACTGACACGTACAGGCTGGGCCTCGTCAGCCAGGGGAGGTGAGGGCCGGTTCAGGCAGACGGCGGGAGAGACAGGGGTCAGGCTGCCCGAGGTGTTTACAGGAAAGCCCAACTCGCCGTCAGCGCACTGAGACAAACTAGCAGAGCAGAGTGCACGTCTGACAGAAATACAGCTGCGGAGAGTACACACGATGATAAAAGTACCATTATTTGGATGAATGTTAAGTACACACTGCTTCACGAGGAATATGACATCCTTATAGGGTCACTTTGGACAGAATATCAATAAAAGCTGCTCAAGCCCAGAAATTAATCCTGAATATTAAACACTGTGACCGGAAAATAGCACAAGATCCTAAAACTTAAAAGTCAGATATTTACCGTCTAAATACTTACATATTTACATGTTATGTCTGCTTTAGACCGTGACCAGACATAACACTAACAATGCGTTTGTCTTCACAAGGGAAAACATAAAAGCAAGTAAAGTACTGAAACAAAAACGTTTTATTAACAACGAAAAAGGCGTGCACTTTAGCCACTCGAGAAGAAAAGAAAATACTAAGCCTCTTTGAAACCTCAAGGGAGTTTCCTCGCTTGTTTCAGAGTGTACCAGGAGGTCAGGTGTGTGTATGCTACAACTGCGTATTGTCTGTATATGATTCTAAGTACGTGGGTGTGTATGAAAGAAGCTCACGCTAATGTGTATGTGTGTGTGTGTGAGTGCATGTACGCATTCAAACGTCAGTGTCAGG
This sequence comes from Enteromius paludinosus, assembly GCA_032361165.1. Lineage (NCBI taxonomy): Eukaryota > Metazoa > Chordata > Actinopteri > Cypriniformes > Cyprinidae > Enteromius > Enteromius paludinosus. The sequence continues at coordinate 14,423,702 of JAUMHQ010000053.1, forward strand.
CCAAACCATCCCCTCTGCGTTGAGATTAGCTGCGGGGCTTTTTCAGATGGGCTCTCAGAAGAGACGTTTTGTTTAAACTTTCTGAGGCACTCACCCCATCCTTTCAGTCACAACTCCAAGTTGGAGGAGAAATAAAAGGGGACCAATGGCTAATGAACGTGACAAAACCGCTCTCCTATCAGCTATCTGTTTCTAAAGCTCTGTCGAGCCTGCCGAAGGGAAAGAACTCCTGAACCCCCCAAAAATGAGTCTCTGATACCCCTGTTCTCAAAGGCAGTCCAGAACCAGACGGCCGAAATTAATGGAAATATATAACAATCTGAAATTAACTTCCCATAGCCACCAGCTACGTTTTAACCAGGAGTTGAAGAGAAGAGAGGGTGAGTGTGTGAGAGAGGCTGGAGAAAAAAAAAAAAAACCTATTACGGCTTCACAACCTCATCACACACACTCTTATGGACACGCACACACAGACAGCCTGAAAGAAGGAAAAAATACTTTGTCCTACAAAATCCTACAAAATTCATATTAAATTATTCTTTATTTGCTAATAATGAATATCAAAACAGAATTCATTATTTAAATCTTGCTTTAAAAACAGTCTGAGAAAAAAAAATGGTCAAAAAATAAATAAATAAAAAGTTACTTTAGCACACCATAGCACCAAGAGCGTTATTAATCTTAGAAGTTACACATATCTAAATTTCCTTTAAAGACTCTTACAAAGGACACAGTAATGATTTTTTTAATTGACACAAATAACACATATATCACAAAACCAACTGCAGTAATTAGCATTCAACCAAATAAAAAGTAGCATTGTCGTACAATCCGTTTATTGATAGTTGTCAGTTAGATGCTTATTACTATACTTAGTAGTATACTTTCTGATTAGCACAATATCTATTATTATGGCCCATTACTAAGGATGTTATTACAGAGAAAGCCCATGCCACTCAAGCACAAAGGGACAAAGTCTGGATTTCGCTAGGAAAGGGATTCAACGTACTAAATAGACCAAGAATGACCTTTCCCCCTAATACACCACTTACTGCAGAATTATCTTTTTAACTATTTAACTGCTGTCAGCGATTTGTCAGAGTGTGGTAATTACCAACCACAGCTGAGGACATTCAAGAAAAGAAAGAAAAAAAAAACAATAACATTTATTTATTTAGTTTGAAACCACGGAAGACATTTATGTGCTGATAAAGGTAAGTACGAATGCAGTGATTATCTTGTCATTTGTGGATTTTTCTTCTGTGGTTATAATAGTGAGAAGCTAGTTTTCTGCCGCTTCCTTTGTTCTTTGCCGTGTTTGACGCCTCTGGATGTGAAGAGCAATATTCATGGAGTTCGCAAACCGAGATGCGTCCATTATAGGAATCATAAAGTATCTTTTATGTTGCTTTTAATTTTCTTCTTCGTTTTGGACGTCTGATCATTCAGAACTGTCACGTCAAAATGACTACATGCGTCTCAGTTTCCAAGTCTCTGGAATTGCAATCAGTCGTCTGAGGTGCTGACTAACTCACACTCTTGAGTTAAATGTCATCGATGAGTCAAATAAACTCGCTAGGCTATTGTTAGTATGTGTACGTGTGTGCAACACATGTGACCTGAATATGAGACGGCAGGTCATTTTGAAGGCCGCTGAGACGGATAAAACCAAAAATACAGGTAGTAAAAAGCAGTATGGGCAAGTGGTTAATCCTCGAGATCACATTAGTTCATTTTGTTTGGAGGAGGAAGAAAAAAAAAAGCTACAGAGAAAGACAATGAAAAACAGGCAATGGGGTAAACTGTCCCGCTCAACTGTGAATGCAGATTGGAAAAGCAAGTGAAGAAATCTCATTCTCCACACACACACCTACACTGGTCTCATCCACTTTAGTCTATGCAAAAGCAGTTACAAAGGATAAGCAGTGCCCCCTAGTGTTTTTATCAATGTGAAATGAGTCCAAATCAAGAATGTGTGTCCCCTAAGACAGAAAAAGTGACAGCGATGAGGGGTAAATCGAGTTGTGGCATCACAGAGGAAAAGCCTAAGGAGGACACGATGGAGATGGAGAGAAGGGGGAGGAAATTGAGGGAGAAAAGGGGGAGAGTATAAGGTAAGAGGTTAGGGGAAGGGGGATGGGGCAGCGGTGGAAGGGTATATAGAGGAATTTCAACACTGTCAAGATAAGAAGTAATGATGCTTTTTAAAGGTGTGAGAGAGCAGGCTGAATGAACAACACAGTCTCAGTCCAACTCACATTTTGACGCTTGGTCAAGACCCTTTTGCGTCGCTTTTTGAAACTCACGGTACCCCTTTTTAGTCACTTTTTGATGGAAGCGTCCTCTATTGTATTAGATAGGAAACCCTTAGCACCAATACACCAACGCAATATTTTTTTTTATTTTATCATCATAGTCAAAAGATATATTGGGTAAAAACAATGGCATTATTACGTATATGTAGGGGTGTGATTTTTCAATGTAAACGGTTAAAACAGTTTTATTTAAATTACATTATTTACACATTTATGAGCCAACCCAACCCCTGCCCCCTGAACCTACCATCTGATAATAAAACACAAGATAGAAGGCAGATACTACCACCGTCATCATTTATTTGAAAAATATTAATATTCCAAGTCAAAACGATTGATTCTGTAGACTTCCTGTGCGCTGCTGCAGTCTGAGCGCGATTTAAAAAAATGCCGCTACAAGAATCATTAAGTTAACGTTGGTTGAGAAAAGCCATTGGCTCTTGCGTGTCTCGTGATAGATTGCATCATGCTGTTGTGAAATACTATTGGCTCTTGTGTATCTCGTGACCGAATGCGTCATTCTACGGGACGGCAATATGTTATCTGTATGAGACGTGAGCGTGTTAACGGCGCAGGATCATTTTTGTCATTATAACCTTGTGTCTTCTTTGCATAAAGACTTTGTATGGCTTCAGAAGACTTGGAATGGGACACGACTTGTTTGTAATGTATTTATACTGCTTGTTTCTGATTAGTTTGTGCAATAAATACCTGTTACTGCATTTGCCTGTGTGTGTTTTATATTGTTCAGAGGTGGGTAGGTTTAGGGTAGGGGTGGGGTTTGGTTCTCCAATAAAAGTAAAAAATTATTTACTGTACACATTTATATATGCATGCAAACCATTGCATTAAGCCAAACAACTGAAATCAATTTGACTTTTCACGTCGAAAAGTGACTAAAAAGGGGTACCTTGAACTTCAAAAAGCAACGCAAAAGGGTCTTGACCAAGCGTCAAAATCTGATGAGTTGGAGTGAGACTGTGTGACATCTTTAACAAGCCAAATACAAACTACAAGACAGAAGCTCCATTTTTTTATATACAAATAAGTCGTCGACAAAAGCCTTAAAAAGCATAGCCAACAATGCAATGCGTCTTGATTGCTGCTAGTGTTTCACAAAAAAAAAAATGCTGCCCACATCTTTCAAAACAATGGAAGACCTTTCTCCATGTTGTTTGCTGACATGTTGAGAATCTGTTCTCATGTGTGAGAACAACTACAGTGGAGGACAGTAATGTAATTGAAACTTCTAGTTTGTGATTGAAAGCCAGAGTTTGTAAACGAATGCTTGAGTTTTGTAGTGTGCATTTGGTTTTACTTGAGGAATTCCTCAATGCTGATTCAGTCACATTGCTCATATTAATGTCCCACTCAGCTGAGGGCCTACATCTCACATACATGGAGGTTCCATCTCTGACTTCAGGTATGTGTGCGTTTGTGCAAGCGCATACTTTTATGACCAGTAAAAACCCACAGGCATCCGCAGTGGGATGCAGCCCCACACCACCGCCACAGTCATATGTCTTAAGATGACATCAAAAGAACACCACGAGCTGTTGATGCTCCCTTTACCATCTCTCCAGTATTTCACACAACCCGCCGTAATTCACAGCACATAAAACCTTAAAACGGCACATAAAACAGTTCATCTCTTTTCAGTGTCGGCTTCCCGGGCTTAAAAATTAAATATGTTTTACCGCAGGTACATAACTAAAATATAGAGTTAAAAAAAAAAGGTCTCGTAAAAGATTCAAACAGGATTTGACTACGTGTTCAGAACGGGGAAGCTTGCGTCTCTCCCTGCAGGAGCACTGCGGAGGCGAGCAGACTTCCACATTAGGTCCAGATCTATAGAATAATCAGCATCGCGTGGAGATGTGTGATATTATGAATACCCAGAATGCGCTCTCTTCTGACATGTGGAGAGAAAGACGGCGAGAAATCTGGCCTAAAATGCTTGACTCGTTGAGCTCACGGCGCTATAAAACATGCTGACATTCAATCAGTTTAAAAACACATATGGAGGGAAATGAGAGGGGGAGGAATGAGTAAGAAAATGCATACCGAGAAGGTTAAACATCTGAAACTTACGGAGAAACCGATATCCGACATTCTCTAAAGGTGACACTTGTAAAGTGTGGTGGTTTACCTTTCAGGAGAGCACTTTTACAGCTGTTTTTCTTTCTTTTAAGCCTTGTTTTCCAGAATATGGATTTTATTTATTTCTTTTACCTTCTAGATCATACTAGCCAAATTTAAGTCCTTTCCTTAAAAGCGAAAGAGCATGCAAAGATCGAAATTCTGTCATTATGTATTTTCTCTCATGTCATTCCAAACCTGCATGACTTTCTGCTCTGCACCAAAAAGAAGATCTTTGTCCAGACAGCAGATTTCAATAGCAACCAAAACTGTTTGGTTTTCAACATTCGTGTGTGTTTCACACAAAAAGTAGTCAGTTATACAGGTTTGAAATGACATGCAAGTAAATGATGACAGAATCTGACATTGCCTAAATAAATATTTCATAACCAAAACAATTCAGAAGATATTTACTGTAGAAGATTTGTGTACAGTGTCTAATGGAAAGAGAATTTGGACCAATCAGACCAAGCAACTGACAAAATGCCCTTCATAGGCTGCTCGTAGCTTCTTGTGTTTGGTCATAACAATAATTTACACTAACTAAAATAGAAAAGAAAGACGTTACTTATTTATCTGTTATTGCTTTATCAAGTCATGCCTGTTTAGGACAAAGTAAAGGGCTTCCAATTATGAAGTGGAGACAAAGCACAAGCAGAAAGAACAAAGAATGTGTGCATGAGAGAGAGAGAGAGAGAGAGAGAGAGAGAGAGAGAGAGAGAGAGAGAGAGAGAGAGAGAGAGAGAGAGAG
>JAUMHQ010000053.1:14429006-14450737 GCA_032361165.1 Enteromius paludinosus
GATAGAGAGAGAGAGAGAGAGAGAGAGAGAGAGAGAGAGAGAGAGAGAGAGAGAGAGAGAGGAGGTGAAAATCAAATGAGAAAGGTGGAGGAAAAAGAGAGAGGGATGTTGTCCTCCTTGACTACCCTTAGTCCCGTGTGCAGACCTTGCCGTAGGCTCAGAGGGAGAGAGATGAACGGAAGGAAAAGTATAGAAAGGTGAAAGAGGGATTTGTTTTGTTCCTGAGGTCATGTGCGGCACACAAATCTCTCCAAAAGGAAATCAAGAGGATGAAGAAGAGCGGTATGTTCAACTCTGTTACAGATGACCTGCAAGTGAAGACAAAGTTTCTCTTCACTCTATAACGTTCTTAATTACATTCATCTCTCTTGAAATTATACATATTTCATGAACACAATGAAATGTTTTAGAACTCTATATAATGTGTCACCCCAAACTAGAAAGACTACCATTTCTTTGAGTCAGTAAGATTTACAGTGGGCTGCTATGATTTTTCTTCTCCCCAAGGGTGCCTTTGTTTGATCAAACATACATTAAATCAATAATACTGTTTATTACAGTTTAAAATAGATGTCTTCTATCTTAGTACATTTTAAAATATGATGCAGTCCTGTCATAGAGAAGCTAAAATCGTAATATTTTCAATGCTGCAAACAGCTGTGCTGCTTAATATTTTTTGAGATCAGGTTCAAAAGGACAGCATTTCTTTTAAATAGAAACATCATAGGTGTTTACTGTCCCTTTTTATTAACTTAATGATCCTCCATAATCCTTGCATTAAACAAATATTAACTGCTTATTAACTATCGGTATCAACAACAAACTTAAGTTTGTGACTAACTTAAACGTTAGAGCCTTTTAATAGTAACACATAAAAAACAATCTACTGCAAAAGTAAAAGAGGACAATCTGAACAGATTCAGATCTAAACAGTAAACTGTTATCTATATATGTTTCCTGACTGTCTCCAATGCCATTTTTTTACCTCAGTGTATTATTCTTTGTCAAGTTGTTTTCTCTTATCATAAACAAAAATCCACATAACACCTACAAAATACATCCATTTATTTCAGTGTGTTGCCGATTCAGCAGCACTACTTCTAAATAGTAGATAATCACCGTTTCAGAAGGTGAAAAATAGTCCAAAAAATAATATTCAACTGTTTTTAGTCCAACCTCTACCAACATTATAAGCAGACTTTAGGGAGAGCAAAACAAATCTGAAGCGAACAAATTGTGTGAGTTTATGACTAAGCGCTAACGAAAACCCCATCCTGAACCCAGACATGAATACACCTCACACGACCCTTCCCTTCCTCTTGGTAGCCCTCAGCGCAGCAACTATTAAGATATTGGCAGCAAAGTTTCTTCCTCTTCCCTCTCCCACACACCTTCATCCTGCAGGTTGGGGAGGATGCGTTTGAGATGAACTCTGCATAGCACTATCTCAGGGAAAAAAAAACCCAAAGTGATCAATGTGGGGAGGCGATGCGAGGTTCCCTAGGACAAGCCAATCAATGCATGAGAGGAACCTTGCCCAGGGCCCTTATGCAAATGGAGGCACGTCCGGTAACCCCGGGAGCCGACATGTGCGTCAGATCAATGGGGCGCTGCATTAAAAACCTTACAGCTATATCAGATGCCTGCCCACTAAATATGTAATGATGAACCCCTTAAGATTTCACCGTGAACTCTTTAACTAGCGGCAGAGGCACATGTGTGAAAGCAAAAAGCTCGATCTGTACATCTAGACAGACGTACTTGATTAACTTGGACACTTGATTATCGTCGTTTTCTGTGGTCCGCATACACACACTGGTACATTTAGACTTGAAAAGTAGGCTGAAGTATTCGAAACGGTACCGTGACATAGATGCTAAACACAACAGAATGCTAAAACAACTCTATAAAGGCTATTTTACATTAGCATGGGACGAAATGAAGTGTCAAACAGACGTCTGAAATATGTCTGTCAAACCATGACAGGGCTCATCACGGATGTTCAATGGCTTATTGTAATACATAATTGCATATTCTATTAGGCGGTACTCATAGCGATATACATTCACATGCAAATGATTTGGTCCAGATGAACCACACAGAAGATGACAGACAATAAGCAGGCATAACAAACACGTCTATGTCAGCACAGACGCATAAACACTGGCGCGCACGCTACAATCTCCGCGTTACACATCACATCAAAGTCTCTTCTCACTTCAAAGTGTATTCTGGACACAAAGACGCACACATTCCTGGAGCGTGTCTTATCGTCGGTGTGAAGATAGGCCACTCCACACAGGCGTTTGCTGATAGTTTATTTATAGAAATAGTGGAGCGGGGTGATTTCTCTTATCGTGCGCTCGTTTCAGCGTGAATTTATCCCTCCATCCATGTTTATGCACTAAACTCTCTGAGCCTGTTAACAAGCAGCGGCTAATTAAGCTTGTGACAGAGAAAAGATGAAGTGGGGGAGGAAAAAATGAGAGAGGGCGGGAGAGAGACAGACGGAGAGAGAGCCGGAGTTAAATGCATAAGGTTGACCTCACAGAACTGTGGCGGGCGCAAGGGACACGCAACATTACTAAAGTTGAAAATAAAAGCGCTTTAAGATGCGACAGAAATAAGACAGTGATACAACAGTAAATTAAACCTCAGCAAAAAAAGAGCCAAAAATACACACAAATGACACAATAGAATTAAGACAACACAAAACCAAATCAAATTTACTCTACAAAAACTGAAAGAATACACTCCATACATAATAATGGAACAGAATTAAGACAACACACTGGCAAATATAAATCACAGACAACAAATAGAAGTGACAATAAAAACACAAGAGTGACACCATAACTGTCATACAACACAACATAAACTCCATTTATGTGCTTTTGGAGTTGACATTGTGAAAAATTGAAGTGGCTGTGTGTGAAAAACAATGTGTTCATAAGACAGAAGATCTTGCCTGGAGATCTGTTCGTCTTTGTAATATTTAACAGATAGAGTATCTATACTGTCTTTATATAGTCAATAAACCGCAGCTACAATTTCCATTTTACCAAGGTGCCATATGCTTAATATAATGTTCTCTTGAGGTGGAACTGTAATGAACAGACATACTCATAAAAACGTCTAACAACATTTACTGAGCAGCGTCAGAACTCATTTAACCCAAAACAGCTGACACTTACTTTTCCTTCATGATAAACACAAACACCCACAAACTACATGACCGCAAAAAATAAGCAATTCTACATTACCGGTGCAAAATAATCACACAGCAACTGTAATGTTGTATTAAATGCATATTTCATATTAAATTGCTAATATTATTACTATTATTTACATTATTATTACTAATAATATAGTCTTCAACATATTATAAAGTAGTTTCAGTCAGCAACAAAAGCTGTTTCTAAAAATGTACAGGTGAAAATGCACTCAGAGTAAGCATCCTGAATGCATTAGTTGTATATTTAGATAGTGTGGTACAGTATTTAGATCCAAAAATACCATGAAATAGATCTGCTGTGTATGTAGACAGTGTGATGGAAAGCTAATTATTCTCAGCGCACACACAACTCCACCCCCTCTGTGACCCTGTTTCAGCATAACACACCTGGACGGCAAATTGATATCAATTAAAAGCCGCATGCGGAAGGTATTCCATTCTCCAACAGCAATCTGTGCATGCTAGATTGCTCGTCATCTTCTAAAAACAAACAGAAATTAATGACAAAATGAGCCGGAAATACATAAATAAGCCACCGCCGAGCTGTAGTCAAAGCGCTCTCTCTGGTGAATCCCTCCCAACAGAAGTCCGGGAGGGAAAAATTGGGTTTGAAGCGGCCCGTCATAAATCAAATAAATTAATAAATAAATAAATAACAGACAATGGCTCAAACAGGCAGATAAAGAAAACAATGCCTGGGAGGAGGTAAAAAGGAAAAAGGCAATTTACAGTGGGGGAAATCTTTTACAATGTTGATTGTCAGGATCTCTTTTCAAGCTATACAGAAATGATCCACGCACAGGGTCTGGGAAGCCTGTCTTGCTGTTAATCAGGAGAATTCTCCCCCCAAAAATTGCTGAGGTCCAAAAAAAAGTCTTTGTCTGTTGTGGGAATCATCCAATCAGGACTTGAACCCAGTTCACCATCACACCTTGTCAGACCTCATCATCAGCGCTCAAACAAACATCAACAAGTCTCAATCAGTTTACAGAAAAAACACCAGCACTGGTCAATATCAGAACATTCATTGGAATTAAATAATTTAATTAATCTAAATGTATGGATAAAAAAAAAAAACTTGAATTAATTGCGGCTCTTAAGTACCATTAATTTTTAATTAAGTGACAGTAAAGCCACTTATAATGTTACAAAAGATTTCAATATTTTAAGTAAGCATCACATGTTTTCTACACTAATACAAAGAAAGAAATATCTGCAGTTGTGAATGTTTCATATTTCATATCAGTCTGCAGCCAGTGAATCAGCAAGATATCAGACCCACTTTTCCAAGCTGTCAGCAGAGCTGTGTTTAAGACTTCACTCTTATGGCTGGAATACACTACATGATAGGGTTGGGCGATGTCGACCAATAGACCTTTCTCACAACTTCCGCATTTTGCACCGGAAATACGCAATTGCTGTGTAAACGTATTTCCCCCCCGGTATGCCAGTACATTCTAACACTGGCAACCAGGTAAACAACAAAGATAGCGCAAGCATCGAGCAAGAGAAGCTGAAGTGTACCGGGCTGTTCTTGCAATGCCCAAAAGCAGCCTTATTCATCTTTCCACTCCTTCCCTGCTAACGAAGAAGGAAGACGAAAAACTCTAGTTTATGAGGCTCCTCGTTTTTCCTCTGAGACGGGTAGCATCTAGCTCTCACAAATCCTGCCCGTCTACTACATTTGATACTATGACAAGCAAACACACGAACATAAACACAAACACATTGCCAGAAAAAACATATATATCTTAACTGATGATGGCAGCATTCGGCTAACGTTAACATTAGGCTATCGTCGCTAGCTGCTTCACACAAGACATTCACTTGGACCAAAGGCGGACAGTAAATGTCATACAGTTTGTAACGTCACGACCACGGATTATGCAATCCATACATAACCCTAGAACTAGGTCTAAGTGGACACACTAATAATTTGCTAATATTTACTAATATTATTGTTGATATTAATAATATCACGTTAAGCGTTTTCTCCCCATAGAAGTCCATTATAAGGAAACAGCTTAACGTGGGTTAACGGACGCTATGTTACATTAATAAGGACCAGGGGAAACCAAACTTCTGTCAAATTTTATTTATAGTAAACAAAAGAAAAGAATGTCAAAAGAACAAGCTCTTATTCCGCGTATAAAGTGAATAATATCACATTTAATCGTTCACCCCTATAGAAGCCCATTATAAGGAAACATGGTCTAACATACCTTAACAATGACCAGGAAAAAACAAACTTTTGTCTAATTTTATTTATAATAAAGACTGTCAAAAAAACAAGCTCTTATTCAGCTTATAAAGTGAATATTATTACGTTAAGCTGTGTTCTTATAATGGACTTCTATGGGGGAGAAAACGCTTAACATGATATTATTCACTTTATTTGTTGAATATGGGATCGTTCTTTTGACAATAGTTAAAGATTATTAAAAGGAAGGTTTGACAGCAATTTGGGCTTCCCTCATCAGGTTTATGTGTTTTAAATTAACGTTACCTGGCTTTTTGCGGTGTGTTTACATTACACAGGAAGTCTTTTTACCCTGCGATTGCGTATTTCCGGTTTCTGAGACAAAGGTCTATTTGGCATCGGACGATGTCCAATGTGAAACATCGCGATGGACGATGGCATCGTCGTCGTAGGCGGCGGGGGTGTTTTTCGCGAGCTGGTTGCTGCTGTGGTGGGTGGGCGGAGGATCGCGATGGTGGCATCATCTGTCGACCCAACCCTACTACATTACTTTTCAAATCTGAAGAGGTTTTAAAATGCTCGGCATCATACATTTATTTGGACCGAGGATCATACACTACAAGACGCAACAGTCAATCTGATCACAACAAACACACACAGGAGCATTTTTTGCTTGAAGGCATTATAAAAAAGTTTGTGAAAATAATACACTACATGATTTTCTATTTAATCTGTCAACTCATAAGTAGAGAATGGTTCTGTCAGCAACTAGTGTCAACTTCTCCAGACTGCAAAAGGCAGAAACAAGGGTAGTTTTTTCAAGGTTTAAAGTATTAAGACAAATCAGCAAAACAGTAAAGAAACCTTGAAAAAATGTTGTCTTGTGTTAGCCCTACAGGCCAAGATTCATAATTCAGGTAAAGAAGAGAAGCCAAACACTTGCACTCTAGACTGCAGCACCTCAGAGTCGAGCGGTTTTCGAGAAACTGAGCTCTGATGCTTCTCCATCAGGGACCAACAATTATGTTTACAATAGAAAAACATTTAATAGCTCATTACTTGGAACTTTCAATTAAAGTGTTTAATATCCTGTTCCACACACTCAGGTGTTTGACGTTTTTACCTGAATCTGTGAGTGCACAACAACACCCAATGACATATGTACATTTGATCCATTTATTACATCTAAGCTGTGGGCACCCACACACTGGTGCACTGGGAGGCAGATGTATGATTGCATAACTCGTTACATAATGTGCCCCATCTTCTCCAATCAGGCTGCTCTTTTCACTGGCAGAGAGTCAGAAAGGTTACGCAGAGCTGAGCTCTGCCCTGACGGCTGCTCCGACAGGCCTCCAGCTAGACTAATAGATGAAAGCAACTGCTGCAGCAATCAAACAAGATCAGATGGAGAAGTAGAAGGATTTGGGACAGGTATGATCAGGTGAGATGAAGGGGAGTGCATCACAAATGGATTTGCTTCAGGACCCAAATTTTACACTGGACATCGAGTGGCAGGTCAAAATGAATTCTGAAGTGTACGTTTTACCATCCAACGGGTGCAGATGATTGCAATGAGTCAACAGATTTGGAAAAAAGTAGGGCAAAACTGTTTTCAAACAAGCATTCCTTTACTGATGTGGATTGAACACCACATGACGTGCATTACATTTTATTAGCATGCATATTTATTAAACGCACCACAAAAAAAATTACTAAATCCACATTGTGAAACAGACAGCCCAATAATCATTAAGCAAGGTTACGGTTTGTGAGACTTAAATCAGTTCACTTACTGAATGTTTATAACGAAACGTGGTTAAGATAATGTAATGTTATTTAAGTATCCAGAATGATTAGGAATACAAACCAGAATAATGCCACTTCCATGACTAATCATAGATTAATGAATACGAGCTACAGGCCAATGCCAACATGGTGGATGTAGCATATCTGGTAGTGTATTCATACTGAACATTAATGGTTCATAACTTCAAGCACAGTACATACTATGAAGCAACTGGAGTTCAAATGCAGCCATAGAGCCAGAAGAAGGAAAAACAGTGTCAGAGAGTGAAGAGAGAACAGTTTGTCTACAGTCTCCTCAAACTCTGAATTCATGGCACAGATATGACAAGAAACAGAGACAGTTGAAACATGCACACAGAGATGGAAGAGGGAGTCCTGACATAAAGCTATCCAACCCTGACGCACCACTCTTACTTAAAGGCACACTTTGATGTATCTATAATTACTACATACTGCCTTCGAAAAGAAATAGAATTTCAATGAAAAGAAAGAGAGGGAGAGAGAGAGGCAACATGCTGGACACATTAATCCGCCTGTGTTTGATGTGCCTGATCAGAAACGTGTTTGTTAGGAGTTAAAGGGAGCAGTAATTAAGCCACAGACTGCCTGTTTTCAGGCAATCTGTTATGACAAGCTGAAGATTTTTCTCCTCAACTCTTTGTGTCCACCTTTTCCATTTTAGCCTCTAATTCCTTTCACCTTGAACCATTACTAAGGCCTATCCACACCAAGTCACCGGCCCTCTCATTAGACTGGGTTATGGTCAATGTGTCTGTTAAAATAATGAATAAACAAATAAAAACTGAAATAATACTCAAGTTTCTCTTGAATTTATGTCAAACAGCTGAAATAATTAAGCAGTTCTGACTTGAGATGTCAAACATCTTTCACGAAATCTATACAGATAATCTGTGTTTGATAAACTAAGTTGAGTCCTCCAGCCATCCAGTTCATTAGAACATACCTGCCACTCCATACCAAATATAACCAAACCAATGAAAGACATAAGCATGGTTTGTATATGAAATAGTGAGCATTCTGTGTGTGTGTGAGCGTTTGGAAATGAGAGAAAGGGGAAAAACAGGAATGCATCAGAGAAAGGCGGCTAAACAGATCTCTGGAGGAAGACCGCCATGCTTCCACCAGCGAGGGGCTGTCACGGCCACAACGCCACATAAATATTTAACAGTTATATTCAAATTACAAAACACAGAGACTCCTGCTTCAGATAAAAACACATATTCCTGGAATTATCAGAGGAATGCTAAATCGTGGCCATCCGCTCTACCCTCCCTTTAAAAGAAAACTGGAACGAGTTCATGAAAAGTGCTCCCAGGTAGGTGTAGGAGTGTGTGTGTGTGTGTGTAAAAAAGAAGAAAGTGTGTGTTTATGTTAGTTCAAAGGTTAGCCAGAGTGCTCCGAGAGAAGTTGTCCTTACAATTCACACACCTAGACTAAAGATTGAGATGAGATACCTCACCTTCGAACCCAGAGGTAAATGTAACACATTTTACTCGTTGTCTCAATGGGAACAGAAGTTCCATTCGTTAAAACAAAAACAAAAAGAAACTAAGCAAAAGAGACTGATCTTAATCATTTGTCTCATATAATGAAGTAGTAGCTGTCATGGACAATATAGCACTGAAAAAGTAGCTCATAAGACTTATACACTATATTTCAAGACTTGTAAATCACCTAATTGCTTAAACTCTTCATCTCCACTACAGTCCTCAGAAGTTCTTCCTTGAGACGGATCATGTTAAATACATTAACGGTTTCCGTTCACCATCAATGACTTCGAAACATACTAAAGCACATTTAGCGAGATGTAAAACTTACAGTAAAAGAATGAAACGCGAAGCCACTAAGAACCTATAAGCAATTTTTTTTTTTTTTTACGAAAGACTATGACTTCTTTCTCCTTTCTCTCAGGGTCTGATGTTATTCATACTTGTCTACATGCTTTAACAGAGCTGTAGCTCTCATTGCAGTTTCTCATTCTTTCTTCATCCCTCCCTCCTGTTCAAGGAAGTGGATAGCGCCTTAGGACAAGGATGAACTGGATTGTTTACAAAAGCAGCACTTTCTCAAAGAAACTAAGCGTTATTTATTTTTAATCATTTTGCTCTCTCTTCTGCTGCTTTTCCCACCGGTGAAGACAGCTGTATGTGTGCTGAGGGGGTGGAGGGGGAGGGCTTTTCATAATAATAACCTCTAACAAATACTTACCAAATTCACGAATGACAAGCCGCCATAGCTGTGTGCCACGACGAAGATGTTTTTCGCAACTGATTTAGAGATGAAGTGGTCCCACACATAGAGTGTGTGATCCTCAGGAGTGCTGTTCTCCTGTAAAAAGAAAATGGGAAAAACTGAAGTTAAAGGAGAATACAAATTTCATTGAAAAATTAAAAAGGGATTTTTATAATGCGGGGCCTCAAAGAAAGTCCGTGGAAGGTTTAGAGACAAGCATTCAGATGAAAAAAAAAAAAACTGTATTAATTAAAAATAAAAACAGTACAATACATACAATTTTTATTCTTCGAAAATAAAGGTTCGACCTTTTAGTTAGCCTGAAAACTGCACTCATAAACTCACACACAGCCACATTCACTCAGTTAAATTTATCTTAATCAATGAATCTTGCATACTGCAAATGCCTCCGATGCAAAATTCAATAGATTGTGTGACGTCAAGTTTAAATCTTAATTTGTACCCCGCTGACTGATCAATACGGCCTCTATACGAGCGATAAACACATAATCGGCCTACATGGGAAGGTCACACAAGCAGGGCACATACACAACACTTGTAATTAACACTGGCCTGGGGTTATAACGCTCTACGAATGCGAGGCGGGAGAGAGAAAGAAGAAAAAGGGCATTCATTCATTCACTGGCGCATGCAACATCGATCTGCGTGTTTGTTTGCAAATACAGCAATCGTTTAAATGCAGAATAACAACTAAATTAGAGGAAAATCGCTAGCAACAAGTGAGCGAACGCGGGTGACGGTGACATAAAACGGCCAATACGGCAGTTACACAGCTGCATGATATAAAGAGCTGGCCTTGTCGCAATCAGCTCCTGAAAGTTTGCAGCCTTGCCCTGTGTTTAGCCTCTCTCTCATGATCTTGCATCAGCTCTCCCACATTGATTAGCTTTTTGAAAAGCACAATAATAAGTGAATTAGAGCTGAAGGAGTTGGCAGGAGGGAAGAGATTTCCTGTCACCGAGATAGCTTGTGTTGGCGAGGGGACACAAATATGAAAGTAAATAAACAGACTGGTGGGAGGGGGGGGGGTTACGGCGTGATGCAACTGGCGGAAAGCGCTGAGCCCAGATCTCCTTGGACGGCTGGGAGGTGGGTGCAGGGCGGTGAAAACGGGGACGAGTCTGCATGTTTTTCTCTCGCACCCTCAGACATCAAAGTGTTTTGAAGAACCGAAGCTGAGTCATCATCACAGCGCAGCGCGTTTCATATTCATAAAGCTCTCGGTGCTCACACACGCAAGCCTGGACACACGGACACAAAGAGATGTGGTGGCCGGTAATTCGTTTACATCCACTCACTAAATAAAAGTCCCTGGTTTTATTGTGTGCGATTTATTAACACATGATATTCAAAAGAGGGGGAAAAAAGTGCTTGCTTTGCCATCTTTTATTAATATAAGAACTTTCTCTGCCTCTGGAACAAACTATATTATTCTGCTGATGTAACCAATGCCATGTGGGCAGGAACAAGGCAGTAGGGTCCACTCTCAAGTCTATATACTACCTAAGTAAAATGGGCAAAGTAGTATTTTAAATAATACACTTACGTGATAATATACACACTTACACAGCATAGAGTATTCACAGACGTGTGCCAGAACTATTAAACATGTATAAATTAAGTCATGCAGCATAAAAGCAAAGGCAGCTTTTGGTTTGCAAAACTAAAAAATAAAACTAATATATGTATGTATGTATATATATTGCATATTGTATATATATATATATATATATATATGCATTATTAAACCGTTTAAACAACGGCACAAACAAAAAAAACTATTCTGACCACAAAATGTTTTGCCTGGAAAATATTTATACAGAAGTTGCAAATTACAAATGCAATTTGCATATTTTTTAATGGAGCAAACAAACTGTTCTTTTACACTGTTCTGTCTGTGCATACGACTGTTTTTTTTTTTCAATAAATGAAGTCTCCACTATTGCACAAGGGTGATGCCACATAAAACCAGGTAACATCCCCCTCCCCTTATCACCCCGGCACAGAGTCTGACACCTGGCCCATACGTACACACAAGCACACACAGACCGCCGACTCCCTCCAACCCTTCCCCTATGATTGACTACCTCCTCTGATAGAGCCCACACTTATCTAAACAGCATTTGCATATTTGTGTAATTATTTCCTAGGGTTAATTAGCTCCTGCGAAACAATACGTCCATAGAGACCAGTTCCTGGTGACAGGTTCACCCTCTCTCTCTCGCTGTCAGCCTTCATCTCATCCATGCATGTGCAAGACCTGGAAGACTCCAGAGTGCGCAGACCTGTTGCTCATGTCTCAGTGTATCTGAATACGTATGGACATATGGACAAGTTCCTCAAACGCTCTCTTTGTCTCACATTGCACGGAGAAACTGAAATTCAGTATATGTATGTCACAGTAATCAACAAATGCATAATCAGCTGGGATTTAAAATAAATTAATAAGAAGACAATTAGCAAGAATAAACGATAAGAAATAATATATATATTTATATATATAGCACTTTATGCCATTCTCTATATGCAGGCAATATGCAGATGACTCACTATAGTGCATTTGGCTAAACAAACAGAAGACAAACTGCTCTGGGTATTGTATCCCACAATATAAGGAGCTCATACTGACCTGCTACTTTCAATATGACTACTAACATAGCAATAAGTAATAAATAATGATCTATATATCACTTTTCACAATTTGTCCACCGCCTATTTTTGCCCACTTAGAACCGGATTTAACTCCAAAGGATTCTGGACTCCACAGGAAGCTGGCATTTTAAAGGTAATTTAAATATGTAATTCAAAACAAGCCATTTACAAAACCTTTTCATCATCATCATCATCTTCTTATATTTCACTCCATATTGTTCATTTTAATGTTTTTTTCTTTTCTATTCACATTCCATGATGAATAATTGCACAGGCAAAATACAATTTAATAATGCTGATCCACTAAAACGTAATGGATTGCTGTCAAACCACATGCATGTATAAAACCAGGCTCTAAACGATGATGCAGAAACAACCTTTCTTTAAAAGCAACATCCATTGGTTTTCTATTAAAATGTAAAAATGTAATTCATTCCTGTAACTTCAATTTTTCATCATTCAGAAATTACTTTAATATGCTGATTTGGAGCTCAAGAAACATTTCTTCGTATTGATGCTGAAAAGAACAGCATGTGCATGTAGCTCAAAAAAAAAGTAAACTAAATTCTAAAAGTTAGAATTCTAATCAAAACATAATAACACTGTGAATGCAATTACAAATATTACCAAATTACCAAATTAATTCAGCTTTGAAGAAATGATGTGCAAGGCTAATTGCCTAGATTGCACCTGTGCACTCAGATGAAGTTGCAATACAAACTTGAACACATACGCATGTGATTGTTCAAAAACAGCCGCTTGTCAAACAAACCACAAGTAGCAATTTGAGTGAGTACTTCAGTCAGAACCACAGAAAGTCATACCATCAATAAATGTTTTATTTAAATCAAGTACCGAATTAACATTACTTTTCATCTCTAGTCTGCAAGTACTACTTGTCCTTATAAGACCAAGAACTTTTTTTTTTCCCCGCAACATTCCGATTACAAAGCATCACCTTTAAAAAGCTGGACTGGAACTAACAAGACAACTCCATCTAGCCGCACTGGGCAAACACAATCCTCTCAGCTCATTTCAATGGCCAGTAGTAGCTTTTCAACAGGACATGGGATTATTTTCATTTAGTTAAACGATTAAACGTTAAACAATCCAAAGAGGTAATTGCGTGTTTAGCATTATCACCGGAGCCATTAGAATGTGGACCGACTTTCCCGGTGTTTGCTGAGATTCACATTAAGTGCCTCAAACGTCCGTTAGCCTGTCGCTAACTCCACATGGCTAGCGTTTACAGAGACCGCGGACTGATAGTAAGAAATAGGAGTCTGGGAAAGCCGATAATGCTGAGGGATTTGAAAGTTGGCAGTGTGAGTGCTGGGTTTGTATACTCGGATAAGGCTGAGACTGGGTTTCATGGCGGCGCGTGGACTTCCTGATAGCGCCGTTAGTGTGCATGGAACACTAGACGCCTCAGGCTGGCAAAATGAGCACTGGCACTCACTTCCTGCAGATTTGCCGTCCACACCTGGCCAGTTCCAGACAAGGTGCTCCTTCAGAAAAGAGTGTGACCGCGGCAGGAGCCCTCATATCTAGCAGAGGGGAAAAGGGGGGAGAGAACACGAACCAAGGAGATGACTTGAAAATCACAAGTAATTAACGACTAGCGAGCTCACCGAACGCCAGTAAGATGACAACGGGGAAGATGTGGGCAGAATATCAACATGCTTACGGAAAACAGGAAATGAAAAAAGGCATGGAGGGGGGTTACAGACCCCCTAAGAGGGCTCTTAAATAAAGGAGGTGGAGGTATGGTGCCGATAAACACGAGACTGTACTGTGACAGCGCTGTGACCTTGTTAGCATGGAGCTAATCTCGACAAAATTTGCTAGTGCATTGTTTCAAATCAATATCTCATTAACAAACTACAAAGGCCTAGGCAAAAGACAGCTCTTGGCTGCATGTGGGCAGAAAGGTCATCTCTGTGACATCTCAACCTGTCTCACTCAAAGCCTGTGATTGTCAGATTAAATTACTGCCTTGCTTTAATTGATGTTAGGGGGAAGAAGGCACAGACAGTGGTTCGTGTGTCGTTTGGTGGTGAAGGCCTGCTGTGAAGGCCCTTGGTTTGGCTTCTGACAGCAGATTGGATGTGTTTCTTGGTTGACCTAACAGGAAGATTGGGAGCAGACATCTGAGCCGAGTTACAGCGGGATTCGCCCCAAGAGCGGTTACAATGCACAGCTTCAGAGAGAGGAGATCTCAGACGGTGGCAAGGGTTGACAAGCAGTTCATATGCAAAAATAACAGGACAAACACGTACATACAGGCAGATGGAGACAGCTGCCTCAGACACACAGTCACTTCATATTCTCTCTCTCTCTAAATATATATATAACTAGAGAGCAGATAAATCTGCCAAAACTTGTTTATTTTTATTGTAAGCTTTCTTTTTTACCTTTCACTATATGAATAGTTACCAGGTTCCAAAATTAGCAGTCTGTAAGCACCAAATTGTGCAAAAAAATGTTACTGCAATTCAGAATAGAAGCATAATACATACCCTGATGTCGGTTATGCAAGTGAACCAAATTAAAAAACATATAAATGGTCTATTAAAGAAAGAAAACTTGCACATTCTTTAACATTAACTACCAGAAACCTTTGCTATCCAAAGTTTATCTAAGATGATTCAATGTGTGTGGCAGAGTTTTCAGATTTTTTAATTAATAAATTAAATATACAGTTTCTCTGTGAGTGTGTATGTACTGTATATGCATACATATTAAGAGTTAATAAGCAAAAACAGATAACTGATAACAATTAATCCCAATTTCTTTTTTGCAATTAGGTTAAAAATAACAAAGACAATGGAGCACAATAAAAGCATGATAACCTCATCCTAAACCCTGACGATTTTTGAAAATTAAAAAAATATATATTTTTTTGCAAGTATACGGTTAATATATATATAATTTTTATTCTAAACTACTGCAGTTTTGTTCAGTTTTTCCATTCGCGTACTTGCACTAACAGATGCTCCAACTCTTAAGTCAGTGGAGCTCAAAATAAATAAATACACTCACGCACACAGCAGACGCCTACACACACACTTGAAACAGCAGAAAACCTCGTAACCTGTGATTCTGACCTCTGCTGCGGCCATATCACCAGTTCAGAAGTTTAATTAAGGCACATCCGGTCGCCACGCTTGTGTTGGCAATGAGGGGTTACTTGGAAGGTCTTCAAGGCCAAAGTTCACATACACACAGAGGACCTCCAGAAGTGTCCCTGAACTACGTTAACACTGACTGAGGCTGATACAACCCGAGCCAGAATACAAGTCTCTTGACATCTCCGGCTCGGCTGGGCCATATCTAATAGACATGTAGGTTAGGGATGTACGAGCCAGGCATTGGGAAACAGTACATCTCCAAAACACGGATTCCTCTCGTTCCCGGGGGAACAGGAGAGAGAAGACGAGGGATAAATAATGGATGTTGTTCCTGTGGAGACGAAGGACGCAGTAGAGGTACACAAAATAGGAACACCAGCAGTAACCCCTTGAACCGGCGTGAACGTCCTACCAGTGGCCCATCCGTGACAACTTTATATGATTCTGGAGCACCTATCAGGGACAACAAAACATGATTGCATTCCTAATAACATGCAAAATATTGGTAAAGCATTGCAACATAAATGTCTGTGCTAAATATTGATTTTGGGAAGTTTCTTCTGCACACTACTACTAAAAAATAAGTCTCAGTCACTGTGTACACAATTTTCTATATACTATTATTATAAAAAATAAAAAAAAATGCACAAAAATATTTCTTTCTATTCAAGAAATATAACATGTCTCACAGGATCTACAAGAGCAGCAGCACAATTGTTTTCAACATTGATAGTAAAAAAAGGTTTCTTGAGTATTTATATATAATTTATATGATTTGTATTTATATATAAATACAAATCAAATGTGGGTATTCAGAAGCAAAATAAAATATGCAAGCATTAAAACTTGTGTGCTAGACCCAACAGGCCTTATTCATGAAACATGAGCAGAATAAATTTCTGCACGTAAAACTGTTGCATGTATGGATGCACAAATAATGTACACAGTTCTGCGTGTGTTTCAAGAATAGGCTCAACATATTGTGCCAGATTTCATCAACCCAGTACATTTCTATTGTAAGTATAAAGGCCATCCTTTTATTTTTCAGCATTATTTGTCACCTAAATGTTACTGCCTAGAAACTCAATTCACGGTAAATGCGTCAAGAGGCAGAACCGCATGTTGCAAAACAAGGTAAAGCAGAGGCCTAGTGTCAATGGTTGTTTTATTTTACTCTTGTTAGGTCATAGCGCACATGTATGAAAGCAATGGCGATCTTGAGCGTTCAATAAACTCATGCCATCTCCACAAGGATCTGACACTTAAAGTTCTGCAGGCACTTAAGAAATGAATAAACAGAGAGATGGAAAGAGCAAGAAAAGAAAAGAAAAACACCTCCCACAAGCTGCTCCGTCTGAATGTTTGACGAAGTGCTCTCCCTTTCTCTCGCGCCCGAACCGTTTTACAAAAAAAGCAACAATAAGAAATGTGAGAAAAAAAAAAGTGTTAGGAGAAGGATTCTAGTCATTTACAAAAATAAGTGGTGCTTTAGAGAAAGGCTGAGCGCACTGGGCTTTTTGTCCACTTGCTCTTTTCCCCTTGGGGCTGGGGCCCTAAGCCGGGTCCGCTCAGGCCTGAATGAAATCTTTGGAAGCTTCTTAAGCTCTGAATGTGGGTTTTGTTCTTGCTATTCCTCCGCTTGGCTGACAGAAAATAGGTAACTGGATTAGGCCTCAAATTCAGAGTAAAGTGAACTCCCAAAAAAACTTTGTATGCCACCCCCACTATTTCGGCCCCCCGGTTCTCATGTCCACCCCTCTTCTTCTGCATCAGCAGACGTGGGCCGCTGGGGCTGTGATCTGTAAGATCGCGGGGAGATTAGGCAGAGCTGGGGACTCGCAGCCCGAAGGGGGGCTAAAAAGTAAGAGTGCTAAAGGCAGTTAAGGGCTCCTTAATGGGGGTAAGGAAGTGTATTAATCAACTCAACGCTACCAAAGCCCGGAGCTGCAGGGCCCGGCCGGAGCGATGTGCAGGTGGTCTAGTGCTCAACGGGGAGTCAAGGAGGGGAGGAGAGGAGGTTCAGTCGCGTACAATGCCACTATAAAAGATTAAAAACTTTGGGAGAATAGGACTCGCTTTGACCCGCCTCCTACTCTAGGAGCTGAGAGGATGGGTGGAGAGGAGGAGAAAACACACACAAATACACACACGCTAATGTACCTGAACAACAGTGCGGTTACAAATTCAGAAAAAAATGTAGGATTCGAGTAGACTCTTAAACAGAAATGTACAATCTGATTGGACGCAATGCTATTACGCACTACCAAATAATGTGTGTGCTAATATGAAGTCATGGAGGACTTCAGTGCTGGTTATCAAATATGTAAATCGGTTAGCGTGTGATTCCGACGTCTTTGTACACAAATATGTAAATGAGTGTGAATGACGCCTACGTCTTTGTACACGTTTGTCAGAACATGGTATCTCACTGACAGAAAGCCAATGAATATAGATCAGTAACTCATAACAGGAGGTACTTAAGTAAGTTGCAGGGGGCACAAAAACATTTAACAAATAATAAAAATAATAAACATTAATAAAAATATATATATTTTTGTAATTATTGGCTTGACACATTTTTCAAATTACTTTTTAAATTAATTCATTCATTAATATTGGTTGCCACTTTACAATTAAGTTCTATTTGTTAACAACATTACACTTCTAAAGCGTTTATTAATCTAATGTTTACTAATGTGAAAAAAAAAAAAAAAAAAAAGAGTGCTATAACGAACGTAATGCTTATAAGTATTGTTAACGCATAAATTAACATTTACGTGGTTTACGAGTTTGTCTTGTCACTGGGAAACAACATTAAACATTTTAAAACATATGAAAAAAAGTGTTCCATTTCTAGATTAATTAATGTTCTGTAATGATAATGTTATATTGTTAAAGTTATATTACATATTTTTTTCTTCAGACATTTTTTGTGTAGTGCTTGCTGATAAAAAAACACCTTACAGAGCACTGCTATGTGGTTGCTAATGTATTCTGAGTGGTTTTAGGGGTTTGTTTGGTTGCAAGCCAATCCCGAAAGAGCCCACCACTTTAATCACAATGTGCCTGGAAAAGTCTTGGGTCTACCTAAGTTTAACATTTAGGGTTAGTGGATTAGAAAAATCTATTTTCAACACTAATAGCAACGTTTGCCCTAAAAAGCAGAGCTAATAATGTTTGTAAATGTTATGAAAGTCTTTCCACAGTATGTTTTTATGCAACTATAATCACTTAAGCACCGGTACACATAAACCATTAACAATCATAGAGGACCTCAAAGTATACAACGAAAATGAAATCAGAGCGCTGAATCATTACATTTCAGCCACTGACAATGTGCTGCAGGACATTAGTTATATAAAAACTAAACAAGCCAACAACACGCATAAACGAAAGCTTGAAATCATCTCAGCAGCCTCTTAAATATTTTCCTGCAGTGGCTCAAAACAAAACGGCTTTTCCACTTTGCGTGCATTTCCACTTGGCAACGCTCCCTACAGGAATTCACAAGCACACATACAGTACAAGTCAGAGACACACAGTCATCAGCTCACGTCCTTGTGCCGCTGTAGATCTGAAGCTGCATAATGCGGAAGAGTGCAGAATACTGCAAGACCATTCGCCAGAACTGGACTAACAATCTCATAGCACTAGACTTGCAATGTGCCAAAAGTTCAGGAAGAGAGCGAGAGATGCCAAGTCGTCTCATTATATGAATCCCAAACTATCCCAGCTAAAATATTTATTAAGACATTAATATGGTTTCTTCCCTTCCGCCTCTTCAGGGTGATGCGGCTCCTCTCAGAGACATACACACACTCCTTCTCGATCTCTTACTCATAAACACACATTGCAGTATGTGCGCACGGATATGTCAGCAGCGCCGGGCTCTTATAGATATTGACAGTGAGTTTTTTCCATTATACACAGCAGCCTGGAGAGCAACTTCCTCTATTCACCACACCAACACTGATGAAACGCCTCAGAAACGGACGAGGTGTTGAAATCTCAGATTCACACTCACTGATGGCTATTTCATAGATTTTTTTTTTTTCTCTTACTGAGCGTGTGTGTGTTAAAAAACAACTTCATCTGGGCAACACCACAGAATTTTGTCCTCAATGAGAATTTATTAAGGAAGGATAGGTGTCAGAGTTAGTTTACGGCGATAAAAAGAGGGTAATTAAGAGAATCTGTTTACAAAAAGAGGGGAAGTGAGAGGTATGAGGGTTTTAAAGCTGACTTGATGCTAATAGTGCAGATAATTATACCTCAGTGTGCTTTGTGTGTGTGTGAAGGTAGTCTCAGAAGTGTGTTGACAGCTCACACACCGCTACTGAGTCAACGACGGTAAATGACAGTGCAAGGAGTGTGACGATATGTGACGTGGACGTCAAATGGTGATAAAACAAAGTGCTAACTTTCAGGAGACACATTTTATGTATTTCCAATTGATGCTTCCTTGTTTCATCCGGTTGCCTCATGGTTTTGCACTAGAAATTATTATTCTTTTTTTTTATTCATTATTTGTGCATGGTGTGCATAATGTATACACAAAATGTGTGTTTGACTGTGTATTGCATAATCTGTAAATTGATTAACATAAGCTGTCTGTTGAAGATCCTATTAAATTTCTATTAGCTTTAAGATTACTTGTATGGCTTTGCACTCTTAAAGTCGACATGAAACTTTTTCTAAAAGCAAGTAAATGATCTTATTTTGGAATAAATCAACTATTCCTTTTTCTAGGACGTTATCTTTTTTTTCTGTAATTGGTGAAACTGACATACTTCTCTCTGTTGACTCTTCTGACTCTGTCTCTTCTTTTTTTCCCAATCATTTAGTCAAATTAAATCTTAGCCTCCCGTTTTATAAACAACCAAAACATCTCAAAATCTATTTGACCAAGTCCACACCTTACTTTCTTCTTCTTCAAAAAAAAAAAGCCAATACTTCATTATTAAACTTTAAATGTTAATAAAATTGTAGTTAGCAGATATTTGTGTTTAAAATTGAAAATGACTTGTGTTTAAAATTTACTGGAAAAACAGCAAATTCATTGATGACTCATCCCGAACTGCACAGATTTTTGTCCAATCAGATGCCCTCCAGAACGAAAATGTCCCTTCTACTAATGGTTAATAACTGATGTACAGTAACTACACTATAAAAATGGAAAGAAAGAAATAAAAGAAAGAAAGAGACGAGCTAAGTGCATCAAAGAACAAAACCTCTGCGTATCAAGCGAGATGAAAAATCTGGATGGTGTCCAAACTCTTCACAGCCTCCTGACCCACACATGTGTGGCCCACTCACTCAGCTGCCTAAAACCCCCTCTCACCCTCTATTTCACCCCATATTCTTCTCTCTCTCCTACCCATCATCCTCCCTCGGCCACTCACTCGTATCGGGATGTGCTCCATCTCTCTTTCCTTCTGTGGGTTGCGATACTTCTCATAAAAGTCCCTCTTTTTCTTGTTCTCCCGCTCTTCCTTCCTCTCTCTCTTTTCAGCCGGCTCATCAGAGGCATCCGGGGACGGTTTCTTGGCTGGATCTGGAAACTTCTCCACCTCCAGAGAGTTCTCGTTGGGGTTCAGCACAATCACCCCGTAGCCCTCCTGAGAGACAAAACACATACAAATGAATAAACAAATAAACAGGCTCCAATGCTCTTTCTGATTGTACTTGAGTTGCCAAAACAAACCGGCCCTTCATAATAAAGCAAGGTGTCCGGGGAGAGGCATGTATGCCAGCGCTGTGAGTCACGGCATTGTGTGGCGAGCAGTAGAGGAGTGAACTGTTGGGAGAGGGATTAGAGCGGCTCTCGATGCGAACGGAGGTCAGTGTTGCTTTCATGTGCGCTCAAATTCAGCTTCAGCTTCAGTTAGCGCGCTGACATTCAGCGTAAAGAGAAGCAAATCTAGCTTTCCTCATTCCTTGTGAAATATGCCGGTTTACATGCTGACTTCTACTAGATTTTAAACTGCACCTGTTATTTTTAAGAAGAATTCAAAATGGTAATATTTTTAGAGGCATGTCTGATTTTAATTCATCAAAAAATAACAGCAAAATGAATGCAAAATTTAATTTATATTTTTTGTTGCAGTAGTTTTTAATCAAACAAAACCAAATCACAAGGCAAAAAAAATGTATAAAATTAATTCATTAAAACAATACACAAAAATAACAAAAAGGAACACATTTAAAGCCTTTAATACTTAATGGCATCAGTGTCTCGGTGGTCTTTTTGGAGAGCAGTCAGATATGTAACAGTCTGGTGCCAATTCTGCTGCCCAGCTCTAAATAACTGCACAGCCAAACTCCCGCAGAAGAAAATCAGCAAATCAAAGTTGTTAAAGTGAATTCTGATCCCAGCGTATGCTAAAAATATGACCGGTGCTTACAAATCTAACTTCAGTGAAAATAAAAG
>JAUMHQ010000053.1:14450837-14467108 GCA_032361165.1 Enteromius paludinosus
CACTTGATTTCTATAAGAAGTAGGAAACGATGGTGTTTGAGACTCACAGTATGTTATGTCCATGTACTGAACTGTTCGTATTCAACCATGCCAAGGTCAATTCAGTTTTCCATTCTATGGCACCTTTAAAATACATTTTTAATTTATTCTTAAATATTCTTTAGCTGGAAAATATGTATTTTCAGCAGTTATTACTTTAGTCTTTAGTTTGGAACGGCCCTTAAATCATTGTAAAACGCAGATTTGGTGCCAAAAAATAGTAATTCTTATGATGTTGAAAACATTTTACTGCTTAGCATTTTTGGGAAAACCATAATAATGCTTTTTTAACTACTCCCCAAGATTCTTTGATTATCTTTGAAACTTAAAATAACAACATTTATTTGAAATAAAAATCTTTTGTAATATTAAAAATGTCTTGGCTGTCACTTTTGGTCAAGCTAATGCATCCTCTCTAAAATATTAAATTCTATCAAGAAAACAAAAACATTTAAATGGTAGTGGATTTTTTTTTAATGCCATTTTTAGACTACTGCACTGCTAGCTTAGCAACATGCTAACAACGAACTCTCCCTTGTTGTCTAAAAAGAGCACTTCAAATCAGTCACCTACTTTCACTGTAGTTAGGATACCCTCTTAAAAGTCTCTGTAGAAAACTATGCAGCTCAATAGGTTTTGGAGCAAAGCTTTTCAAACAAACTTTTGACTGTATAATAAAGACAAATACACTTCACAACTGACTGCATGAGCGGTGAGAACATCCTCTTTCCCATGTACACCAATACGACAATGGCACAAAGGATTCGAAAATACCATTAAAAAACCTAAAGAAACTTTTTGAACCTTACCTGTTGGCTTTTATTTATTTTTATTCTTTTACATATCGCTTACTCATAAATCATAACACTGGGTAATTAATCAAACTGTCAAAAAGAGGACAGAGGAGAACATGTGGAGGTCGAAGGTCATCGCCAGACCAATGGAGGTCAGGGTCACAGCACATTCCTCATTATCAAGTTGGGATGAGAGAGGGCCGGAGCAAACAAAAGCTAAGCAGATGGAGAAGGGCGAGAAAAGAAGCAAAAAAAAAAAAGAGGGAGAAGAAAGGGGGGAAAATGACAAAGAAAAGTGAAAGAAGCTGTCAGCTGCCTGCAAATGAAGATGGGGAACTGATTCTGAAAGGGAAGGCTGCGAGAAGAGAGAGAGAGAGAGAGAAGAAACAAGAGAGAGAGAGAGAAAAAAAGAATGAGAAAGGGAAAAAAGAAAACTACAAGATGTTTCTGCCATATAGACACAAAATAGGGTGGAGAGTGGAGGATTGCCAGTGGTCTCAGAAGCCCCCCCGTCACACACACGCAGCTGACAGAGACGTGAGGAATCAGTAGTGGCAGATATGATTGTTATCTGCTTGTCTCTGGTCTTCTGAGAGAAAGGATAAAGCGAAGCGATACCTTTCTCTCCAGACGACAGATCAAGCCTCTAAAGACAGTTAGCAGGTTCAAAAACACAGAGGTCAGTCTTGTTCAATATACAAACCCTACTGCCACAGATAAGATGAGTGCTCGTGATAGCACCAACAAAGGGAGAAAAAAAGATGTAAGGGAACATAGAGATGACATTTTGCGGTGACGGCTGTCTACATTTCAGAAATGAAATTGTGCATTATATGAATACAGTACAGGGTCTTCATAAAGGTAACACATACGATGGTACATCAGGCCTAAATCAGATCCTCATCAAAGTGTCTTTTGAGCAGCTGAATATGTAATTACCCAAACATATCCCATTTCTTCATTGCGAGGCAAAGCAGTGTACTTCCAGGGAGAGAGAGAGATTATCAGCATTATGTCATTTCAAGCCATTATGACTTTATTTTTTACTTTTTGTTGAAAACCAGTAGAACTGTTGAATATTGAGCTGGTTGCTCTTCATACATAAAAAGCAATAAATATAGAAATGAATACAGGTTTGGATTGACATGAGCGTGAGTAAATGATGATCAAATTTCACCGTTATGTGATTTCATGAGTGAAAGACTCTAATAACATCCAGGATACCAAGATACAGTGTATTGGAGAGTAGCATTCTGCTGGTCATGTGACCAACAACTTGGGCGCCCCTTGAGCCAATCGCTCAACACAAAATAAAACAGCTTTAGGCTACTGATACAACTGCAGAGTGCTTTGTTAGGCCTTTCGACACATAGGAATTGCTACTTAGCCTAGCCACAATTAAAGTGTCTTGTCCTGTCTACTTTCGTATCAAAACTAGCAGCAGATAGCCATTCTGTAAAACTTTGAACCAGTTAACTTCACACAAACCCTCTCTACTTACACAACACGCATTCGTTACTCCGTCAACAGTAAAAACACAAAAGGACAAGAATGGCTACCTGGCAAAATGATGCATGGAACGTGAGCTAGTGAAAAAAAAAAATAAAATAAAAAAATAAAATACCTGCAAAACAATTTAAAAAGTGCATATGCTACGCAACTCCTGATATTACCATCTAATCCCACTCCACCACACGAAAGCTGAATTCTCAGCCGGTTCTCTATCAAAACATCACTCCTGAACGAGACATGGACCACTGCGCAAAATTAGCTGTCACCCTTTCCTCAAAATCTTTGTTAATCTCGTTTCCAGTGTTTGTGGATTTATCAGCACATGCATCAATGTCAGCTCCTTGGTTACTGAGGCGCACTACACGGGAGAAGATATAATTAAAACTGTTTGGGTGCCGAGCGAGGGGAGGGGTGAGGGTGGGCGGGCGGCAATGCAACATTGACGTCTTGTTTGCTTCGTCTTCGTCTCCTTACCCCTTGAGAGTCGTGAACGCATACAAGCGGCGATAACAAATATGCCAGCAGGATGAATTCGCTAGCTCTGACATCTCAGGTCAGCGTGTGACAGCACTTTAATGATGGACGCTGGTCCGAGAGTCCATCCTGTGCTGCGCTTCAGCCTTTAAACGACTATTTAAAAACATAAGTTCTAGCACTGCCATAAAACTGACCATGAAATGTCTCATTATTGTGCTAGAAAATGTAGCAGAGAAAGAAGCCCACTCCTATAAACAAACATGTTGACTACAAAACAGCCCTGTTCAGACAAGTCCATAGCTTCGAAACAATAATAGTTTTGTAGTATCTGTGCTACTTAAACTCTGCGCTTCCCTTCCAGCCTCCACTAACCAGCAATTGTGTCTTTTCTTTCTATTTCTAGTACCTGCCAAAGAGTGCACATATTAACAATTCAAAACCCCCAGTCTTCAGTGTCTGCCGTTGGGACCAGGAGCATGAAATGTCCCAGAGAGTCCTCCCTGAATGTGGCCACAGCAGCACACAGACCCGGTGGCTCGATGACACCTTGCCAGACAGTATACATGATCACAAGAGACAGACACTGAAAAATAGACTCGTATGTAAAATACATTCAGCTGTGGATGGGGGGATAAAAAGTTCAGAATACACTGAGACAAGCTCCCCAGAGTCGAACATGTGCAGGCGAGGTGAGGGTTTTCGAGAGAGAACTCGTTTTTAAGTCACACTTATACTCATACAATCACATCCAAAGAAACTCAGTGTGTTTATGTTGCATACAGTATGTAGTAAAGAAAGATAAATAAATAATATTCCAAGGTTGTGTATAACTTCTCATATTTGCGAAAGGATGCTGTAGAGTGGAACAGGAAATCATGTAAATGTCTTATAGATTTAAAAATAAAAATGTAACATTCTGATTTTAAAACTGCTATTCTGTTTTGTCATATTCAATTATAAACTTGTATAATAAAACTCAATTGCTCTCTAAAAAGGTCAAGCCGTCGGTTTTGGCGACAGAAATTCTTTAAAATAAACAAACAGACAAAAAAAATACAAAAGTTGAAAAATTAAGCTTATTGGTAAGAAGTTTTATTATTTTTTTAATACAATTTTAATACAGAGGGAAGGTCAAAATAGAGGAGAATAGAGAAATCCTTGCAAATTTCACCTTTCAACACTCTCATAAATTAGGAAGAAGTAATTTTTAAGGAATTTCTATTTAAACTCATACTAGAGAACAACAAAGTCCCTCTAAATCTCTCATTTAAAGCAAACCACTTCCCACTGAAATGTGAAAGTTGGACTACTTTTCCAGGTGGGTGGACTTGAGACTTTTGCATTACAAACTAATACCTCTTCCATCATATCCGTTCTTGTGTGAATATTGTTAAAGACTCTTAACTTCAATCACGCCAGTCTCACGCGAACACATTTGTAACCATCGCCGTTCCATTTCCCCCCATTTTAGACAAGTGAAAATCATTTTCTCTGGTAATCGACAGCATTGAGTCGCAACATTCCTTTAAGTGTTCACCTTCAACAAAGACAAGCACCGGCCCCTGTGACGGCTAAGCCGGTAAGTGAGTTAACAACGTGCACTTGAGGCATCTTTTTCATCCTCAACACTCCTCTTCCTCTTTCAGATCTGAACGCACAGACGCCTCTCTCTCAGTACAGCCAATAATCAATGCCATTTCAGGTCAACCCTCCGCTGAGCCTCTGACCAGACCTCTCGCTTTCATTCCCTGCCGGCTGGGTACGGGAAGGCTCATTAAAAGTTCAGAGTGGCTTACTTGCTGAAGCATTCATCAGCTCTAAATAAACAAGCTCTTTGGAGGGCAAGACAGCTTCTTTGGCTGCAGCGGCTAGACTCTGCAGAGCTTTAATTAAATTGGCAGACCAGGCAGCGGCAGAGCGGGAGGCCACGAAGAGGCCGTCGCGCGAGGGCAGGCGCTGCGATCTTTGGCCAGTCGAGGCCCTAAGATCTCACGTTCGCCGACAGAGACACCAGGAATCTCTCTTTTCCTGTCTCCGTCCATCTCTCAGTGATGAAGGAGGACAGAGCTTTAAGTGTACGTCGCCGGTGTGGCGGGTCACTTATTCCCCTCTTCATTAGCGAGAAAATGGACTCTCGTAAACGCTTGTTAAAATCCCTACCTACACTCCCCCGGTTAATGCCGGCCATCCATTTGTGTCCGTTTTAGCCGCCTGACAACGCTTTACGGGAAGATTAATTGTCCTGTGTCAGGCGACGACCAACCCCTGTCTCTCTCTCATTTCCTTTCTTCTCGGCCACAGATGCAATAATGGAGCCCGTCTTTGTCGTAACAGTGTGATTAGTGCCCAAGAAAGAAAAAAAGAAAAAGGAGGGTGAAAGAACAGGAGAAAAGAAGAGAGGGACAATGGGGGGAAAAAAGAAACCTGCCCTTCACAACTTTACACAAACGTAGATTTGGACCTGTGAATCCCAAACACTTGATGACATGAAGTGGGGTTATTAATTAATGAGGGGGGGGGGGGGTGAGAAGATGTAATGAATGGCTTATTAATATCGGCCATTTCTTTATTTATTTTTCTCAAACGACACATTATTTCCCCATTTGTAGAAACGGACGGGGGGGGAGAGCGGCGGACCCTGGGTGCGTTCCATCATCTCGGGCCCTCCGGCCATCCCTCTTGCTTATAGAAGTGACAATGTAAAGTGCCCGTCTCACTCCCTGAGCCGAAGATAATGGCTGCTCATTACCTGGCCATTCCCAGACACAGCCGCGCTCCGAAGCGACGAAACGCAAGCCTCGCACGGCCTTTCAGAAGCAGGGGAGTTGCCCATGAGAGTTTGATTGAGGACAAAATACCCCTCTTTTATTCTTGTCTATTTCTCCACTCTTTCTTTCCCAGCCTGATTACTCCAAGGGAAGCCCGACTCGCAGGCAATCCCCTTTTCCAGCACGTCCCCCCTCCACCCCCGAACAAAAAGAAAAAACGAGCGAGAGGGCCACTGAAGGAGGAAGGAGGGGGGCCGCTGTGTGACTGGGTGCTGTCTCATTAAAAGCTGGCGATTGTCTAATTGTCTCAAGCGGACCTCCGAGAGACTAGTATATTATACTCATCGCAATTAACCAAACAAAAGAGTTTAACCGCCCAGGCACTGGGGCCTAGGCAGAGACACGAAAGAGAAGAAGAAGGTATTCCGGAACGGCTGCAAAACGAGGGGAGGGGCCCAATTTGGGTCTTAGGACTGGAGGGGGACTTGGCCGATTGGCCAGATGTCTCAAGGAGATGGCTACAAGGAGCGGCCGGCCCGCAGAGAAGGGGTGGGGGAGGCGGGTCTCACTCGGGCTGCAAGCATGTGCTCATTTGCGGCGCACCTTTGTGTCGGACCTGTCTGTTTACAGCTCAGGCATGGGCCTAAACACTCCCAGCCTCCATTCACACCACTCGCCTTTCAGCCCTCACAGAAGCAGCCCCTTAAACCCACTTCACTACCATTTTCCCTCTCTCTCCCATCTCCTTTTTGTCCTCTCTTCCATTACATCAAACGCAGGAACAAAGGGCGCAGAACAGAAACCTTGGCCGCAGAATAGACCCATCACAAATATTAATTTGAAAAGGTGTTGAAGTGCAGAATCTACTTTTATGCACAAGGACAACTTGGGATCTCTTTTTTCCCTCGTTCCCCCCACCCTCCCGCTCTCTTCTTCAGCGGGGGGATTCTTTATGAGCTGCAATGAGCTTGGTTTTCAGCTGCGAAAGAAGAGGCAAAGAGGCTGGGAGTGCAATTATCCATCAGCAAAGGCTTCGGATTCAGACGGGCTAAAGACTCCACACTGGCCATTATGAGAGAGGGAGCTGTGAGGCTGCATTCACTCCTGCACATCTATTAAAGCGCAGAGGACAGACACGCTCACGCACACACACCGTCCCACATACAAACGCACTATTGGACACGTTACCATTTGACAAAAAGCAAAAAAGACAAATGAAAACAATTTTATTGTATAACCGTATTGTATAATGCTCTTTTTTTCCATCAGAAATGTCTAAACAACCCCTGTTACAAGAAGATACATTTACCTTAGAAGTGAAGCTGTGCAAAATAAGACTTGCTTTCAGATCTTGTATTATGAATTAACTTTTCTAACTCAGCTGGCAAATAGGGGAATATGTGATAATTAAATACAACTCATAGTTTTTTGTTTTTTTATGATTAATAAATCTAATAAATGCTCTAAAAATAATGCTCTCGATACTTAACTGTACGCATTACCACAAATAAGTGCAAAGCATTCTTTTTTTTAATAGTGTAAACCTTACAGATTTGTTCGATTTTAAAGAGTACGTGAAAAGAATGGACTGGATATCAAGCCTTGAAATATAGAAATAACTTCACTGAAACACTTAGAATGCTTTAATAAAGTAAAGCTTTCAGGTTAGTATTACAGTGCTTTTTGCATTACTTTTTACTTAAAAAGCTTGAAAGTCACCATAAACTTGGAAAAGTATTAAAACCTTTCCTTTTGTGTTGAAAAAAGGGGGGTTTGGAATGACATGACAGTGAGTAAATGATGACAAATGTGTTTTTTACAGGTGATCTATTTCTTAAAGAATGAGAACTATCTTGTTACTGTACACTCATGCAATATTTATCCAGGTGCTGTGGATGATAATGCAAAAGGGGATATAAAGCCATTGGATTAGGTTATTAAACACACCACTACATCTTTGTGTAAGATGTTGTTTCTGAGCGGCTGACTGTCTAAACTGGTAGAGGGCGAGAGATACAGAGTTGAAAAGTTGAATCTGCTTATGAGAACTGCCATTTGTGTAGCTCATGTTCCCAGGGTCAAGCTAGCTCATCATACAGACAGAGGATTTTCTCAAGGAATGGAAATAGGGCTGGTCAGTATAATAATCATGTAGAGTCGCTCGATGAGAACGCGTATCTTAGGTTTGTCTTTCTCTCTTCTCACTCTATTATTCTTCTGCTACAGCACTAATTCAATGAATCTGAAAAATCAACCCAACGGCCATTAATAGTGCTCAGAATCCACATACTTCTTGCATAAACACAAGAACACAAAACAAGAAGCGTATCATCTAGATCCTGCTTTGTAATGCTGAAAAACGTGGAGTGCATGGAGCTCCGGCTTTCTGATCGAAAACAGAACTGCCACAGCTAAGATCAAACCATCTCTCAGCGTGTTGGCGGCCCCAATGGCTGGGGCCCCTCCACAGGACCCAACCTCCAAGCACTGATCTCTGGGGCACGACAAAACAGCCAGCAGGGATCTCCATCTTATTCAAAGCATTAACCATCCCTCTATCCCTCCCTCTCTTCTTTTCAAACACATATACACATACAATTACTGGTAATCTGCTTAGTCCGGTAGACTAAGACTTTGGGTTTGCTAACATTCGCGGCAAACAGTTCTTTTTGAAGAGAAGCGAAAAGAAGGAAAGGCGGTTGAGGTCTCCAGGTGTCTGGTAATCGTCCGTAGAATTGGTTATTATTTGCCTCAGCCGCACACTAAGACTTAAATATTTCACACACTATATTTGTTCGGTGTCCAGAGAGGCCCAAATAAGAGGAAGAAAAGAGGAAACACAGAAAGCAAAACTATCACTGCCTTCAGGATTCATCAAAGAGCAGAATGATGTGAGAGACAAAGGAGAAATGAAATATAGCTGATTCTTTTTTTTTCTTTCTAAAAGCTCATTCCACTTCTCATTTCAGTGGCCACATGTTACAAGTCTTGATTCTGTCTCAATTCTATATATATATAAAGAGTTTTTTTTTTAATCTCTTTTCAGAAAGATTTATATTGCTACAGTAGGCGGAACACTCCATACCTCTGGTATTGTACAGTAGTGTCCAGTTATATTCATGCTACACTGTTACCAACATATGTTTGGTAAGATGTTTCAGCAAAAGATGAATTTTGTAGCAGCGGTTATTCTAGCTTCAGTGACACATTATCCTTCAGAAGTCTTTCTAAAATGCTGATTTGCTGCCCAAGAAACTTATTGTTACCAATGAAAACTGTTGTATTGGTTAATATTGGAAACTGTAATACCTTATTGAGGATTCTTGAAGAGAAATCTTTTGTAGCATAATAAATGTACATATTTATGGTACATTTTGATCAATTGAATGCATAATCCAGCTAAATAACAGTGTTCGAAACAAAAACTGGCAACACTATTTTACGGTGTCTATTTTAAATATTGTGCATAATTACATGCGAGTAACCCTAAGCCAAACCCTAATTCTAACCCTAACCCTACAGTAAGTACATGTAGCTAATTAATATTACTCCGTACTTAAATGCTTAATTACACTATAACGAGGACACCTTCAAATAAAGTGTAACCTAAAAAAATTATACTGGACCCGAACATTTTAATGATAGCGTATCACTTATTTATTTCAACATGAACAAGATATAATTTACACACCTGCTGCTAACCAACCAAATGACAATCAGTAACTACCAGAAGAGCATCACACAGCGCTGCAGCGTTTCCTTAAATGTGTGTTAAACGGTAAACAGCCTAGCTTGTGTGCACACATCTGTAAGAAATGTTTGGCTACCAGAACGCACTAACTGCACCAAAAACCGCATATAGTTAAAATTCAATACTTTTAGTTTAGTATTAGTCGTAATTATGCTAGCCCCTAAAGGAGACCTTTAAGTCATCTGAAAACCCTGGTTTAAATACAGAAGAGAAACTTGTAAAACACATCATCATTTATACAGACACAAATGTGTGCTATTTGAGCTGCAAAGTGTAATTTGTCTATTAAGTCTATTGCATACTGTATAACCTTTCTGGTATCCCTGTACGTCTGTCATGACAGAGTTCATGTTTTCTATAAGCATAGTAAGTGACTTTTTACAAATTAGTCTCATAAGAGTGTCTAACATTCTAATAATATCTGAAAAGTCAGCACTGTGCTTATCCTAAACAACATTTACTTACTAAACAAAATTACATAACATAAATCTAACATATAAGACTTAATATAGGTCTTGTTTTCAAAGAAGCAAGAACAAATATGTGCCAATGAGCTCAGAAATATATATTTAGTAATGTAGAAATGTATATATATTTGTTTTTGTTTAAAGCTGTCATTTTGCTCAGTTTCTCAGAAACCAAGACTTCATATCATCATTTTGCTTTTCAAATAAATGTATCTTGATTTAAGAATGTTTAAATATTATTGGCATTGAACAACAGTGTGTGTCAGCGCCATGGCTTTTTGAATTGAAAACTTTCTGCACTTATTTTGATGTTTTGCTTGTATTATTTTGGCTTGGACGATAACTACATGCCACTATGCAAATAAAGCCAATGACGATACTTTCACAAATTTCTAATCAGGATTTTGTTTGACTACTTTTGCTGTTATTTGGCGTCATTTGGTAATTGAATCTAAAATAAATCAACAAATAATAATGCAATACTAAATGATAAGGTCCAGTGCACCATCAAACCACCCTGCTCCCGAAAAACCCAATACTGTTT
This sequence comes from Enteromius paludinosus, assembly GCA_032361165.1. Taxonomy (NCBI): domain Eukaryota; kingdom Metazoa; phylum Chordata; class Actinopteri; order Cypriniformes; family Cyprinidae; genus Enteromius; species Enteromius paludinosus. The sequence continues at coordinate 14,461,190 of JAUMHQ010000053.1, forward strand.
TATTTCATAGTTTTTTTGAAAGCAGGAGTACTATCGCTCTACAATCTCTCCTAGATCTGAGCAAACATGGCCAAAGCGCTGCTTACTTATGCAGTCATTTATCTTTTCATCACAGCCAGCTTACCAGCTCTTTAGTACCTTAACATCATCCTGCTCTCAGGGGCAGCCACACAGGGCGCACTCCTAACAAGGGCTAATGCCACAACACCAGCCACAGAGAAAAGGAAAGAAAAAAAAAAAAGTGTACAATAAGAGAAAAGGAAGGAATAAATAAGAACGGCGCAAGGAGAAAGAGACAGTGGAAGCAAATGACCATGGACACACTCTGGTCCAACCCAGGTCCTAATGAATAAAAATGAAGATCTTGTCAAATGATGAAGTGACAGGTTAATTTGCAGCCCTAAGATGCAATGTGAACAAGCAGAGGGAGAGAGAGAGAGAGAGTGTGTGTGCAAGGGGGAAAAAAACAGAGGGAGGGAGGGCATCGAAAGAGAAAGGAAAAGACAGAGTTGTCACTGTACAAGAGAATACTGCCACCTATCTGTAGACCTCAGAACAGCAAACACAATCTCACCGTCAGACAGGCAAATCTCGCTTTAGATGCAAACATGCAGGGAAAACCAGAAAGAAGAAAAAGGGGAAGGTCCAATGAAAATCAGACAAGTGGAATTGATGATAAAAGCGGAAAGAAGATTAGATGCAGTCATTTGTGTTTGAGCGGTAACACACACACAAAAAAAAAAAAAAAATATATATATATATATATATATATATATAAAAAAAAAAGAAAAAAAAAGAAAGAAAGAGAAACAGGCAGGCTCCCAAAGAGGCAGTGCTATCAAACGCTCACGAGGTGCCTGGAGCTAACGTCTGCTCCTCTGCCAGCTCTCTGTGCCTAGAATGTGCTGACTGGCCCCTGGTACCCTTCGCTCTGACATTAAGATCTGCACACAGACCGGCTCAGATAACAGCCCACACACCTCCTGGGCCAGAATGCATGGCAGTTTTGATCAGAGAGATGAGCGAGCGGGAATTAGCTGCTTCCTTTTGTCCTTCCGATGTGTGTGTATTAAATTTATTCAAACTCCTTTTTTGCTTCAGTTTTCTCACTGGACATCAAAAGGAGACCCAACACCAAATTGAGTTGGATTGGCAATGATGTCCACAGAGAAAGTTTGAGATTATACTGTAACTTTAACTAAAACTGATTGTATGTACAACCTTTGACATCAGCAAAATTAAAATATGTATACAAAAGAAAAGTCATATGTGTATACACTAGGGATGGGAAGGTAACGATGTGATGCATCGGTTTAAAATGTGTGATTCGGATACAAATTGGCATTTGTATCACGATGCATCTTTTCTATCATATCTGTATCAGTAAACCCAGATTTATTTCTGTATAATTATTAGTAGACATACTATACTTTCATTATTTAGAAAGTGGAATTTGTAAAATATGTTGTGCCCCTATAAAATATACGAATCTTACAACAAACTTGAAGCGCCGACACAGTGTGGAGACTCCTCCTCTCACTCGGATTCAGCTGAACCTGTTACTGCTAGCGGGACGCCGGGTGAGCAAACGAGCAAAACGTATTTTCTATCGCCAGCAGCGCGTATGCAGAGCAGAAGCAGCGCTCGCTGATTGTGCTTTTATACTGTTAGCGTTTGTCCCAGATTGGATATAAGAAGAAATATTTCTTGAGCATCTAGTCAACTTATGAGAATGATTTCTAAAGGATCACGAGACACCAAAGACTGGAGTAATAGCAGCGGAAAATTCAGCAATATTCAGCTTTAAAATAGAAAAAAAAAATAATAATTTTTAGATTTTTTACAATTTTAATAATAATTGAACGTTTAGGATTTTTTTTTCAAATAAATAAGCAAAAACACCTTCACAAACATTAAAAAATCTGACCCGAACTCCTGAATGGTAATCTATTGTGTACATGGTAAATGATTGCCAGGATCCTGCTCTCAAACATCCCTTTACGACAGAATTAGCGATCATATTTGCCCTTCTATTTTCCGGGGTGGTTTAGACCTCAAATAACACTAGAAACAACTATAAAGATTAAGAGTCCAGGGTCCAGCACAGAAGTACTGCACTCATGGATGTAAAAAACATCTTGCGTGCCTGCATATCGAAACACAAAGCAAAGCGCGAAAATAACGCATATGCAAAATACTCGATATAAACCTAGAGATGGAAATCATAACCTTACTTTAAATAAAAGTCAACTAATTTAAGCTAGCCCCTTTCATCTGACAATAGCACAGTAGCTCCTAACTTTTTCAAAAGTGCCTTGATGTTTTTGGACCGCGTCATTAACTTTATTTAAAGAACAGATGAGTTTAGACCAAAGGAAACAGATGCTTTTATATTCTAAGCAGGGCTCACAAAACATCATCTCACAGTTACAGATATAAAACATGAAGGTAAACCCAAGGTAAAAAAGAAAGGAATCCTATTTCAAACCAACAGCGAAGGAAGTGCTTTAAAATAGTGCAGTCAGATTTTTTTTTTCTTATGCCCTCCACAAAATCAACAAATCTTCATCAAAACGAAATGTGATCTCATGTAATACCGGATATAATCTGAAATCTAAATGATTAAAGTCACCTCAATCCCAAATGCTTTACAGCTTTCATAACTAAAAATGAAAACACAAATCTGTCCGCGGACCTTTAGTTGGTAATTGCTTTACAACACAAGAACTATTATTTTTCCCCCTAGATGTCATTTGGGCCTGCCAATAACTTATTGGTAGAAGCATGTAGATGCAACACTTGATGGATGGCATTTGAAAACAAAAGCACTAACAGGGATGCCAAGGCAGTGGGGTTCATTGCTGGGAGACCACGGGGGCTTTATGGAGGCTTTATGATTAAGCTGGCTGACAACACACAGAGAAAGGACACTCTTTTAGCTAGCATCCGCACAGAGATACCAGAGCAAACAGGTCTTAATCACCCCACAAGCCCTGAATTTAAACACCACATACACAGCAAGCAGCTTCCTAAACCTGTCGCTGCATTTTCCATCTGAATCCAACCAACATCTGAAACACCTAACCTGCACATGACATCACAAACACTCCATGTCTATGATAAAGCTGTGAGACTGTGAGAGTGTTCTAGTACTCTTGTATACCATCACAGTAAAAAAGGAACTTCTTTAAAAAATGTTTAGGTTCTCTCAATTTGACAGAAAACTTAAAGAACGGTGACAATCAACAAACGTAAAAGAGATCTTAACATTAGAACACAACTAATTTACTGTATTTGATCCTATAAACTGGGAAACTTTTACAGTGATGGTACTAAATACTGTAATTACCATATTCATAAATCATGTTACATGGTACTTAAAGGAGCTTTATATAAAAAACCAGATTAACACTTTAGAATAGGTAACACTTGTTATCTATTAAATGTCTTGGGCGATATGGAAGAAATATCATATCACATTGTTTTCTGGGGAAATCACAATTCACTATTTTTATCACGATTCTTTTTCAAGGTGTTTTTTTTTTTTTTTAAGAGTATTTTGCAAATTACAGAGGTACAGTAGGGGTGGGCAATATGGCAGTTTTTTTTTTTTTGTTTTTTTAAATATGATTTTATCATGATTCTTTGTCATTGATTTTACTATTTTACAAGTTGTCTGAGCAGTACAGACAAACTAATTTCCCTTTTTTATAAAAAACAAAGCCTTTCAAGGTAACAAAGTACAAAATAAAAAGGGCAGATATTTAGGCCTATTGTCATTTTATCTTTGTTATTCAAATAGATACACATTACAAATAAACATAATATGAATAAAACAAACAGTGCTTTTATTTTAGTAGGTGTATTCCGCAGTATTGAATTAACAAACATGAGAGGTGAAACACTACATCCATCAGTTACTCACTCTCAGGTCATTTTTATCTGAATGAGTTTCTTTTTTCTTTTGAACATTGTATTCAATTCATTGAGGACCACCTACTGTTTGGTTACTTGAGGTGTATGTACTGGAAAAGCGCATCTGGACAGCACACATATGAAATGTGTAATCGGCAAGACTGTAAAGCGTATAATGTACTTTTGTGATTGGGAAGGAATAAGTGCTGTGTCCGGTGAGTGTAAATCTACCACTGAGTTAACACTGATGTGAATGTATGTCGCGTTGTACAGCATATTGAGATGGAGATGATAAAATAGCAAGATACTACGATATTCCTTAAAAAGCTATTTTTATTGTCCACGATCAAAATTTGTCACATCGCCCACCCCTATTGTTAAGTTTAGATATTGAGTAGGATTATTTATGTTGAATTAGGCATTAATGTGTGTTTAATTAGCACTAATAAAATTGCAATAGGCATGCTAATACGCAACTAATAGGCGTATACCAAAACCAGCTAATATAATGGAAAATGCTTTGTACTTTTTGCCGCTTGCTTTATGTCCAATAAAAAAAAAGAAGGCCAAGATACAGAGATGCAGTTATTCTGGCATGTTTGGCTTTAGTCTGAGAAGAAAACGCTCACAGCGTAGATGAGCTTGATAAAACGGTTCTCTAGCATCACAGGCCAAATCTGCTGAAGTCAGGAAAACAAAACTTTGGCGTTCTCCTCATTCATCCTCAACTGCTCATGTTTCTTTCATTTAGAGCAGATGAAAGCACTAGTCATCGTTATGTGGGCATCTTAATGTGCTGTCTGAGGCCTAAAGGGGTCAATGGCTGAGGTCGCTGAACTCACCACATCTAAACGTGTCACCCGTTTCAATCAGGAGAGAGAATAAAAGACACTGCAGAGTCACTGGTGGGATACAGAGTGCAAACATAATGAAAGCATTAACTAGAGGTGAGGTGGGAAATCAATGCAGTACACTGCTGTGATATTCCTTCACAACACCTAATCAATAAACTAATGATAATTAGCATCATTATTAGTTCAATGCCCTAGAAATGCTTCACTATTTACAAAAAGAAGCCAATGCCACTAGTTTATTCATAAAGAGTTTTTCTCCTGATGGCAGAAATTACCATAACACATCTGCAAAGATCTAAAATACCCTATTTGCATTCAAAGTCTGTCTTGTGTTTTTAAAGCTTATTGCTTTAAAAGAGCTAGCGAGAAACATCCAAACCAGTTTGTAGCAAATGTGGTATTTAATGCACTCAAACCGTTTTGCATATTTAGTTTAAAATATTCATCTATAATATAATAAGTGCTGTCAAATGATTAATCTTGATTAATCACATCCCAAATAAAAGTTTTTCTTTACATAGTATATATGTGTGTGTTGTGTGTATTTATTATGTATATATAAATACACATACATCTTATAATTTGAAAATATGTACATGTATTTACATGCATATATTTGTATTCCTATAATTTATATCATATATGAATATATTTAATACATATACATATATATATATATATTTATAGGCTAAACATAATAAATATACATAGCACACACATATTAATATTATATAAACAATTTTTGAATGCAATTAATTGTTTGGCAGCACTAAATATAATACAATACAATATAATTAAAGCCTGTGACAATAAACGGCAACATGTCACAACAATGAATTTAAAAATAATACCAATATCTATCACAACAGGGAAAGTATCATGATGAAACTGTATTTTGGGAGACCTAGCAAATCCCTCTCCTAATCTTTATGCATGCACATACAGTATAATAAACACAGCGAGCTGTGCAGTATGTAGGTTATTGCAGGCTCTCTGCACCACTCTCTGCATTGCAAATGCAATGCAAGATTGTACACAGAGCACACTAATTCTACTTAGTGCAATTAGCCCGTGCAATTTCTGACCATTACCGCCCGCTCCCGCAACGTGTGTGTTACACTCCCGCCCGCACCCGCAAAACTCTGAGAAT
>JAUMHQ010000053.1:14467208-14500518 GCA_032361165.1 Enteromius paludinosus
ATCCCGCAGTGTTCTTTTTTAGCCGCCCATTCCCGCCCGCAGCAAATTTCAAACCGCCCGCTCCCGCGAGATTTGCGTTGGGTCCCAATCCCGATGCAGCCCTCTACCGTGTTCTCCCTCCCTCTACCTCTCTCTCACTCTTTTCATGCACTTGGGATACATGGGCGTTTTAATTGATGGAGCATTACCGGGGCTTGCGCTTTGATCTCGGGCTGTGGAGAGAAAGGGGTTGCGTGTGGTTCGTGGTGGTCTCCCATCATACCTTTGGATGATCACAGACTGCTTTCCATCGGTTGCCTTCCTGGGACCACATCAGCTGTTTTCCTACAGCCAGCTGACGACTTTATTAGGCTCAGACAATCGCTTGCAAATACCCTAGTGTGCTGCTCCATAAACAGACAAAAACGTACAGCTACACGTAAAGGGAAAAGCCCAAATGCGCCGTTATCAACGGGTGAAGAAAGGAAATGTTTCATGGACCGTGGGATTTTAAAAGCGCACACTTGTTGCCCTTATTTTTTTAAATGTTCTTTCCTTTTCATCCTTCAATGGTTTTGTCAATCCCACAGAGCAGGCAAATATTTCCCAGCCGCTAGTCTTGAAAGCTCAATAATGTGCTTGTGGAGGATGAGACATTTCATGTTACACTGAATTCAGGGCTCTGCTTTTCTGTGGGTCGGCTGCAGGAGTCAATCAGGCATCGATTTTTGCAGTGTAGAGCTTTATTGTCAAAGGATTAATTGATGAATTTTTCATTTGATGAGTCAGGTACAATGGATGCTCACAGCCGTGCTGAGCCGAATCCTAATTTCACACTTCCAATCCTTCAGGGTTACGTTTTCTTTTTACCCATTCTCAAGCTTTATCATAATCTATTTGTTTTAGCACCTGCTGTAAAAGAATCCCAGAATCCCATACATACACATACGCACACGCTAAAGATCACAAAACAAACATGCTCAGACAAACCGCCTGTGCCTCTTGTTTGCCAAACGAAGATGCTATGTGAGTATGCGCATGCGTCGTGTTCTGCAACACTTTCCAGCCCAAACAAAAGCCACTGTACCACTGTTCAGAGCGCTCGGCTTTAATTCCCCTGGATCAAAATGTTAATTAAATCTAAGGACGGGGTTTAAGAGATTCAGAGACAAGTGCAAAAAAAAAAAAAAAAAAAAAAAAAAAAAAATGTGATACATGCATGAATGCATGAGAATGCTATGCTATTCGAGTATATACAAGTGGTTAATGCACTGTGTGAACAATAACTGCGTGATAAATGGCATCGACTATTGTCAGGTGTCAAGTGACATTCATTAATTCATACACCCAATAAATAAATTGTAACACTTTAAGGTCACACTTTATATTATGTGGCCTTAACTACTATGTACTTACATAAAGAAATAAGTACAATGTACTTAATGTGGTCATATTGTATTGCAAAGCATTTTTGCAGCTTTTAAGGTGGGATACAAGAAAAGTTAGGGACAGGTTTGGTGGTACGGGTAGTTGTAAGGGTGGGTTAAGGTGTAAGGTATGGGTCAACAGTGTAATACAGGTATTTTTTTTAAAATAAGTACAACGTAAAAACATATACACAATAACTGTATCAAATTATTAATTTAAATGTAAGTGCATAGTAGGTAAGGATACCTAATACACAGTGGGACCCACTTTAATAGAGACCAACTCTCATTATTAACTAGTTGACGCAAAGGTAATAGTTTGCTAATAGTAAGAATTAAACCTTAAAATAAAGGGTGACCAAATAAATAAATGAAAACACAAATATTACTATACTATTACTATAATATGCACATACATAGCCAAACAGATAACATACATAATACACACAAAGAAATGACATTGCTTGAAAATGTAATAAGTGCTATCTCAAAACTATAGGAATTTTATGTACATACTGAATGGGAAAGCAATCGGATTAAAAATGACTGGGCATGTCAATGTTAATTTACTATCTACAGTGGCCTTTTCTTTCTTGTGACATGTTCAATAAAACAAGCGGGCTATGACAGTCCACCTTCAGGCTCTGGTGTGGGACTGCAATGAGTTAACTTGAGTAAACAAATGCCTTGATTCCTCTCAGTCATACTTTTGCCATTTTCAGTTTGGCTAAAACAACAAAACCAGCTGTGGCTGCATGGCTGGTAGAAAAAATGTCTCTGAGGAGTTAAAAAAAAAAAAAAAAAGGGGAGAGAGAGAAATATATAGGCTCGCACATTGAATTCAGGCTAGTTTGCCAAGCTGCTGTCAGATGGGCTTCCAGCAAACCGCAATAACACAGCTTAGAAAAACTCAACACAATTTCGTGCTGTGAGAGGTTTTCCAATTGACTGTGGGGCCACCTGGATTGTGCGAATACACTTATTTGACAAGACACACAAAAATACAGAGACAAAGGAAGGGAATGTTGTAATGAATTTGAGAGTGCCGCAGAGTAAGGGGGAAAAAGCGAAAGCGAGCAGCAATAGAACGGTAGCTAAAACAAACACAGCGTGATGGCAGGCAGGAAGCCGAGGACTAGCAGAGATTGGCCCGCTTGTCAGTACAGTAGAGCAAATCGACAGAACACACTGAAGGAATTGCACTGAGGGAGGCACTGGAGAGCGAGCCCCACATCTCTCCATGTCAGGTTATCCCAGGGATCTCAAACATTGATGGACACCAAATGCCTTTAGCAGAGACAGCCTCAGTGAGCTCCCCTACTGTTCTTGGAGGAACTTTGTGACTGATAGGCAGACCAGGGCGCCCATATCTGCAAGTGTCAAAAGTGAGGGCGAGTAAGGAAACAGAAGAAGCCGGATGATCAAGTCTGAGAAGACCTGATGGAAGGTGCCATGCACTCTTAATGGCCAGAAGGTGTCAAGTTTTGCTGTCGAACTGAAGACCCCGGCGAGTGGGATGGTTGGCAAACCGAGATGCTGATTACCAGCAGGTCAAAAACTTGAGTGAATTGTGGCAGGGGAACGGAGAAAAAAAAAAGTTACCACAAAGTTTTGGCTTAAAATAACAGAACGCCGATTTTAATTATTTGACGAGAAGTGTGAAGATTTTCAATGGGATACGCATCATAGCATAGCAAGTTTCTTGAAGTGAGAAATGAGTAAAGAAATAGTTACTGTCGGTAACGAAATATCACACTCCTGCCGTGCCATCCCAAGGGGAGTAACTTTGGAAAAGGGCTGAAGTTAATCATCTCCCAAGGACAGACTATGATCCCTGTCAGATCATTCCCCAGTCTGCTGTGACCCTCACCCCATCTCCGCACACTCAATACATACCTTGAAGCACACGAGCACTCACACAAACACACACTTCTCTAGAACATCTTGCTTGCCCTTCACAACCAACTCTTAATTTCCTCAGCTCCAAATGTACCATCCCCATGCCTGTAAGGTAAACGACTCTCCCAATTAAAGCTGGTTAATGTAAGTGCCCATCATGCCACTGGCTGCAATGGCAGACTTCGTTTATGAAATCCAAGATTTTTTTAACCTTAAGCCTGGAGCAACGGACAGCCAAATGGAACAGCACTTACCCCCCAACCCCTGATAAAGTTATGCACCCATGCACATGGGGGGGGGGCTTTTCTTGTTGGATGGATGAGGAAAAGACTAATAGCAGAAGCAACAGGATTAATTGATGACGATCATATTATAAGTATTACTTACAAGCTTTGATACACTTTCTTTTTCTTGTTCTCTTGTCTTCCTGAAAAGGACAGAAGACATGACTTTGAGATCAACAGCACAGTAGGACTGCACTAACATCTTCCTGCATTTTCTCTGTCCATGTACCCCTTAAATGGGAAGCTTCCATGAAAATGCAGAGGGTTTGAAAGAGGAGTAGTGTACCATTCATAATTAAATACAGAAATAAAATTTCTGAATGTAAAACAATAAGAACTGAAGATTGTAACTAGGACTGAAGGCGCACGCAATGAAAAAAAAATCTAATTAAGGTTTGTGAAGGTTTTTTTTTTCTTTAAATGGTTTTCCAGACAGACTTACTGTATGGCAGAAGAACACTTATCCGTCATAGAAGTTCTTAAAATTTCAGCACAGTAATTTCTATATTGTCATTCCAAACTCAGATTCCAGTTCAACATCCTGTGAAATGTGGCCAGTTCAAATTCATGTTAATTAACAGCAGGCAAATTCTTAAATTCTTAAGCTAATAGTTGCTCATGTTTAAAGGGAGAAGAAAAGTGTTTTGGATATCTGGAAACCTTTGTCATACAAAACGCAACTAAATAAAGCACTGTTGTTCATTTGACATATAGAAAAGTTTGTGCTATGACTAAAACGATGTTCAAATTGGAAACAATTATTTAAAGTGAAGAGGTATTTCAATTATAACCCATCCCTCATAAGAGCTGGTAAAGTACAAGATCACATAGGAAATTCCTGGAAGAGAAAGGAGGTTGAAAAAAGAAAAAAACATCATCCAACAAGTGAAGGTGATAAAGTAGAATTCTATTCCAAAAGGTAATAGACAGTGCTGGAGCATGACCCAGAAAGCCAATTCACACACATCCAGTGCTGAAGTCACATGGTCTCAATCATTTTCCGCAGTGAATAAAGTGCTGTGCTATGTAAATCCTTCAGCCTATGCAGCCAGAAACTAATTAAGCCATTTGAAATAACATTGCAGGTATGTGTGTGCAATCTAGCCGAGCACTGCTGATGAGCTCTTCTAGGCCTGAGGCCAGCTTAAAAAATGTAAAAGAAAAGAAGCTGCCAAACTCTAGCTGAAAAAAGAAGCCTAAAGAGACTTGGTAACCTTCTTCAACAACAGCAAAATGTTATGCATTCCCTCTGAACACAAGATAAGAGATAAAGGTGTGTGTATTAGAGAAAAGTGATGGTGCAACTGGATGAAGGTTTACAAACTACAGTGGAAAACAAGTTGCCCATTACAGCAAAAACCAGGAAGCATGAAACGCAGACAGACAAACCTTAAAGAAAATACACCAAAGCTCAGGGCGCTTCTGTTGATTATATGGGGGATGAATGCACGTTTCAGTGTTTAGGGAGAACAATGCTTATTTTCCCATCTTCCAGAACCACAAAGCCATGCAGAGCAGCACTGCAGGGGCTTCATACCGCTTGTCGCTATCTTGGGAATTACAATGAACTATTTCCAGCCAAGGGTTGAAGAGCAAAGAGCCATCTTTCCCCGGCCCTGTTGTGTCTTCAGCTCAGAGGAGCCTTGCTTGCGATTGTTTTTGTGTTCATACACAATTGTTCCCATGGTAGCCTCTAGCTACATTTCTGCACTGCAGAAAAGACTGATATTGTGGTAACCCAAAGGTGTCCGCAAATGGATGCTTAGAAATCAATCTGGTGAGAGTCATGACCACTAGCAGAATAACAAGAAGAAAATAGGAGCAAGCTGAGGGCAAGGTAAAAGCTGGTTGATTCCCTTGGGAATCTTAAAGATGTTAACCAAGATGTTAACCAAGCAATCTGGGTTTGACCTCACAGTCATTCGGAAGAGCACATCTCAGGAACACAAAATAACGTGATACAAGAGCCGTCCCCTCTGACAAAGTTATCACATAAAACATGAAACAGCCTTGCTAACTCCATTGACTCTATATGTTTCCCAAAAAACACTGATCTCTAAAGTAACCCTTCCAACCCTAAAAGATAAACAGGATGCCCACAGTCCACCACGTTCCTGCATGTCCCGGAAGTGGGTCAGCCTTGGAGACTCAAGCAATGCACTGCTCCGCTTTCTGTTAGAGATGACTGAGTCTGTGGCACCGTCGCACTCACAGGAGGAGGTTGAGGGCTTGACTGAGAGCGATTGGACCTTTCTAGGTCAGATCCCGTGACATTGCTCAGCTGGCAAAAAACTGAAAAGAGGATAAATAAACCAGCGGTGCCAGGGGAATGGAGCTACCTGCGGCACACTGCCTCTTCATGACACCATGGGGCACCGTACCTCAGCATCTGAAATTATAGTTGTGCTCTGCTTTTTATTTGTGTTCTGTTCATTTTTTTAATTCTTTCTCTTTTTTGCATTCTCTCTCCTGTAGAGGGAGATCAGCCTGTGGACTTCAAAGAGCGAGATGTGCCAGCACAGAGGATGGAAGCGGGGGAAAAGAGAGAAAGACAGAGAGAGAAAGAGAGGGAGGGAAAAAGAGTGGAAGAGGTTGGAACTGGGTCACAGGCACTGCAGTTGACTCATATTGGCCAGACTATAAGAGAGATCTTGCTCTTGTTCTATCTAACTACTGTAAAGTCCATGGCACGGAAACATTTTGCACGTACCACTACTGACCTGCTGCATCGAGGTGCATCAATCTGTCAATATACTTAATTGTTACAACCAAGCAAGTAAATTTGCTGTTGGCCTGGCACCATGGACCTCTTCTTACTTTCAGCAGGAGCCAGCTGTTTTCTCAACTCAGTCCACAACATGTAGAGATAACATACCTTCGCTCATAAAAGGACACAATGTAGATAAGGAAGAGCAGGCCATGATGCAAATGGTAATCCACCGAGGCCACTTTGACCCACTTCAGAAAAACAGTTCACACAGGATTAGAGATTGCATAACCTTCCCAAATGCATTTCGGGATCTTATCCTTCCATGTTTACATAGAGAGCAAAAGCAAGCTGCATGGCTAAATACAGCATGAAAAAGCTGAATACAAATGCAAGAAACTACGTCTAGTGAAGTGAGGGCAGTGGTAATTCATTGTGCTGAGAAGTGTTGCAAAGTCCTGTGAGAAAAGCGCAAGGTCATTAATGGGAGCAGTAAACAAAATCACTTAAAAAGGCGATGGAAATTCATGCAATACGGGGAGAAAAGAAAACCAAAAATAAGGGTTGGGGCATTGAAAACCATCCTCTTGACTCTGGAAGCCAGTAAAGCTGAAAAAACAAATACAAAACAGCCCCAAAAGAACTAAACGGAATTTGGGCTCCAAGGGTGTGAAGGGAGAGCAAGGTCAGCGAGCAGAAAAAGCCGCAGGGGCAATTTGTCTGTACACGTTGTAGAACATGACTTTGTGACTACTCAGCTTCACTGTAAACACAAGTCGGTTAAAAGGGAGACTGGATGAGGGGTTTCAAACTTGAATAACTGCCCGTGAAGGACAAAGAAAGCGCAGGATCACTTCTCTGGCCCTCCACGCACACAGGAGGCTTACAGGGACACAGAATGTTTATCAGACTTGTAAGTTATCACCAGTTCTGTGCTGGAGCAGCTCAATAACATCAAAAGCAAGGCCATAGACGCTATCACGGCCACTCGTCCTCCACTACAATGACCCTCGATAAAGAGGCATAGCCGGAGCTGGTCCTCTCAGCCCCCTGCCACCCAACACAACACAAGCACACGCACGCACGCACGCACACGCAGCTACACACATGCATACTGATAACAGACTCCAGTCGTGGAGGCATGGGGGGGTTGGAAGTTACATCTCTCCTTCTTCCTGTGCTTTTGAGAGAGACAGGGTTGTTGCACTTCAAGGACCACCGGTGCTGCTTTCCCGCGACAGCAAAACAGTGCGATAGCATCTTCTCAGCCTCAGGAAGCTCTTCTCCCCTTCACTGGCTCTGCTGATGACATGCCTGTGTTGATTTCCAAACGTGGGATTGAGGGGTTGCCGTTCCGATGACTGACTACCTCGGGAGGAAGAGGGTGACAGCACATGACAGCGTACGGTGCGACTCGTAACCAAAAAACTTGACATAAGCGCAAACAAGTCAGCAGAGCTCACCAGAGTCCTGAGAGGGATAAGGGATACACTGTCAGCATATGCATGGGTAATGACACATAGCACTATGATGATGACATGGACGACTACAGACTCTGGCGCTGTTGTCAGGTTTAAATAACAGTGGAGGATAAGATAGAGCTACGTGAGCTTATAGGAAACACAGGGTATGTCAACACAAAGAAAAGGATGATGACATGTTTATGTGCACGTTGGGTGACACTACTCGAAGCAGACCTGATGACCCAGGGGTGGTACCAGATGACACAAAAGTGACACGAGTTAGTTGAGCGATAGACAACACAAATTTTATTTCCCATTAGAGACTACGTCCTACTTAAAGGTAGAGTTCACATAAAATTGATGACGATTATATCAGCATATGTACAAGCTTAAATAAAGTCCATATTCCCCCTTATGTTCTTTCTAACAGGTATGACATTTTTCAAAATACTGATTTTGTGCTTCACAGAATACAGTCATAGGTACACATCCAAATCTTAAGCCCTATTAGAGGACAGGACTAGTTTTACATGGGGTCATAAGAGAAATTTGCTTTTCAAAGACGCACTTTGTGATTTTAATTTTTCTCATAAATCCTTGGTAATAATTCCAGAGCAAACCGCCTACTGTTTTTCAGCAAATTCAGTGATCCTCTGAGAAATCGAAAGCCATCCAAATGCAAATGTCTGCGATTGCAACAATATTTTTCTCACAACTCATTTCCTTGCGTGTTTTGGCCAACGTGAACTACCATAGATGCTTTAAATGCGCACATTTTGTGTGCCATTCATTTTGGATATAGATAAGTTTAATAATAGTACTACTAATAATAAAGAATCAGATTGCGTGAACTGTAAGACTAGCTACAGTAAAACCAACGGCAGGTAAGATTAATTTTCTTAATTTCTGCACTCAAGTACATGTTTTAATTACAATGTACCCTTATGATAATTAAACATGCTTGTTCTAGTTGATAATATAGTTTCTGACTATAAACAATGCACAAATACAATGTGATCTATGCAATCCCCAGATGTAAAAAACAGACCCTCCCATCTCTATAATAAAGTCGTCAGGTGATAAGAATTAAAGTTAAAATGTAGTTTTGAAAACTAGTCCTGTCCAAACAGGGCTTTAGTTAATAAAGGTGTTCAACTAAAAATAACTACTGATTTGTACTTTACAATGAAGCTTGATTTTTTTTTTCTAAATTGTTTTTAATAGGTTAACTGGCCAAATTTTGTGGAGGAAAACCAATGCCACTCACTTCCTGTACCTTTATTTTAAGACCTACAAAATGGTTGGTTTATTACTGTCTACCAATGGACAACATGCACACTAATAAGCACACATATAAAAGCACATCCCCCAGAAATAGGCAACAGCTCTCTAAATACAGCAACTAACATATTTCAAGCATTTTCAGACATATCTCATAACTTCTCCAGCATACACCTTTGCAAACTTCTCACCAACTCTTTGCCAGTCACACATAAAAACACACACCCACGACCACCGTCACCACTAACTCCTGTTCATACACACACAAACTTTTGAGCAAACACTCATAAGCTCTCTCCCTCTCTCTCACACACACACACACACACACACACACAAACAGGCAAAGGGGGAGCTTGAGGCAGTGAGGCACCTGGCAGTGGGAGGTGATTGAAAAGGCACTAGAAAGGTGTCAGTGCATCACTATAATTAGCCCTGTTGATCCTGCAGAAATCCAGGCCCAGGGTGCTGTTGCTGAGACACACACACACACACAATCCCTGGGTGGAGTGAGAACTTGTGTGTCTGTACAGTTGACAGGGGGTGGCTTTGGGCCTCGTACTGGTAGAAATGTGTCTACACAGGCACACACATACACGCACACACACTTGAACGGAGCACTTTTACTCCCCTGGGGGTCCGCTTATCAGCCGCAGTCTCTTAAGAGTATGTGCACTGACACTTGGCCTCATGTTAGTCTAAATCTAGTTCCTGAGCTATACTGCAAAGGAAAAGATGTCTCTCAAAGAGAATCTTCATTCAAAATAATTTAATATTGTAAAATTTACTGTTTTTCGATGTTGGGCGAGGTTGTATCACATGTACCAAATTGTTTTTCTATTAGGGATGTTCAAAAGCTACTTGCTGTTAAAACTGGATAGTCAATGGACCGTCTGAATGACTAGTCAGTTTTAAGGAAACCCTGTTTAACTATATCCTGGTCTGCAAAATACTGAACTATATCTTTGCAATAAATGAATGCTAAAGAACATTACGTCAGTTGGATAAAATATAACAAAATACAATAAATGCACTGTCTCTGGGCTCAAACCTCAACTCACTTCACTTGAGAATACTACCTCAGCAGCCGTTTATGAGCACTGACTAAAGCTAAACGTTGAAAACTGCTCGCAGCTTCCCAAACACAAATTATGTTTATTTATATTTATATTTTCATGGCCTGGCAATCAGAGTTTTCGGTGTGGAGGTATCACATTGTGAATGTATATTGCTACCTTTCATTGTTTTTTCGTGGTCATTTGGACACAGAAGCGCTGATGTGTGAAGTCGGACTTAACAAGCAGATACAGTTTTGATGCGTCACATTATTTGTTTCCAATGTAGACATGGTGAACCAGTTTCTGTTAGATTATTAGCATGCTCAATATTAATCTAATTTAAACAACTTATGATTAAAATGTACAATTTTAACGATAAAATTGTAGACAAGCTGACCTTACTTATCACTCCAATACTGAAATGTTGCTGCACATTACTTTTTTGACCCCATTACATAAATTAGGGAGTCTTCTGGTTTTACTAGGAGTAAATTTAAAGTTTATACTATTATCCTAACTGAGGTCCTAATTTTTGAAACAAATAAATTACTGCTTCGATAACAAAACTTATTTAAGGAACCGTCCTCTTTAGTTTCACTAATTTGGAGCTATATTTTGTTAATAGCTTGTAGCTGTATTTCACAAACCTGTCAAAATGGCAGTACTTTGTAATCTGGAAAGGTCCAAAGTAGCTTCCTTAAAACTGATTTATAGCTAAATAAATGCTCAAATAAACATCCTAAGATGTTTTAAACTACGTATTGAATATGAGAAATAGAGTGGCCATCAATTCACAAGTACTTCCTGTCCATCCAAAATTCACCAATGACCTTATGCTGGCTTGAGTGTAAAGAAAAAGTACGAGCAGCTGCTTGAAAAGTGACACATTGAGACCAGCCATGTGTCTGTCCACAGTAATCTCAACTCTTTAACCCTGGGGAGTGCCAGGAAGACACTGCTAAGAGATCCTTCCAGAAGTGCCAGTGACTGTCATGTGAACGTGACTCGCCCTGTTCAAGTGGGACTACCCAAGTCAGATTTCCATTGCTGAGACCTCAAAGCTCTGGGACTCCTCCAAAAGTCAATTAGACACTTTCAGTCAGGTTTAATATCACTTTTTTTGACTGTCCACAGCCAGGTGGGAAAAAAAAGCCCACCAAGGGACTGATCCTGGCAATGACAGAGTTTGGCTTCTTTATGCTTATGGAGAGGTTGTCAGTGACTCTCAAGGACACTTGGAGTATGTGTGTGTGCGTGTGTGTCTCGGAGGGGAAGCAGGTACGCCTGTCGGAGCGTCTGGCTGCTCCCGGAGCACAGGGGCTTGGTGACATCGCCCGAATGCTGATGTCTCCCCCACGCTTTCACCCGGCGACGCCACGGCTCCCACTCTGACTTTCAGCCAAGAGAGCGAGTGACAGGTCTGCACACACACACAGATTTGTTTCAGAAGCTTGCTTTTTTCCCCAGGTCTCAGGAGCTCATTCACAGGTGGTGGTAATAGAGCTGAATATTTCCTGACAAAAACCTCTCTTTCTCTGGGCGTCTGTCTGACAGGTGTGTGTTAGCAGAAAAGGAGGTCAGTGGTGCAGCCACTAATTTAACCTTTGGATGTGTAATTCTGACACTATTTAGCGCCTTTGGTTAAAGACTCAGACATAAACAAACCAAAGACAAAATAAATGCAATTTTGAAGATGGTTTTCAAATGTGCAAGCTTACCATGCTTAGTCAATTATAAGCCATATGTAGGGTGACATCGCTTTGTTCATTTTAGGAGGTTAAGCAGCCAGGCACAGCAGCCCCGATTGTCAGAGTGACCTGAAATGCTGCTGAAATGTTACATGATTCTTCTGAAATCATTCCAATTTTGATTCAGAATAAACTTTTCTTCGTGTTATTCATGTGGAAAACAGGTGTGCTGTTTAATAAATGTTTGTGATGTTTTGGATGATGAATAGAAAGTATTTATTTGAAATGGATTTAATTAGGATTTAATTTAATAAGGTCCAAATCTCGCTAATTACTACAACTGTTGCATCAATAAACTCATAATTTGCTGCTTATAAATAGTAAGTAAGATGGTATGCTTTTTAAGTGTTGGGGAGGATGTACTGTAGCATATGGTCATGCAGAATATGTGCTTTTTAAGTACTAATAAACAGTCAGCATGTTAATAATATGCATGATAATAAGCAACTAGTTATTAGGTGTTACCTAAATGTCTTTATTGTAACCTTTGACAAATGTAAAGCATCCATACTGAATAAGTATTAATTTTCTACCATGCATACATAAATGACAAAAACACCCATAACTACTACGTATATATGTTGTGTCATACTTTCTATTTCCTGACATATATCGGGAATACGTACTATATGCTTCTTGATGCCTTAATGCTTGCATTCACAGTAGTTTTAGTTAAGATAAAGAAAACGCTCAACAGAAAACTATAGTTGGTGAGATTTTTTCCCCTCAAAACAGAAAAAAATGTGTGACCAATTGTTTCTGCAGCTGTCATATAAAGAGACAGAATAAGTATGTTTTCGTAACAGAACCAATGAGAATTTAGTGCTAATCATAGCTACAGTTGTAATAAACAAGATCTTTGTTTTATATCTCTACGCAAAAAGCCTTCACATCATTCATACTGCGCATTTAAGCAATTCAGATGCTAAAAAGCCAATATCTTCTGAACCAGTCCGCCTTCTAAAGAGCTGTGTTCATAAAGGAGCGGCAGCTATTCAAAACATTTGGAACGAGGCCATGCGGTCCATCTTCATTATCATGCACTAGCCTTATGGAAGCGAAGGTCTCTGGACATCTGAATGTTAGCCAAAGGTCCTTGAGAACAGCCATCCCTCTCCCATATTTATTATCATTTTCCAGTAATGCAGGGTGAACATAAAAAAAAACAAAACAAAAAAAACCCCACACACATTCATTTGTTCTTCTCTTTCGTTGAACCATAGAATATGGCCAAGACCCAGTTAACCCCTATTTGCGCCAACGGTTCCTCCCCATCGATCAAGCTCTCGCAAAACAGGCCAATTTGCCCGGAGAGCAACTCTGGCATGTTTCTTTTTCTTTTTTCGCAGCTAGGTTGAACTTTGACCTCCTGAGCGGTCCTCCACGGGTATCTGTATGGCTTCATTTTGGTTTCCCCCATAAACTCAATTTCCTGCAAAAACTATGGCGAGTCTGTTACCTTGACCTCGACAAAGCGCAGAGGAGAGGATGGCATGAACAATTTTACAGATCCAGGACAACAGAAGAGCCCTTAAGTCTGCCAAGAACACAAGGAGAAATTCTAATCGATACGTTGGTATGGGCAGCTTTCATTTGAGGTCGGATTTCTGCTGTAGTACATTGTTAAAAGATTGATATAAAGGACAATAAAAAAAGACTCTATTAATAGTACTGGGTTATATTTTATACCGCTCTCTTCCCTTCCCTCTCTGTCACACTCACACAAACACTTCATTCAGCCTAAGAGAGTCGTCCCATAGAGAGAATGAGTGAAGACCTACCTCATACACTGCCACAGGCATTGTATGAGAGAATCTAAACAAGGCCATTCCATTGGGACTTTCACACACTGCCCGCAGCGCAGAACAACCTACTACACACCTCGCCGCCTGCCTCTGCCATCATATCATCAGTTCATTTTGTAGCAGAATCTAATTATCAACACTCTGCTAATGAGTGAATGATCCCCAATAATGGCTTTCTTGCATTGGTCCAATAAAGGTTTTAAGCTCTCTTACAAAAATAAAATAATGTAGCAATACTGTGGTCTCATGTGGTATTACTACGGTACTGTGGCCAATGACTTGACACTTTCTTCCCCCAGATCTACTAACACAATAAACATACTTGAATTAACCTCTTCCAAAATGCTTATAGTTTTATATTTTTAATATTTTAATTGCAATTCAGTTTGATATTTTTGTAACACATATAACAATATCAATATAAACAATATAAAAATTAACACAAATTTTTTTGGAAGTAGTGAGGCACCATTTTTCTACGATTATTTCTTGGAAAAGACATAAATTGAACAAAATTTCCTCACTGCTTATCAATATTTGAAGTAAAAAGTTGTAGGATCTACAAAATTCATTTTGTGTCACCAACATGCAGTAAGAAAAACCGAAACAGGAAATATTACAGAGAGGACCCCTGAAGGCCCTTCTGCCTCATTAAATTTTAACATTTAAATTTTTTTTATACAACTTTAATGACAGGGTGGTAAGACTACACAATAACATATAGGTATAAAACATACTCATTTGATGATCACTCATTACCACTGCATATATTTTATTAATGTATCTTAAATATAAATAAAATACCTACACACACACACACACACACACATATTATATATATATATAGCTTCATATGTTATTTTATTTAAATGCTATTTGATATTTTATTATATTTTAAGTATAAATTTATAAAAAAAAAAAAAACACGTATTACCATAGCATTTTACTAATACACCATCCCCTTTCTATGATATCATCCCACCCAAAGTGATGGCCCATAAATCTTTGGGCAGTGATGTGAGCAGCTTGTCTGATGGTCTAGACGACATCAGAACAATCTCTGGTGGGATACGATGAGCGAGTGACATTTGAATACATTTATGCATGTGTATATAATGAAAAACATCTTGCTCTTAGGTAAGATGTGTCTGTGTGAAAATAAGATGACACGGAGCTATATGGATGAGCATCTGATACCTATTCTGACTGTCAGATGAAGCTACGGAGGTGGGGCGAGTCAGACAAAATTAGGCGGCAATCAATAAACACTGAAGGCGCTCTCAATGCTCACATCTGCAAAGAGAAACGCCAACTCCTAAACCAAGCCTCGTCTGCAACACACCTCACCATTAGGACAATTAAATGGCAAATAAATCTTTTAACATCTAACAACATGGCAAAACGCTTGTCGGAGAGTGAGAGAGCAGTGAAAACCATAAAAAAGGGAAGCAGAAGAAGCCACAGCCAGTTCGCCGATGAGACTCTGCACCGTTAAGCCTGGGGAATAGGGCACAAAAATAATGTTTTCTCCTCTTTCTGATCAATTTTTAATTTAGCCCAGCTTGCCTGCACTCTTCCCAGGCTGGGGTGTGGTAATTATTGCATTTTATTGACAGCGGTGATTCCCGCAGGGGGCTATTTAAAAGAGTTTTAACCCCAGAGCAAGTCGCTCCCTCACATGGCCCTTTGAAGGTGTCAAGTTCATTGATTTTAACTGCAGGAAATGCTGCGCCTTCCAGCAAGATGGAGAACGCTTTACCCCCGTGCTGGGGCACAGTTACCCCCAGTATCCCGATGCGCGCTTCTATATCTAGTTAACGTCATGGAGGGGCACCAGTTTCCCCCCCTCATACAGGAAGCGTAACATCTCTGATGCTAAAGGCTAGCCCTTAGCGAGCTAACTATGGATCGACTGATAATCATAAATGCAGAAGAAAAAAAAAAAAAAACAGGTCCCCAGTCAGTAAAGAGAAGGGGAAAAAAAAGGAAGCAGGAAACTTAAGGGATTTCAGGCAGAGAGGACAGCGATGGCATACAGTATCACACCGAATCTGCAAATGACAGAGGGAGAGAGGGAGAGATAGTGAGCCGATTTTGAAAAAGACATCAATCTGGTGAAAAAAAAAGCAACATGACAGAAATTAAACAAGATTCCTGTGTTTGAGTTTGCCCGCTTCCCGGCCCCCTTTCAGCCTCCCATTGAAATTCTGGGCAGATACAAACCCCTAGGCTTTTGACACACTTTTGAAAACACCACACCCCCTCTTTCTTTCTAGCAAGTCTCCAGAGTCGCTTCTAACTGACTAACAAGAACAGGGAGGGGGGGATGGGGGGATATGGATCTTATTTTTTATTAAAGACTTTATTCTTAATGAAATGCAGTTGCCCTTTTTTATTCCTTTTTCTGACGTTTTCTTTTTTTAAGCAGGCAACCGACTGTCAGCAGCAAGGGGAGGTTTGGGATATGAGTGTGTGTGTGTTTGTGTGTGTGTGTGTGTGTGTGAGAGCGAGAGCTATATGGGGGTCGATTTGGGTCAGGGAGGAAGGGGGTAGAGTTTACAGAGAGGGTTTGGGTCAAAGCAACAGCAAAAACAAACATACAGGCCAGAGACTGGAGCAGAGAAAACATGGATAAGGAAAGAACAGGACAAAGAAAAATAGATTGGAAAATAATAGAATTGTGACAAGTGGATGAGAGATAGTTTTTGGGATAGCATACTACTTTTGCTACTTTTATGCAGTATACATACTCAAAAAAATGCTAATTTTCTCTACGTACAGATGACCAACTGCATTTGAAGAAATATATCCTATAATGCAACAAGCTCGCACTGCCAAATCTACCAAAACAGACATCTGGAAGTTTGGCATCAGAAAGTATTAGTTTTATTCAGCAAGTATGTAATTGTTTTAAAGTGACAGTAACATTTCTAATAAATTATGCTATTTTGTACTGACTTCCACAAACAAAATATTTTCAACATTGTTTTTAAAAGCAACAAATGCACTGAATAAGCAAACTGATTTCTGAAGGATCATGCGGCACAGAAAAATTATTAGATGCAAAAAGAAAGAAACCACAGAAATCATTTTAATAATAGAACACACTTATTTTTCAATTCTAGCAATACTTCACAATATTTATGTTTTTACTGCATTTTCGATGCATTCAAATGCAGGCTTGATGGGCAAAAAAAGACGCTTTTAAAAACAAATCAAAAATCTTACCAACCCTGAAATACTGTATGTAGGTGGGCACTAGGTACTGTATAAGAAACAAAGTATGCAGTATGCAATCATTCCTTTCCAAACATACTGTAGTCAGAAAAAGAGAAGGGATAGCGGGGAAAAAAATCCTGCAACTGTATATTACAGATAAGTAAAATAAGATTGGATGGGATAACAGGGATGAGGAAAACTGAATAAAGTAGGGAACGAGTGAGTGAACCTGCGAGGGAGAGGGAGGGAGGGAGGGAGAGGTGTTGGAAGAGTTCCAGTATATTTATTGCCTCTGTCAAGAGCTCGTTTTCACTCATGCTTCCTGAGAGCCACTAGAGGGAAAAAGATCTCAAGCTTCCTGCATCAGAGACAGAGAGAAAAAAATCCTCTCACCTTTCCAGTCACGTCCTCACGTTAGCCTCAGCTACATTTTGGCTGGGTCAATGTCAGAGTAACTGCAGGCTTAACCAAGATGCTCTGAGTGAGCAATCAATCCAGCTCTGTCAGAGAGAGCGCGACCGAGACCAGACGGGAGCAGAGGGGTATGCTCATATGAGGTTAAATCAACCATCTGAAAATACTGCAGCAAACAATACATTTACCGCACACCAGGCACGTGTCCTTGTATTCGCATAAACACTGAGCTAGTTTAAGCCAGTGGTCTAAACTGGTCTTGTTTTAAGGGGTCATAGATCACCCACAACTCTGGTTAACAGAACTTGAATTCTGACCCTGCAATACGAGTGAAGTCAAAATCCCATAGTCTTTCGTTTCTCCAGCTTTTTCTTGCTCTCTTCTGCTTCTGACAGGTCACAAGGTAATGATTGTGCTACCATGATGCAACAGGCAGAGCTGTCGACTGTCAGGAGTTAAACTCATGAAGGAATAAGCTGTCATTAAGCAAGCTTGCTTTCTTTCTCAAACACACACACACAAGTTCATACGCATTCGCTCTCTCTGCAACCGAGCTGTCAGACTCCGGCCCTGTTTCCCAGCGCTGCCACGACGGCCTTCTGTGGACACCCATAGTCTGTCACACGCTCTCCACTGTGGGAATAATACACAATCTTCTCCTACACAGTAGCACGTAGTCAGTGGTGTGTGACCAGCTAAAGTCCTGCACACATGCAGCAGCTGGATCAGCAGTTATAGAGTTTCTCTAAAAAATTAATGGTCATGTAATGTTTCCTTCATTTCATTACAACACATTAACATTTTACACCAGACCCAAACTTTTATACTTTTGAATTATATCATTTTATTTTATATTCAGGAATTACATCAATACACTACCAGTCAAAAGTTTTAAACAGTGAAATTGTTACTGTTTTTTTAAAGAAGTCTCTTCTGCTCACCAAGCCTGCATTTATTTGATCCAATTTACAGAAAAAAAAAATAAAATTCGGTAATAGTTACTATTTAAAATAACTGCTTAATATATGAATATATTTTAAAATGTAATTTGTTCTTGTGATTATAAAGCTGCACTTTTAGCATTATTATTCCAGTTACATGATCTTTCAGAAATCATTGTAATATTCTAAATTTGCTGCTCAAAAAAAAAAAAAAAAAACATTATTACTATTATTATTGTTGTTATTATATTAAAACAGCAGAGTTTAATTTTTTCAGATCTCTTTGATGAACAGAAAGTATTTATTGTTACTTTAATACAATTTAAATTGTCCTTGCTAAATAAAAGTAATAATATTTATTAATTAAAGAAAAATAAGCTTTTGAATGGTATAGCGTATGTTAAAGATACAAAAGATTTTTATTTCAGATAAAAGTTGATCTTTAGATCTTTCAATCATCAAAGAATCCTTAAAAAAATGCACTCAACCATTTTAAATATTGATAATAACAACAACAACAACAACAAAAATAAATGTTTATATGCAAAACAGCATATTAGAATGACTAATAATCATGTGCCACTGAAGTATGGAATAAAGATGCAGAGAATGTAGCTTTGATCACAGGAATAAATTTAATTTTTAAATATTTGTAAATAACAAATTTATATTTTAAAAAGTATAAATAAAATAAAAAATAAAAAAATCAAGGAAATAATGAAGAATTTCCAATCAACATACAACGTTAGAAAACTGCCTGAAACTAAAGGGTCTGGAGTGATTCTGGATGAAGGAATGGTCTCTTTTCTCTTATCAGGTGTTCTCCAAACTCAGGAGAATACTCAGAGCTGCTATCTTAGGAAAAGGACGTAGCAATAACTGGGTGCCAATAATCGTGGCTAACATGTATTGGAGAAAATCCTTTATTTCATCATGGATTTTTCTTCCCATTTCAATTGTTTTACTTCAATGATAGGTTATAGAATTTGGAAAAATTCTACGAAAGGATAAACGAAAAATCAAAAGGATAAACAATGCAGATTTATTTTCACAGCCACCTTTGCTCAGATTTACCAAGGGTGCCAATATTTATGGTGGGCACTGTATATATCCTATGTGTGTGTGTTTCTTTTTTTTCTCTCTCTTTTCTCTCTTTGATTTTGCTGTATTTTTGATCAAATATATGCAGGCTTGGTAAGAACAGAATTCTTTAAAAACATTAAAAACCTTACTGTTGCCAAGTGCCAAGTTACAGTTTTCGCTGTTATTTATTGATTACAAAACCAGTTGATTATTTCTGGTCTGGCTTCAAAAACTGCTCCTGTACTCATTTAAAAGTTTGAGCTGTCATCCTGCTGAGCTCTCTCTCACAATGCGCTAATAAAGTCAACGGTCTGCTAAAGCAACTCCGAATCAACCTGCTTTATTTTACAATCTTATTTCTACACAACAATCTTTAATAAAGCTTCACAGGACAGATCAAGGACCAATGAAATCTGTTTGTAAGCACATAACCAATTCCCATCAGAATAACACATCTCACAGGCTAAAAGAACAGACTGATCTCGGATCAGAGCGTATTCGGCACATGGCCTCAGGTGGCCTTGTTTATCACAGAGGAAATCACAGACACGAGTCGTCACTTGAAGAATAAGACAGCGCATCCGCACCCCTTCAGCAATCCAGATATTGCAAAGTGACAGCCACATTCCCTCTGTCATACTGATATACACGCAACAAACTCAGGAATCTCTCTTCCTGTAAATGCTATTATGATGATGTCACAGCAAAGCAGGGGTCATTATTTAGCATGATAAATGGTCGGCAGAGCACGAGGTGCATTCTTTCCGTCTAACCCGTCACAGTACGCCCCCAGAACGCACCTCTTCGCAAATGCAATAAGCCACTGTCTCACACACACATACAAGCAGACTCGCCTTCCCTGTCCGTCTTTTCCCGGCACTGTACGAAAAGTGACTTTGCCTGCAGACATCAGTGTAGGAGTGTGTGTGTCTGTGTGTGTGTTTTATGACATTTAGATGGAAGAGCGAGGGAGATCTCCCTTAAGTCAATTTGAACGCACGGGCCGATGAAATTACACAGGTAGCGGCGGGCGGCGTGACAAACGACTAGCCGCAATGGACGGAAATAACTCCACTCGGGGATACGTCCTCCGACAGAGAAAAGAAATGAAAATCTAAATTACAGTTTACAGTACACACATAACAGCAAAACAGCTCCTTTTGCTGGGTAAATAAATATCTATGGATTGGAGAGAATAAAGAGGGATACAGAGGAGAAAATAGAGATGGATACAGCAGTTGCTCAGACTACAAACATGTAATAATACTTTCATTGATGTTAAACTATCTACTGGCCCAGTCAGGCCACAATTCACATATTTACACACCCTGCCAATACCTTTACACACCAATCCACATTCACTTTTAATAATATAAACTATTATTATATTAGAAATGTATGTTTTTAATGAGTACAAAATACAAAAAAAGACTTCATTATGCTTTAAAATTTACAATTAGGGCTGGACGATATATATCGCAAGATATTTTATGCACATCTCATCAGTAAAGACGGTTCTTTGATTAGCGGGAAAACTCCGTCAGCTGTTTTTAAAAGGACCGCCAGCTTATGAACAGAGCCGTAGATCACTGAGAAGCTGCGCGTTGAGTTTCGCGGGTGATTCATTGCCGCAGCTTGTCAGTGATCTACGGCTCTGTTCATAAGCTGGCGGTCCTTTTGAAAACAGGTGACAGAATTTTCCTGCTAATCAAAGAACCGTCTTTACTGATGAGATGCGTATAAAATATTGTGCGATATATATCGTCCAGCCCTATTCACAATACCAAGAAATGCACTATAATAAAATAATTCTCTTATGCTCGACATTGCATTTTTTGGATTAAAAATACAGTAACAACTAGGGAATCACAGGGTACCTCATGATACGATACAAATTACGATATATGGCTCACAATACGATAATATCATGATAAAGCAGTTTTTGTAATAATCGACATATTGCTAGACAATCCTATTATGATACATCATGATATCGAACTATGAAAACAATATGCCTGTGAAAAGGGTTAAGTGCAAGTGTTCTCTCTTTCTTCAAGTCTTAACTGTTCGAAAACAGCACAAAAAGCTCTGCAAATCAAATTTAGCTTTAATAATTTTATTCTTGGACTTATTAAAAGCTCACACTTTTCTTTGAGTGTAAACCAACACGTTTAACTGCTTACACTGACTTAAAAATGGTTTTAAATCAGCTATTTCTATCTTTTTCTGTAGTAGGTAGGAGACATAACTGTGCATTTCCAAACATTCATTTCCACATTAATTGCAATAATCCAGTGAGATTTTAGTTTGCACAAGAAGTTTGGAAAGAAGTCGAAAATGGCACGGCCACATTTTTAGACACTGGGAGCAGGGAAATCTATTCTGAGCTCCTTATTGTAAATATCAATATTTGGATCCAATTTAACGATTCTCGGATCGCATGGAGAATATTTTGTCCCACCACTAGAAGGAACAGTTAAATTGTGAAATAGTATTACAAATTAAAATAACAAAAAAAACGGTCAGTTGCCGATCGTGCATTAAAAGTGCAAACCGGCCGGTTACAATTTATGGCCATTCAACCAGTGGATGCCATGCTAATTAAAAGACTAATTAGTTGTAATTTTACAGTTTAAAAATTTGCCAATATCCTAGGGTTTGCCCATTGTTCTTTGACCCACGTATGAACTTAAACCGCAACTTAAAGTTGCCACATTTTTACTTGATTGACATCTGATCTCAGCACAAGGTCTACTGGATAAAGTATACAGCCTACACAAACCCAACACAACATACACACAACAAATCATTTCACAGCAAAAAGTGACTTTGTATACATCGTGCATCTTTTCTACTACTGATGAAGATGATAAAACCCACCTCTTTGGCACGGTTAATGAAGGGTATCTGCGTCCCGCTGTTGAGGTCTTCATTAATGATGAGGCGT
Source organism: Enteromius paludinosus (assembly GCA_032361165.1). Taxonomy (NCBI): domain Eukaryota; kingdom Metazoa; phylum Chordata; class Actinopteri; order Cypriniformes; family Cyprinidae; genus Enteromius; species Enteromius paludinosus. The sequence continues at coordinate 14,489,461 of JAUMHQ010000053.1, forward strand.
CGAGCCCATTGGCCTGCCCTTACCACTCCACTGCCCTGGATGAGAACCATGATCTTCTCTGGGTTAGTGAGGGCATCCTCGGTCATGTAAATAAAGCTTTTTGGTTCATCCTCAGTTGCATCAAGCTGAAGAAATATAAATATTACAGTTAGATCCAAACTGAGATGCCAGTCGCAAATATGACAGGGCGCAAGATTACGGCCAATGGAGGACAAGAGATTTCAAATCAAGAGTTCTCTTGACAAGAGATTTCAAATCAAGAGTAGCAACACTACATTCCAACATTAACAAAGTGGACTATAACCAAGTAAACCCTAACATCCACCATCATTTAGTCGAACTTGGTAAAGTCTGTGAACCTCGATCCGATTATAAAAGGTGTTTGTGTGTTGTTTGTGCGATTCCCTGTCGTGTGTCAACAACTATATTTACTCTTATTAAAGTGGGCCAGGACACTCTCAGAAACAGCAAAGTGAGTCAGAGCCTGGAATCATTTCTAATGAACGGAGCTCAATGCTGAGCTATACACGGCCAGCTGCCGAAAACATCAACCGCTGTCTGTCTGCATCTGATGACTTCATTACACTGCAACAAATCCATCTTGACATTTACATGCTGAATGCTTCCTGTGTGCTGATAAGTTATGTGGCAAACTGTAAAACTCTAAAATCATACGCTTATATATTACACGATGCACTTTGTGTTTACTCTTCTTTAAAATGGACTTTGATAAATGGAATAAGCGCTAAAAGCAGTTGGTCACAGGTAGCTTTACCCATGAAACTCTCTGAAAGACAATACAGACTCTAAGAACATCATTTGGTAAATACTCTCCACAAATAAAACAGCTCATAAAAGCCTGCGCCAGCATTGTTCAGGTGATTTATGGAGAGTAATTTACAGTGCTTTTAAAAGGGCATAAATTCTATGTCTACCAAGTGCAAACAACCGCTATCAAAAATGATGTGTAGTTTAATGATACGCCTCTTAAAAAGTGTACTAGAAATCATAACATTATTGCTCATGTGAATGTAGTGACCACACCTCAGAAATCTCCTTGAGCGTACGCAATTTTACCATCAGAACAAATGCAATTTTCTCCTGGAGAGTTGAGACGTGTTGAGAATATCATTCTGAAACTTAGTTTTCACACAATATAGACCATTGTAATCTTATAGGATGCCAAGCGCAACTGCATCAATGCGTGCAATAATTCTGTTTAGATTCAAATTGTGGCCATCTAAAGTATTAAGGAGGAAAAAAGGCATTACTTACCGGGAGGATCTCCTTCTTCAGGTTGCAGTCGTTCTCCAAGCGTTCATAAACGTACTTTGTAATGATCTACAAGAGACAAGAGAGAGAAGTTCTTCAAACAAACTTTCAAATATATCCTTCAGTTGGTTTGAATCTAAAACAAATACTGAAACTCCAGATGGAACATTTAGGGGAAAAAATAGTGTTATGGGAGTTATTAAAGAATATTAGATGGACCCTATTCATATTTCCGGGGGTTCTTAGTAGTGAACAGAAACTAAATGGAAAATAAATAAAAGAAAATAAAAAAAAAAAACTCAGAAATTAGGTAACATTTTATTTCAAGGTATCTTTGTTAGGCATGTTACATGAACTTATTACAATAAAAATACATTTTGCATGATTACATGCAAGTGACCCTAAATCAAACTGTAATACTACCACAAATTGTATAGTAAGTACGTTAATTAATTTTACTCCGAATTTAAATGTTTATTTACACTGTCACTATAGCCAAGTTTCCATCCAGTTTTTACGCTGTTTTGTTATCGACAAAGATAATTTGCGGGAAAAAAAATTGTGCGAAATTTGGGGTCTCCAGCCTGTTTCCATCCAATTGGTCTTTTACCGATAAAATGGTGTGCGTGATGACGTCATCCTTAAAAAAACGAACTGTCGCATACGTTTTGGTGTATCGCAAAAAAAAACCTACCCTTAAGCTGTTTCCATTCAATTTCACCTATTGCGCAAATTATATGTAAATAGTCTGTTCTTAATCCCTTTGGGGGAAAAAAACATAGCCCATTATTAAATTATGGAAGTTTCCATGTTTTTGCACTTTGCTATATTTAGATACTCCAGCATCAAGCCATGCAGTTGTTGTTGTTTTCCTGATCAAATGTTATTAGACTGTATTGGAAATAGGAATGTTAATTTAATTTTAATTCTTGCTGGCGCCGCACCCAGTAACGCGTTAAACAACCAACTCTACAATATAATATCCTGGACAAAATTCAGACTATTAAATGTAAACTTTTAAAGTAATTAAAGGAAACATCGAATTAAGATATTTATGTTTGAGAGGTAACTCATCTTTTTATCATATGTACAATTTTAGATGCAATAATATTAATATGATTCAATGCGCTTTTGAAAGAGGCTAAGGTGGTTTGACACGAGCAACACCAAGAACACAGAAGCTGCCAATAGACTAATTCTGTCATGTGACACTACATTTATTTGCGTTAAAGCCCTTTTTCTCGACAAATGGTGTTTCCAAACATCTTTTTGTGACATTTGAAGTATCGATATAGAATTTATGCACTAAAGCTAAACGGAAAAATACTGTGTCGACATTTACAAAATGTTATTGATAATGAGCATTTCCATCAGCTATAATCGGTAAAATATTTGAAGTGCTAAATATTTTTCCGCAAAAATGCCTTGGATGGAAACTTGGCTAATGACACCTTAAAATAAAGCGTGACGAGAAATTGCTAGTAAATTTCACAAATAATTACAAAGAAACAAGAACAGGCTTGAAATATCTGCAAAACTTTAAAAAAGGAAAAACTGACAGCATTTTCTTCTAAAACATCCTGCAGTTAATCTTATTTAACCAATAAACTAAAAATATAGTGTATAGTGTACAACGAACAAAAACTGTTTGAGATCCCATTTTTTTTAAAACAAACAAAAAAAACAATAGTGTTTCCATGACTTTTTAAATGGGTAAAAAAAAAAATATAAAAAAATGATATACATATAAAAACTTTGGAAATGCATAATAAAAATCTGTGATAAAGGTCCATTGTGTAGTTTGGTTAATTTGGTATAATTAAACAAAGAATATTGCAACGTAACTTAAACTGAACATACATTTTTTATTTGACGATCAGAAATAAATCACTTTTTTTGTATATGCAAAGTCCAAGCAGTTGTACACTTGACAGCCTCAGTGAATGAGATAATTGGAGCTGTCTGGATTTCGCTTGTTCTGTTCAGAGAGCAGAGTGTACGGCTGCTGTCAGCCTAAAGCAGGGCAAATCTAGAGTACAAACAGCGTGTTGATGTAAGGTATGTTTATCCCTGCAGCTAAATTGCTAAAGAACGTGTACACAGTGCAATTTCAACCCCCGGGCCAAAAGTTTCATGGTTCAGTGACATCAACAACTTTGAGCGTTTCTTTCTTGTTTTGCTTTAGCTCACGATCTGCAACAGCTGAAACTACAGTGTTTTAAGAGGTGAATGGCAAATGCGCTAATTAAGATGAGATGTTTTATGGTGGTTGTGATTTGGCAACAGTCAGCAAAACAGCTCCAATGTAACGGGGCTTATCTTTTAAGGCACGCTCATCCTGCTATGCCAAGTCTGAAAGAACTTTACGGCCCACCCGGGTGGAGAAACAGATGCCCCACTGGAATGGGGCGTGAAGGTGGCGGAGTCGGATCCGTGTCTGACGGCTAAGACTGTCAGCTGTGCTGGAGTCACAAAATGTGTGAGGTCTTGATCTACAGTCAAACCGAGCTGATGGGCCTAGACCAGCGGTGCTCAACTGGATAATGTGTGACAAACTGTAAAAAACAAATTAGGCAGATGCCTACATAGACAAAGTTGCGTGATGCAAATGCACTTGAAAATCAACAACAAACTAGGCAAGGAAAAAGATCATATGATGCAGAATATATCAATTATAAGCACTTATTTACGTTTTGGTCAGACTTTTGGGTAATTATGACTTGACATGTTTCCTTGGCCTTTTTTTTGTATTTCCAATCCAAAATATACAAAAATGTGATTGATTTATATAAAACCAATCAATCAATCTATCTGTCAAGAATGAAGATGCATGTTTCTCATGTTATTTGTATATGGTGAGCTTTTATTTATTTATTTGTGCTATGCCACAACACAGGACACTGTCCTGTGTCATTTTTGTCAACTACCCACATACACATTTATGGCTGACTGTCTGAAAAAAATTTAACTCCATATAATTACATTTTCAAAAAAAAAAAAACCAGACTCACAATGAATTACAAAGACAACTCAAGTTTGTAAAAGCAACAATATCTGAACACGTCTCAACTAACAATGGTCAAATTAATCTCTGTATTTCTGATTTTACACAATGAACAATTCCAGTGCTATGTGATACAGGGTCAACAAGTGACGTTCAAATGTAAAATCTCCTAAATTCCTGAAGTAAACCATTTTGAGAACCACTGGTTTAGACCAGATCAAATCTGAATAAGATAATAAAAATCCAATCAAAAAATTATCTGTGACTTCATACGCAGAGAATCAATACAACAAATGTGCATATGAATTCATACCCACAATCACGACACAGAGGGGGAAAAAAACTCCAAACAAAACCTTTAAATAGTTATAATGCAATCGTAATGGTTACATACTCATTTAAAGCCATAAGGCATAGCCTAAGCTATTGCTTATTTGATTACAAACACCAAAAGTACATTAGGCTCAAATGAGCTAATGCAAAGGGATATTAGCGCTCGTCAGCGGTCAGCGGGCCTAAATGAGATGACGGATCTCTCTACAGACCGTGGCGGAGGCGGCGACTCCGTTGACGATAGGAAGACACAGGCAGCTCAACAGTACCTAATTCACTAAATGTCAAGCTCTCTGATGAAGACTAAAATGGTTGTGAAGTGCAATATGCTTGTGTTTAATGACATCAATAAGCCTTGCAGGAAATTTCATTTATACTACATTATTGCTTCAGTGCCTCAGGTGCTTCTCTTTTGATATATGAGAGAATAGAATGAGAGGGTCTTGAAAGGGTGCGTGGGTTCTGTTCCAGACGGTCCACGGCCATTCACTCTCACAGATGATTGAGTATATGTGTCTGACAAGATGGCGAGGGGTCTTATAGATAAGACGCGTGAATGCGTGCAACATGTTCCCTCATCATGTGTCAATGGAGAGTGGACTGTCCATGCTAACATCACAGAGTGGAAAAACAATATAGCAGGATTATACGTCTTCCATATATCGGCAGCAGAAAGTGGATAGTATGGTGGCTGAAGTGGATAATTCGAGTCAAGCATCATATTCGGCATCAAAAGCAATTTTGCTGCTATTGTACAATTACAGGGTGCTGCATCTCAAAATCACAAATTTCAGCGAGTCGCAAATTTGCAATCTCTCAATACATTTATTTTGCAAATACTGCCTTTAACAACAAATAACATTGTATATAACTATACTGTATATGTATCCCTATTACGGTTTAATCAAATGTTCATTTTTTGGTTTTGGGAGTCCCCAACAACAGGCTGACAAGCGTGCAAAGTCAAAAAACTATTTCATTGTGTTATAACATCCATTTATTTACACCTTACTAGCTCAACGACACAAATGATTCACTCAATTCATTTTTATTCCCAAACCCTTTCTTTGCGTTTCTGTGGTGATAGATCAGATTGATCTCATTTTTATTTTATGCCTGTATTGCCCGATAAAGCAGAGTTTGTGAGAGTTTGTGTACAATGTTACGAAAAGCGCCACCTAGGGGCAAAGAATGAATCTGCATTTTCACTCAGACCCGCAAGTGGGACAATGTGCTGAGGTTTTTTTATGTTGACTTTAACATGTAACACTTGGGATTTATTTTAAAAATGATTCGTTTTAATGATTCAGAGTTGACTTTTTCATTTGAGAGACAATGACTTTATACATGGTGAACTTTCAGATTTAAAAGCCGAATATTTTCATTCACTTGTGTTAATGGGTTAATGGACTGTGTTGCACAAGATATTACACTAGTTTCAACTGAACTAATAAAAGACAAACAGACATGATAATATGGAGTAAATATATATCGATATCTAGACTGTGGGAACCAAAGACAAGTCAGGGCTTTAGGATATATATATATATATATATGTACACACACACACAAAATAGCTTTGTCTTTTGACTTGTAGTCTAGAACTTGAAGAAAAGGGGCTTAAAAAGCAGCCACTGTCTTGTTTCGCTGTCTTTTACCTGTACTATTTACAAAGACAACATATCTCATACAACCCTTACTGTCTATTTACAAAGACATTATATCTTATAAGAAACAGCCAACGAAATATGACTTTTCTAGAAGTCGTACAGAGTTTGGACAGCTCACTGAGAGCTTATGGAATGCCCCAAACAATCCCTGAGCAGCTCTGGGCTATTTTTCTCTCTTCACAAAACAACTGAATAGTTCATACATTATTTGTGCAGTATTCAGACAAGATTATTTTCACAGGTTTAACTTTTTGCCCCCAGACTCACAGAACACCCCGTGAGCAGAATTCATACAAAGCGTATGTTCGGTGGTGGGAACATCGGGTTCACATAGTTCACTCCTTCATACATCCCTCACAGGTGATGCCATCGAAATTGCTGAACCTTAACATTTCAAACTATCTGCATGTCACTAGCGGTCTCTGAGGGAGTTCCATCATACCGAGAAACAGAGAATCAATTCTCACAGTTAATATCCTAAATAATCATATGGAATATTAGTGTTTGCCTTCGCTGCCCTCCTATAGATAAATTGACATGGAGAGGAGCACACAATCGCCTGTCATTGTAATTAGAACACTGTGCTGTCGCATAATTAATATTGTCTTATTAGTCTGATAATGAAAACCCTGCAGGTAAGAACGCTAAGTGCTCCTCACCTCCCCCTCTAAACGTGATGAGGGTGGTGATCACAGACCCGCTGGAGAGGAATGTTGTCATGTAAAGTGTACACCAACTACAGACTCAAAATGAGGGCTTTTTATTTCAATTGAAATGAAAAAACACATTTTAGAGGGACAAAGCTAATGGTAGATTGGAATCCACAACCAAAAAATTCGACAGGAGACAATACAAAAAAAAAGAAAATCACCCGTCATTCAGAAAATTCTTGCCCCTTGGCTTTTTCTACTGAAAGAGTAACATTTCATCCAATATATGTTTTGAAAGGGTCAAATCATACATTTTCTGAATGTTTTCTTTTTTACCTTTCTCTCTTAAATCCACTTACAATGTTCTTTAATTTTTTGGCATAGCGAAAAAACTAACAACTATACAATTTTTTTTTTTTTAGGAATGCACTTATATTTGCTACAAACATATTTTCCTTTCCTTAAATGTTGAACTTTTTCCCTCACTATTTTTTTGTCCCTTTAAAAAAATAAATGTATTATACAACCAGCCTAATATCATTGCAATATGCTGATGAGTTGCCCAAGAAACTTTAACCATGAAACGTTTTTCTTTTATTCAAAAAAAAAAGAAATGAATAAAAGAACAACATTTATGTTCAAGTCTGATATGTCTCTGAGGTCCAAATCAAGTCTTTGAGGTCTAGTATATAAGGTTTACACTAGTACACTTCTTTCTAAGCATTTCTGCTGCATTTCAGAAACAAACTTTTTACACTTCCCAACTTAAATCGCATGTCACATGATCATTAATGCAGATACAACCATAGATATGTATAGGTAGATACGTATTATTTAGATGGCGGATGTGTCTGTATGCTTGGAAAAGTCGAATGAGGACTCTACCAACACATATCTATGGGTACAACAACATGCATGATTGTTACACGGTCATCAAGCACACGCAGTGTGAATGTGTGCAGCCCTGCCATCACTTTCAAAAGGCTCTGTTTACACTGAAATGCAAACCTCAGAGTTTTCAAACTAAAACAGGGTCTGCAGCATTTTCAAAAATCTCTGTTTTGGACATTGAAAATGCTGAAGCAATGTGTAAATGATAGGCGTAACTGTAGCAAAAGTTATGCGTATTAAAACGAAAGGTCACTTGGGTAAACAGAGCCAAAGTCAAGTCTAAAGTCTTTAAAATGGAGTTCAAGTCAAGTTTTAAGTCTCTGAGGTGGAGCCCAAGTCACGTCTCAAATCTGTGCTCTATTTTTAGCAGCAGTTCTTTCATCTAGTTATTAAGGCTCAAGCCGTTTTGAAATATGACTGCCCATGTATTATTTCTCAGACAAATTTTTAAAAATTGTAATATGTTAAATAACAAAACGAAACTTGAGTTTCCATCTCTGATTTAATTGACTTCTGACACTTCCTGGTCAGTAGGCCTTTCTTAGTTTTACATTATGATTTAATAGTACAGCAGAATTGCATTTTCATTATAATTTTTAAAACTAGAATTCCTAAATTCTTAGAACCCTCAGGCGTCCCAAGGACATTTCCCAATCTCATCCCTCACCCCCTTTGCTTCATATACTGCATATACTGTCCTATTGTTTAGAACTCCATATATGTTTGTGCAGAATTTATGGGAACATTATTCTTATGTAGTGGCGACAGACATGGGTTTCCGAGAGGCCTATGCCATTATTTGCATAACGTCACATTAATTCACCATTCGTACAATCTTTTTGTAAGCCAGCAAAACACTAAACCACATGTCACACTGCTGGGGTCACCCATATAAGATACATAAATATAGCTATGCCTCATTTGCCAATGATATGCGTCTCAAATAGGACAATGGATGACCACACAGGGTCAGCTCCAGGCTCAGACTCCAGGAGGGGGTTTGTTTATGGGCTGCTGATGTGGCGCCCAGGATCTGAAGGATCATAGAGGAAGGAAGAGCCTTAGCAGGGGGATCTGCAGGAAAGCGGTGGGGAGTCAGAACATATTAAGGGGGGGGGGGGGGTCAAGCTAATCCCCCCACAGACACCGTCCTCTGCCAGCTCACGCACGACGCCACAGCTGAGAAAAGAGGGAGCGTGGGAGGAACGGACTGAAAGAGAGGAGAGAAAGGCAGAGACGCCACGGCAGCCTTGACCAGAGCATATCGTCTGGGTGGGCGAGCGATAAGGTGGACACACACAGCTGAGGGGTCTTAATGAAGTGCACAGTTGTCTAAGAAAGTTGATCTGTTTGTAAACTCCCATGCGGCAGGAATCCTCTTCAAACAAGGAGGAGGGGGTCCTCGGGTCCCCAGATGAACAGAATAAGTCATGGAAAGCGATAAAGCGAGAGAAAAGAGGAAAAAAAAACACACAGACCTCCCACAACGGAGGTATTACGACTCAATCTCCCCCGTCCGGCTGACCTCAGCACTCGGGTGATGAGACATTTGTGTTCCACACAGAAAAAACAGGAGCGTCATATGAAACTTTGACCTCTTGCATGATGGCAATCCCGAGAGGAATTGAAAAATGAGGACAGGTGCTTATCAGGTGGTCCCGTTCTGACCCCGGAATAATGAGCCGACTGGACTCTGGACAGTGAAGGGTAATCAATACTGCAAGATTTGTTTGTCTTAGCCGTTGTATACTGACTTCAGATCAGTCGACCGCCGGAGTCTTTTAAAGCTACTCGGGCAGGACGGAGTGAATGAATGACTTCAAAGCTGTTTGGATAATGACAGTCAGTGAGAGAACGGTACACTGATGGAGTGACAGCACAGGGAAGAGTGGGGAATTACCAACAGATTAAAAGAAAAGAATAAAGAATACAAGAAGAAAAGACAAATCCCCAAAACAGTAACACAAAACAAACACAAGCTTGACAAAAGAGGAAGATGTGAATGCTAATTTATGACAAGAGAAGGTTAAGAAAGAAAGAGCTCAGTTAGACTCTCCTTTTCTTGTTTCTCTTTTTAAATATTTCACTTTTCGCTGTTGTTAGAGGAAGTGGGTGCACTTCATGTGATAGTCCCATAAGGCTTCTGTGTGATTCTTCTGTCGGTTGTGTCATTCAAATCATTAAAAGATAACATGAGCAAGCATTTAAATTCTTTAAAAGACAAAAATAGACAAAATTATTTCTTCTCAATCCTGATTTGTTGTTGTTTTTTTTAAGATCAAGTTGTTTAAACATGCATTTTCTCTGAAATGTCTGCATTCATTCCAATACGCAACTCCCATTTTCGAAAATTCCCAACTTCTAGAAAAAAAACAAATCACGTTCCTTTCCTACTTTTTACCCATTTCACATAGTAACAAGTCACATCAGATAAGTAAAATGGACAGCATGGCTTTACATAGACTTTAACTTTAGAATATAAAAATATCAAGTGTACAGTAACAGATTACTGCATAAAACAAAGATTCAGACTTGATATTTTGCTATATTGCTGCTGTGATTCAATGCCATAATGAAAATGATTGAACGACTAGTTAAATATTTTTTACAATTAAGACAAACCATACTACTGTAATTTTTACATTTTTAGTTTTGAAACGTATAATTATTTATGTTTACATTAATTTATTTCACTTCTTATTTTACTTCAATTCCTCAATGCAATATTTCAAAGTTTCACCCACATTTTTTTTTTGTTTTATTTCAATGAATGAAAACTATTTTCAATACTATTTTCAATAGTTTTAGCTAAAATAGCTATACTGATTCCATGTTGTCTCTATAAACACAAATTCAGGTTTCATCTCTTGCAGCTGGTGGAGGAATATCACATGTGTCAACCTCTCAGCAAGCAGCGGTTCCTAAAATCAGCAGCAGTCATTTTGCTTTACTTTTACAGGAACCGTTCTTAACATAAAAGAAAACAAGCATGCCTGATACAATTTCGTGGGTCTGTAGTCGCACTGTATTTGTGTGTCTATCTGCAGGACATAAAGTGTATTTGTGTTTCCTTACTAGGAATGGCACGGTTCATGAATAAAAACCGAACCGTTCGGTTCGCTTGTCTCGGTTCGGTGCATGCATGTGTCGCATGGTTCGATGGTTCATGACATGCGCAATGTAGCCTCGTGCCCCGTACAGTATGTGACGTTAGTGTGTTTCCCTTTAGCTGCGTTCA
>JAUMHQ010000053.1:14504157-14515248 GCA_032361165.1 Enteromius paludinosus
TTCAGTTTTTTTCTCTGACATCTGAAAAAAAGCTGCGTGCTCCCGCTGGCGGGAGACCCGACCTCAGACGGTTAAATTGTGAAGTAAATTGTACTATACAAGACTAACTGTTCAAGAGCATGATAGTGCCAAAGTCTGTGTTGAACTTTACAACAACAAACAATATCATTGGTGATATTGGCTGGTAGCAGGAAATAACACAGGGATAAGGGGTAAGGTATAACCATTTTCTTTCTAGCCTGTTTAATGAATGCAAGCTACCACAAACAGCACTTTAATATCAGGTGCCAAACCAGTGATTTGATATCACATGCATCTATATTGCAAACATGCATCACAAAATCATCTAACCCTGCTCAAGCGAATCCTTTAAAATTCAAAACAATATCACAAAACCCAACCTGCTTTCAGTTCCACTCCACTTTAAATTCACTCAAGAGAAGTTCATGAAATCCGGTCACCCGCTGTTCAGCTCTTTATGTTTTAGCCACATAAACAGATATGCAATGATAATAGGGGAGAAGTGTTTTTGTTTTGTTCTTAAAGGGCCATTTCTCTTAGGACCGTACCTGGACCAGAAATAAAACGCTCATGCAATCCTAAAAGAGTCAATCTCTTTCCTTTGAACATCAAACGAATATGCACTACAAATAAAGCCAAAGAATACAGATGTAAATGAACAAAGATAATTAAGAGCATGTATACACAAATTAACTTAAGACTCAGTGAACTGCGTTTAAACTTTCAAAGCCACATGCAGGCTGCCGCAGCAAAACTACTTGTCCTGAAGGCACACACAGACTAATAAGCCAATGTGTGATACACATCAAAATGTGAACAATCAACAAAAACCTTAAAGCTTATAACATGCACACAGCCCTGGAGCGTGACAGTGGAAGAGGCTAGAAAGGAGCAGAGGTTGGTAAAGCGTGAAGGTGTGAACAGTGAGAGTGCTGTAAATCAGAGCTCACTCAGACTAAACACAACATCCCCCAAAAAAGTTGAAAGACAATCTATAATGGGTCAGAAAGACCACATTTACATCTTAAAAATGATCCATGTAAAAAATCCAATTAATAGCCTACTTTTTTTCTTTTTTTTAAGTATATTTGACCGTTAAATAAGCAACATTGAATAAATAAAAAAATGCATACATGCACTACAATTCGAAAGTTTGGAGTCAGTACATTTTCGATTGTTTGTCTTTTACTGAATATATTTGATAACACAGTAACATAAATAAATAAATAAAATATTACTGCAACTTAAAATAACAGTTTTCTGTTCTAATATATTTAATTAATTATAATTTATAAATTAACATAGTTATTTAAGTTATTAAATTAATATAATTAAATATATTACATTTATATTTATTCACATGATCCATCAGAAATCTTTCTAATATGTTAATTTGGTGCTCAAGTACATTTTTTTATTATTATCTATGTTGAAAACAGCAGTGCTGAGATCTTGATTTTCAGGATTCTTTGATGAATAAGTTGAAGAAAAGCATTTATTTAAAAGATACATATTTAGTAACATTGTGGTCCCTTTTGTTCAATATAATGCCTCTTTGCTGATAAAATTTCAATAAACAAACAAACAAAAAAATAGGACTGTGCCCAAACATTTAAACGGTAGCACAAATAAATAAATCAAAACTCAAAGATGTTCTAGAATACTGAATTATTGCAAACAATCTTTCGCAAACTGATTTGTGACGATAACACGATATAATTTCATCATATTTTTATATCACAATCACCATCATATTTTTATGTTTACCTTTTTTTTTTTTAATTATCAACATTACCTCTCCCAGTGCTTCATATCTTTTCTGGTTCCATCTATGCAGGTCCTCTTTATAGTTGAAGACAAATGGCTCCCCTGTTTGTATGTGTCTCAACTGACCATCTACAGAAAAGGAAAAAAAAAAATACATAACTGTATAATTTTGATAAAAACTAATAAAATAAAAAAATGAGTGCTTAAGAATCCCTTAGTTTCAAACAGTTTGTACTTCCATAAGAAAGACATCTGCTATCTATTCATAACACAGTTTGAGGGGCTTCGGTCTGAGACTGAAGGCTATTTTTATTATTCTTATTATCTTTAAACTCCGAATAAAATGTCTCCCACAGTTCTACTTCAACGGCAGATGAAGGGAGTATTAAGCACAATATTAGTGCAGAGTATCTTGAAGTGGAGCGTGAGGGACGGCATGAAGCCAAAGCCTTTGTGAACCAACAAAAAAAAAAGGAATGTTTTCCAACATAAAAGACATTTTTGAATGGCCATGACACACATGAAAGCATTGTTGTTTTCACAGCAAGGGCACACCACTGGCAAGCTTTAACTCAAGTGAATCACTCTTTACCTTCACATTCACCAACCATTTTGCACCTGCAGTTTGAGGAGCATCAAACACCTCAGCCAAACCCTTTCTCAATGTGTAGTTCAGATCCAATGAAACACTGAAAGCCTTAGCATATGAGGCCTTGAGGGCCGCCTATAGTCCACACACACAGAAGTCATTCTACCTGTCAGGCTGTGACCTTCAGTTCAGAACCTCAGGCCTGCTTGATGTGCATCATTCCCCTTCATGCAATTAAATACGTTTGGCGGTTGTCCCCCCATCTGGCAGGTACAAGCCCTGCGAACGGCTAACGCTTCTCCTGTCCCCCTTACTTCAGCCTTCTGGGACGTCTGGCAGGCCTTCCTCAGACAGCTGGTGCTGCAATAGTGGTCTCTCCGCCACTGTACCTCAAGCCACCAGAGATCTGAGAGTGTGCGCGTGCGTGAGTGTGGCTGGACTGCTGCAACTGTTCCCTCCTATGAGCATCCTTTGAGGGGCTCGTTTGAGAGCGGGCCAGCCGACTTCATTCAAAGTGACCCACTTGAATGCCCCTTTTCTGCCAAGGCTGGACAATGAGGCCTGGCTTTTGCCAAGTACTGATGCTGCTAAACAGCTGCTGAGGTGGATGAGGTAAACAACAACAACACCATGCTTGGTTAGGACTAATGGAGCTTCAGGGGAAGGGCTGAATGTCTGGCACATATGCAATCCCATCCACTTTTTTGACAACATTCGTCCAGCTCAACCATGTCATTAAAAATAACTCTCTTACACCTCTAATATAAGCCTGAAACCATACATTAACATTTGGTCCCAAACTAGCTAGTCCTTTGTGAGGGAGAGCCAGGCTTGAAGCATAGTTACCTACTTAATATTTAAAATATTAAGTGTTTATTACCTGCATGCTATTTAATTGTATATCCATGCATATTTTCACACGGTATAAAAAGGTTAAATGGTACAAAAGTGTTTTTCAGATACCATTTTTTGAACATGCATTGGTATTCTTTAAAATACATTACCAATAGCATTTATATACATCACTGTTCAAAAAAATTGGCTTGTGAGTAATGTTTTTTAAAAGAAATATATATTTAACATGGATGCTTGCTTGATTGATTGATTGATTGATTAAAACACAGATTATTAAAATAATATTTTCACTATTTTAATTGTTAAAATGAAATTCAAATGTCACATGATCCTTCCAAAAGCATTCTAACATGTTGAATTGGTAATTTTGTTAATGTTATCTTGTTAAAAACAATTGTGAAGTTTGATATTTTTTGTGGAGACTATGATGTATGCTACAGGATTATTTGATAATCAGAACCGTTCAAAATAACAGCATTTACAGTTCTGTGCAAAAGTCTTCGGCTATTAGTCTTTTCGCCAACAAAACATGGTTTTAAGTGGTTTATTTCTATCTTTTGCAGTAGCGAGTCAGTTAGAAATATCAGTTTACTGAAAACTTTCCAAACAAACTGTTTTCATAAACTGTAATAATGCAGTCAGATTATTGTCTGCACAAGGAGTCTGACAACAGCCAGTGCTCCACACAGAGATCTGATCTGATCATCATCCAGTGTGTCTGGAATCACATGAACTAAAAGAACAAACTGTGGCAACGTCTCCAAGATTAAGAAAAAAACCTTTCTGGAAAGCTACAGTACTGTTCAAAGTTTTAGACACTTGTGTAAAAATGCTGTAAAATGAGGATGCTTTCAAAAATAGTGCCATAAAAAGATTTAATTTATCAATTAACTTTATTAACTAAATCAAACAAATATTTGGTATTTCTAGCTTCTGTTCTGTGGTACACTTGCCCAGAGTTTTTCAGGTAGCTTTCAAGGTAGGTTTCTTGAAGCATCTCAGAGAAGTTGCCACAGTTCTTCTGGATTTAGTCTGTCTCAGTTTGTTCATGTATTAAATGAAACAGAAATCTTTTCTAAGAATAATGTCTTTAGACTTTATCAAATTAATGCAACCTTGCGGAGTATAAAATATTAGTAAAGTAAAATAAAGCAAAATAAAGGCACTACTCTTATTTTTAATTACATTCCTATCAATACAATTCTATTCCACCAAACAATACACCACCAAGTAAAAAAAAAACTGTTTTTTAACATTTGTAAATAGATTTTTGAGAAAGACAGGCCCATCGATTCTACTGGTGCCTAAAACCAGTGTTAAATCTAATAGTGACCTCTCTGATTGCCAATGCGTGAAGCTAATATACTTAAAGCATATACACTTAACCCAAATAGCCTTGAGGCATCATACTTTTGCAATTACCCTAGTGCATGGCTCCACAAAAAGGAAAAAACTGCTTTGAAGATAAAAGATTGCATAAGCACTTTCATTCCCCTCATTCTCAAAGCCCCAGCACTTTTTGCACAGTTAGCAGGTGATAATTCCAACATGGCTAACTCCGAGAGTATTACACTATTCGCTTTCATCGCTAGCGGTTCAACAACATGTACCACTAAAAGGCCGTATATCAACGATGAACTCCGAAAGCATGGCCGCTCCTTTGAGATAGGATGGGAAAGAGAATTAGAGAAAGAGAGAGAGAGTGCTAGTGTAAAAAAAAGAAAGAAAGAAAGAACCTTTAAAAATCAATTATGCATTCACAAAGGGGTGAAGAGAAACACTACTACCAGAAGTGCCTAACAGAAGGAAGAGGGGATCTAATGAAAGCAACATGCAGTGGAAGTTCAGCTCCATCGTCTTCATAACACAGGCTCTCTGAGGAATATCCCCCTTCAACTTACTCTCCCTGCTTTAACCTGGCATAATTAGCATGCTTTCTCGATTTTTAGCTTAATGAGGTATACATAACCTTGGATTTCCAGTAATGAACAAGCTGAAGGCGGACTGGGAAGACGTCATCAAGCCACATGATTTTGGGAAGAAGAATTTCAAATGCATATGTATTTTTGTAGGCATATCTCATTAGATCACTGATTAAAAACAAAAAGAGAGAGAGAGAGGGAAAAAAGCAGTTTCCAGAGGTACACTGTCACCTCCCATTATTTAAGAGAGGAAGAAAGAAAGAACTGTCATTTATTGTAAATATTTATCTATCTTCAGAATTAAAACTTCAAGCAAAAACTGAGAGTACAGAATTTGACTTTATAAATCTTAGAAATCATTACAAATTCATAAAATAATAGTAATAACAACAACAATAATAATAAAGGATTTTGATGTTCGTTTAATAATTATTTCAAAACTCAAATCAATATATATTTACATATGTCCAGTTGGTATTTGTCTCATATAATGTAGTTTAACCATCCACATTTTCTAACTGCTATGCATTCATGGCTGACTGTTTTGTATCCGATCAGAATTATTGCTAGAAACTAGCATCACTCAAATCAAGGATTTAAGCTACATTTACACAGATCTGAATTGGGCTCATATAATCTTTAGATAAACGTTTAATGCTTTCTAAACGCTCTGCACCCCATTGGTTGGCCTATTTTGCATCCTATTCGAGGAAAGTGACAAAAACTATGCATAAGCTCAATGGCCATTTTACATTCATCTCAGAAAGCAGGGAAAAGAAGTTACAAAGTGAAACTTTCTTCTAAAATCGAATACTTCACTGAGAGACTGATATAAGGTATTCCAGACGCTAACAGGAGGCGTTTTAGAGAGAGGAGCAAGGTTATGCAAATGTAGCCGTCAAACAGAGCACAAGGCTGAGTAAGTCACTGACAGCCCATAGCATGCACAACTTGTCCATTCAGCTGCCACAGACTCCAGAGACTCTGAAACAGACAGCGCTATCACAGCCTGCTGCCTGCTGTCAATATCCAATGAAACCCTCTGCACACTTCTAATGCATTCAAACCTTCAGAACCACAGACACGATACAAAATTATGTTATTGAAGCCCAAACGCTAATTGATGGTCGAGACGAGTCATAGCGTGAGATAATGCACTGTGCCTAAAAATGTTTCGATTAAAGGTGAGCAAAAAGTCTTACGCTCATTGAAGGCATATTCAAACTCCTCCAGAGTTTCAGGAAAGTTCAGCGGAGGTTCGTCTTTTTTCATCAGCTCGTCTAAATCTATCCTGGACAGTAAATCTAGAAAACAAATCAATGTTTTACATTTAAAAATAAACATCCCTCTGAAAATGTGTGACTATTTCATTTCTACTTGCATGTATGCATGTGTTCAAGCACAGTGTGTATTATTCACAACTGCTGGCTTTACCTTTTAGTGCAGTAGTTTTTTCTTTTTCTTCTTGTGCCAAGAGCTGGGCCATAGTTATCCAAACTAAACAGAAGAGGAAGAAGATGCTGGCTCTGACAGGCATGGACACACCACTATAGAAATGTTACTGCATGTCACCCTGATCAAGAATAAATAAATATATATAAACAAACAAACAAAAAGCTTGCAATGCTACAACATTTTCATGTTACAGCACCATGACAAAAAGTTTGCCTCAGTTGCCTCTAAATTCATTAACATGAATGCAATCTCTATTAATGCATAACAAAAACGTGCAATGTAATAATAACAGAAACTATAACAGTGACTAAATTGCAAAGCAGTGATATTCAAATATTTCAAACATTAGACTGATTGTCAAACTGCTACAGAGGTGTCAGTTGACTTTTGCATTTAAATCACACAACATTAAGGCATATGATGGCATATTATGTTTCAATTTATCAGTTACACCATGTTTTAATAATATTAAAACTGCCAGTGACATTCAATAATGCTGGGCAATGTTGCTTTTAAAGTTTCTAGCTAACGTTAATGTTACCGTTCTGTTCGTGTGTAAGTTAAGCAGTCAAATGGAAAAGCCATTGCGTTGTATCTAATCGTACTTTAATGACACTGCACTCTGATCCGACAGGTCAGACTGTTTTTATGGTGGTAACCAACTTAGCATTAAGCTAACAGCTTGGTTCAAGTTTATAAGCAAGCGTGCTAAAGTGAGAGTCTCCCATCTGAATCTCGGGGTCTGCATTTCGAGAAACGCAGTGAAAGCAGCGATCTGCTGTTAGCGACATGACCGGAGCATGTAAACATAGTAAAAGATTCCCTGCATGGACCCCAGCCAGTGTTTGTAAACAACTGCTCATCACACAAATGGGAGAAAAACTCCACAAAGCGCGGCTAGGTAAAGCAGCGACACGGACCACCCTGCTGAAGAGCTAAATGAAGACTGTGGGAGAGGTAAAGACGTATTTGCATGCATGTCGCTCCGCTCACGTACCATAACAACAAGCACATGTGAGATTTCACACATCCTGCTTCCTCCTTCTGCCAAACAGGAAGACACGCTTCCGTCTCCTCGGAAACGGAAGCGTGTTACACGCGTTCCAGCTGATTGGCGGGATTTAAACAGACAGCGCCGCTTTTCACACAGACGCATTAAAGCTGTACTAAACGTACGGATATGATGTACAAACGTATCCATTACAGAAATAGGCATTAAGCTAAAGCTAATGTTTGTATTATACATAAAATACAGTTAACAGTGTGACATTTGTCATTTGTTAAGTTTTTATTTAATTTATATAGATGAAGTAAAATAACTGAAAGTAACATTTGTTTACAAAATCAACACACATAGGCTATAAAGACATATAAAAAAGTTATATAACAAATATAAATACATACATGTAAATACACGTAAATATTTTCAAAATCTATCCTGTATGTGTGTATTTATATAGTATTTACAAGCATTGCCTGACTGAAACTAAACTAAAGGACACCACTTGTAGTTTTCCCCTTCCAGCAAGTAATGCCCCAAAATCAGTTTCCTCATAACTGTTCAATTATAACGCGTTTAACAGATCAGTGGAGTACATTTTTTCAATTGAGCATGCATCCAATACAGAGCGGATCAAATCACATTTCATCAAAATTGAGATTTATTAGAGTTCACAGTGTTTTTTGTTTAGTACTGATATGCAACTGTAATTTTGACATTCATTAACAATCTTCTTAGCAGCTCGATACACTTTTTTACACAGGTCGTTTGGTTCTCCTGTTATACAGTCACTGGGACTTTGCTATGTTTCTTGGCTTGTGTCGAAGTATATTTCCTTTAACTGATCCACCAAAATCTTTTCTTCACTCTCCAGTGCTGCAGCATCTTGCATCTCCCACCTGCATTTCACAAACACAAAAAAAAACAGAAAAGTGTGTTTAGCCAGCTCTAGAAAACACTGGTAAAACCCTGATCTTCCTTCCAGCATACAACTCCTTTACAACTTCACAGTCAATCTCTTGTGGGCAACATTGAGTATACAAAGACGTCAAAGATAACACACAGTTATGCAAGAGCTGGAAGAAATCAGCATCTAGTAGCCAGGGTATGTGGGCTTTTTATTAGTCTGCCCGGATTTTAAAGACTGGAATAAACTACACTTGACTTTTGCTTAGATTTGCAGTCTTGAGAGTGTGACCAGTCCGAGTAAACAGATTTTACAGAAAATCATGAACACTGGGTGATTTTAGCTTCAGATTATGATTCCATTCATATGGATATGAACCATGTTTGATATTTACAGTAATATTCTGTAGAACTAATTTAAAAGGATCGTGTGGCCCTGAAGTCTGTGGCTGATGAATGGCTGCTGAAAATTTAGCTTTGCTTTTACAAGAATAAAATACATTTAAAATACATTAAAATGGACATTTTAGGCTTTTACTGTTTATTTTATTAAGTAAATGCGTCCTTGAGCATAAAAAAATACTTCTAAATGTTGTAGAAGTATTGTTCATTCTTGATTCAGCTTAACTAATGTTGTTAACTAATGAACCTCATTGTAAAGTGTTGCCATTACTTCTTTCAAGAACTTGAAAAAAAATATTAATTATTCCAAACTTTTTGGTAGCCTATGTCAATTCAATTATTTTCTTATTTTCTGGACAGCCAAATCACAATCCTGATCACAAACATTCACAAAAAATCGGGTATTTTACTTTTTCCCCCTAACCCAAAAGGACTAGCATTCTGTGATAAAATGTTGTGTATGTATATATATATATATATATATATATACACAGAACTGAAAATTAGACTTAGAAACGGATTAATAAATGGTTTAACATGTTTCTAAGTGGGGAAAAAGTGTAAAAAGAGAAAATAATCTATAGTGTCCAATCACAGCCATTATCTGTATGCCGATGCTTATTTCCTCACCGCAAAGAGTATCTTTCAACATCACACAATTGAATTTGTTACAAAGTGTGCGCATCCCTCCTTCTATCTCTGTTTGAGGTGAAGGCACCTTTTCAGATGATGATGTATAGTGTCCATATATTCCGCAGTGGTACAAAGCCTATCAAAGGACTTGGTCTGTGCGTATAAAGGAGCTCGCGACGTGGCCGCATTGATTGAGCTTCCACCTCAGTCATTGTGAACGTGTCACTATCAGACAAGCTCTTTTCTCCTCTATGGATGGCTGTGTCACTGTGGTAATTACAGTCTATATGGGGAGGATTTGTTTATGTAAATATGTGCGTTTAATGCATGGGGCCCTCTCGGGCATGTCTCCTTACAGAGCGGCGTCTCTTTCCTCCTGTCAGAGTCACCTTAACAGAACCACTGGGCCTGAACCTGACAGCAACAGCTCGACAGATGAGTGTGTGTGGGTTTTGCGCATTTATTTTCTGTCGTCTCTCACTTTCTTTTTCTCCTGCATTGGTGGCATAGAAGGATTGCAGTCCTTGGGCAGGGCCCTGGGGCACCAGGGTCTTCGGAGATACAATTATGAGATAAAATGCCCAAACAACAAACTACAATGTATTATAGCTAATACAAAACATCAAATCTTTGATAAGGAGTTTAGGAATGTGTGTGTATATATATATATATCTATATATATATATACTTTCTTTATTTGTAAGTCAAGTTGCATGTCTATCTGTATCAACTGCCAAACATCTGCTGCAGGATGTTTTCAGGCGTCTCAGCTGGAAGCCTTGACCTTGAGAAAACACTAGTCCAATTGTCCTGTTTCACATTCCGTCTTTCATTGGTGGAGCAGTGTAACAATTGTTCTGCAAACATTTTTTTTTCCCAACAATATTTTTTGAGTTTTAAAAAATATACAGAAATTAGAGTGCTTCCACATCAAAGGGAACATCCAGGCAACTAAATTATTGTATTACGGTCAATCATTATTAAGACACAAATTCACACATTTCAATAGAATCGATGGGTACTGTACAAGTAGCGATGCACCAATATGCAATGCAGAAACTGGAATTAAACTTTAAATTTAGCCACTAAACCAAAACAGAAAATAAAGTTTTGTTTACTACATTTACAAAACTAAACTCAGCAAGTTGTTCAGTGTGGTAAATTATGTCACGGTCATTTTTTAAGTCGTCAGTGAGCTTTCTAATGATTTTCCAACTAGTCATAAATAAAATATTGCTTATCTAGCATACTGACATTTTGTGCACAACGTGGATGCTGGCAGAGTTAAAATGTGGCATCCGAGAAACATTAACTGGGTGATTGATTGATTGATTTTCACAATGTTATTTATTTATTGCAGTTTCGACCAAATATCTTAATAAATTTTGGTGCATCACTATTTCACTCAAGTCAAGTCACCATTTGTATAGCAATATATATATATATATATTAGTGCTGTCAAAAGATTAATCGCATCCAAAATAAAAGTTTTTCTTTACAATATATATGCATTTATGCTGTGTTTGTTTATTATGTTTATA
>JAUMHQ010000053.1:14536451-14549152 GCA_032361165.1 Enteromius paludinosus
ATCCTTATTTATAATCGTTTATAATTATATTTATAATTCATAATAATGAAACCAAGTGCACATAAGATATAGACAATGGCTAAGCTGTGATTTTGGCTCTATTTTAACTGAAAGCCCTGCTCCTCTTAAAATTAGAAACTGTTACACTGAATTAACTACTTCAAAACTATGTCTTTTAAAAAAATGTATACATATGCATACATGGAACATGAAACATATTTAGATATATTCTGCTTTTTTTGTCAGAATGTTATAGACTGGACCAGTGTTGGGGAAAGTTACTTTTAAAAGTAATGCATTACAATATTGCATTACTTCCTTAAAAAAGTAACTATGCATATTACTAAGTATGTCACTTTTTATTGAAAGTAATGTGTTACTTTACTTTTGCGTTACTTTTTAAATATGGGCAGAGCTTAAGTGTTTGTTTTTAATATAAGAAGTTCTATTTATAGCACATGTAAAAGCAGACCAAAAAGTGTCACGAATAAACCTCAGGCTAAAGAAAAAGAAAGTTCACATCTGTTAAGTAAAATACAGAAGAAAGTTCAATACTCTTCAGCAATAAAAAAACAAAAACACTGGATCTTCAAAGGTCAGCAGCAAAAATGAGATTAGATACATTTGTATCATTTAATTATTGCAGGTTTGCATCCTATTCTGAGTTGACTTTATTTCTTTTTTATGAATACTAAATGTGTTTTTTGAGAGTGAGATGAATTAATGCACATTCACATTTAGTCTAGAACTAAATTGAATGCATTTCCCCCAACACTGGACTGGACTGACGTCAGCTGCCAAGACAGAACATGTCTACGAGTCAAAAATACATGACATGATTTTTAAACAATTAAATACTATATATGACACACATTTCGGAGTAACAGAAGCTTTAGCATATCTGTCATGCAGTGTGTGAACCGTCGGTATGTGTGTGTGCATGCGAGTCTGACAGGTTTGTGTGTCTCTATCCATATGTGTGACTGGCCATTGGGAAATCAAACAGCACTTTGCCTTGCATCCTTAAAGACTCCACGCCACATCCCGGGGGATGGCGTCTGATTGGTCTGCCAGGTTGTCAGGCGTGATAGCTGAATGACAGGTAGGAACCGGCAGACTTTTTACTCTGTGATCTGTTAAAACTGGTAACGAAGAGAACGGGACCACCAAAACACACAACAAAAAGCATACTACAGAAAATATTAGACATATCTGAAGCCCAAAAAGTATGCATTATTGTGAATATAACGCTCGAATATATTTAAAGAGCAGAACAAAAGTGATGTATTCGACATGCTAACTAAAAACCCACTAAACTCAACACCATCTGAAACCATTAAGCAAGTTTTTCTGTGGCTTAGACACAATAAGTATCCAACATGTCTCTAACTCAGTATTTACAGCAGTCTAATTAGTTTTATGTGATGCTAAGGCATTATGTTTACACTGTATCCAGGAATGAAGTGTCTCTTGTCCTAATGCATGCACACACGCAGACATTTCTCTTTTTCACACACGTATGAATCATACACACAAGAACACATAGATTTACGCTTGCCGTGCATTTTTTTTTTGGGTGCCCAATTAATAGATTGCCAGCGTGTTGCATATTTTGCATGATAAAGGAGGGCAATATTAAAGTGCCATTCGTAATGAAAATGCACTTTGCAAATTAAAATATGCCGAAACCCAATTTTTCTAGCTCTTTAGGAAGTAAACAGTCCTTAACCAATTAAAGCTCATTGTAATAATTCTGTGATTTATAGCGGGTACTTTAACTTTCAAAAACTCGGCTAACCCGCATTAAGGTCACCATCCATCATGTCTGTGAAACTGAGAGAGGGAGTAATGGCTGTTGTATTTGCCGCTTTTGATGATAGTATGAAAGAAGTATTAGCACTTGTCAACAAAACTGCTTACAACATAACATTAGCATGCATGAGCTGCGGAGACGATTTGTTATTCTGGCAGCCCCCCTACACATTGTTACATTCTTACGGAGTCTGTGTGTGTGTGTGTGTGTGTGTGTCTGTGAGAGAGATACAGCGGGAGAGAGAGGCATCAGGAAAGCGGCATGTTTGGTTTTGTGACAGAGTGGCGAAGCCAATGTGAAGGTCTTATTTGCCGTAGGTTGCAATTCAAACAAACAACGGGACCGGGCATTAGTCATAAGAGAGAAAGAAAAGCGTAAGAACGATGGAATAATTACTCAGCTCACCCTTACACTTACAACACACTAGTTTACTGCATTCATTCATTCTTTCATTCATTCATCTAATTTTTTCTTTTTTAAGGGGCACTGGTAGCAGCCTAAGTGTACTTAGCGTAAATATATAAATACATACTTTTTACTTTTTGATGTACAATTTTGAATATATAAAAAAATCATAATGTTTCATATTTATTTTCCAGAAAATGGTGTGCAGAAGGTATTAATATATACAACATATAATTTTCTAAATAACTAAAATAAATAGAATACATCAGTATAAAATAGTCTGTCACAATTTATTTTAAAGTCCAATTCTCACTAACAGCAAACCATAAACTACAAATGTTGTCTCAACAAACTGCTAACTAATGGCTTATTAATAGTTAGTAAGGCAGTTGGTAAGTTATAGGGTAGGGTTAGGGATGTAGAATATGGTCATGCACAATATGTGCTTTATAAGTACTAATAAGCTGCCAATATGTTAATAATAGACTTGCTTATAAGCAACTAGTGAGAACTGGTTCCTGTTCTAAAGTGTTACCAAATAATCTAGTGCTAGAGTACCTGCTTACTTTTGACTTTTTTCACCTTGGGTACGTTTTACAGTTGTATTTTAAGAAAAACATTTATATTTAAATTGTGTATATATAAATTGACTATAGAAATGACCATGATTATTAAATACTTGATCAATTTCCACAACATTTAATATTCTTTCAAAAGCAAATGGTCTACAGAGAGTGTGAATATGACTTCCTCTCTTTTAAGCCAGAAGAATAACCAAGCAACTTCATTTTCAAAATAAATCAATTTCAAGGGCCATGTGGCCCCTCAGTTTCAATTAGCATAATTTTTTTTATTGTCTGCCTTTTGAACTGACAATTTAAAAAAGCTAGCAAGAGAGCAAAAGAGAGAAGCATGGATGTAAATAAAAGCACACAACGGCAGAGGTGTAGAATTGCCAGACACTCACACTAAGACACAGGGCAGTAACATTCGGCCATTACAAATGGACTCCTTGGCTGGAGTCGCACATACACAACTCCACCTCTTCCCGAGCCAAGAATGCACTTAGCCCTACGCTGGTAAATGAGTCCAACCATTTTGACTTCTAACATTACACACTACGCCGATAGCGACCAGCCCTGGAAAAGTGCACCTTTTGTTGAGACACAAGCATTGCCTTAATCGAGCTTAAACATCAGGGCTCGTGCCAGGTACTAATTAGGGAGTTGGGAGTCGGGGACAGATAATCAAGAGGAGAGCTTAGCGGCGTCTCTGATAGGATGACAAAGGCCATTTATTCAGCTCGTCATACAGTATGACCGCCACTATGGCCCTGTCTCAACACAAACCCGTCGTCTCTCAGAGAGGATAATCTAGCTCTGGATGCTGTCTGATTAATTAGACTGCCCGAGTTGTCAGTGTTGTTGAAATGATCCCACTGGCCCAAAGTGAGTCGTCATTTGTGCGGACAGTGTTTACCAAAATGAATTAGGGGAGCTGGCATTCCATAAGCATCAATGTGCGTCCATTAACTCTGCGTTCAGAATGCGGAGATCATGATTGTCAGCAGAGTTCATCCAAAAGTGAAACTGCTTATCGTAAACTCACCCTCAAGTTGTTTCGAACCATATGACTTTCATTTTCTACTGAAAGACAAAGGAAATATTTGGAAGAAGGATTGTGGTTTGGCTTTCGAGCTTAAAAAAAGACACAAAAGCACCACAAATGTGGTCTTCTGAAGACATTTCATAGCTTTAAGTGAGAAAAAAAACTGACAAATGCAAGTCATTATTCACTGAAAATCATTACATGGAGCTCTCCTTGGAGCATTCATAAGTGTTTATAAGAAGTAGCAATGTCGAATCATATTGAATCAGATGTCTTTAGAAATGTCATATGAACTACTTTTTTCATGTGCTCCAGTAGGTTGAAAGCTATAGTCCATATTCATTCTAAATGCATGACACAGTCTTCAAAAATTTTACTTTTGTTTTCCACTGAAGAAATAAAGAAATGCATGTATTTGACTCAACATGGGGTTTAGTATATTTTGACAAATTGTTCCGTTTTAAATCTGTATTGCCTATACTCTGTGTTCATACTTAGTCCCTGTTTACACTAGGGCGTTTTCGTTTTGAATCAGTGTTTCAGAATGAAAACAATCCTCATCTACACTGGCCTTTCTGCTGCACTTCAGAAACAATCTCAGTCTACACTTAAAAAAACGAAAACGAATGAGAAATCTGCCTATACACATCTATGGGAATAACAATGAGCATGATGCTATTGTTTACACTGCCGTCAAGAATACGCAGTGCGAATGTGGGCAGCCACGAGATCGTTTTCTAAAGTCTTCGCTTTTGTCCGTTCACACTGAATCCCAACCCTAGAGTTTTCAAACTAATACTGGGTCTGCAGCACACGGTGTTGCAACTTGAAACTGCCGGAGTAGTGTGAACGATAGGCGTCACCGTAGTTTTTTTAAACGAAAACACAGGACCTAAGTCTGGGCCCAAATTCTCCTCTCCTCCTTTAATTACAGATGCCATGATAATTCTAGTGTATTTCCCTCTCTGACAGACTCTCATTAGCCACGGTTCTCTGGGCTATACATTGGGATAATTTGTGGCGCTTTGACATACACAACCAGCAGGGGAGAGAGGACTGGGGATAAAAGCATCATTTCAATTAATAAAGGCTCTAGTGGATGATAAGGGCCTTTAGGATGGAGGAATGGAGGGGGAGAGAAGAGAAGGTATGAGGATGAGGTCATGACAGTAGCTACTTAGTGCTGATACCCATTTATGGCCTGTTCATATGAGTTAACAAAGCATAAACCATCTATTTAGAGCTACGAGGGAGGTATAGCGCTATTGGAATAATTTTTTTGTTTTTGTTTTTTTTTTCTAATATGGTAAAAACTTTAAACTTATTACATTATAGAATCACTAATTTCTATTTTATGCTGTGTGTGTACATTAAAATAGAAAACCGATATTTGAAATTGTAATAATAGTAATAATTGTTTGAAAACATATTCTTGCCTCAAATTGGCACTCCGGCAACTTTAAATATATGCATTTAAACAAAAATATGCGTGCAATATATTAATAAAACTACATTTGTAATTACAATATTTATCGGTGCCAACAGTGCCAATCTGGGGCAGGAAATGGAACGAGTGTTCCGGAAACAGACACTATTTGTGCTTCAGGCTGATGCTACAGTGGTGCAGAAATATACCTTGAAATATAACCTAAAATGTAGCATGAATGTCACAGTGCTTTAAATTACATTTGGTACTGCAAATGATTCTGATGAGTTCAAATGTCATTTTCAAAGTAATGCAAAGAGCACCATTAGAAATGCCTATGAATGATGGTAATGAGAAACAGAATATGCTGCTTCTGTTTTTCTTCCTGTGTAAGAGGTGAGGTAAACGACTGCCTTTATAGTAGCACGTAATTGTGGTAATCAGTGCTAAATGCTGCTGTTGTGTAATAATGCTTGGCAATAGAAAAATTCACTGGAACGCTAATTTTGAACAGCAAAGAGGTGATTATTTCACCCCTTTCTCAAATGGATTTTAATAGCTGTGGTGCACACATGCAAACACACACAGACACTCACACAAGCTCATGCAGGTACACACCCTCACAAAATATTCATATACTAGTTGCTAACTTGAGTATATACACACGCTCGCAACTCTTGTCACTCCAAACGGTCACAATTTCCATTGTTACCAACCGAGTTCAATGGAATCTGTGACCATAGTTAATCAACGTTGCTTTGGGAAGCACACCCCCCATTCTCACTTTCTACTGTCCTTCATCAGTGTGCCATCAGATTGACAGTAAAGCAGACACATCATTTTTAAAGCTCTCTCTAGTGCTCCCCCACTCTTTTACACACCTCACTTACTGTATGTGTCTTCTCCCCAGCTAAATTCTCCAGGGGATTTGACTTAGTTTACACTGCCATCTTGTTGTCATGACTGCAATGACACGCCTCTCTTTCCCCAAAGGTATACTTCTGACAGCTGCTTTTGAACAGAAAAAAAAAAAGGTTGAGGAAAATTTCATTAGAATATAAATTTCATGTTATGAACACTGAAATAAGAATTGAATCAGATTTTGAGTTGGTATTACTGTATCATTTTAATACATGTGTGATCGTTATTTAGGCATACTGTATGACCTGTTCGTGTGTGTATGCACATGAATCTGATGAACTCTGGTGACAGCAAATATATATATATATAGGTTTATAAAGCGGTCCTAGATTGTATTTGATTCTAGCAATGCTACATTACAAAATATAACAGCTATGATGCTGCACATCAACCTTGAGCCTTACTATTAGCTTTTGCAGTTGTTGGGTTTGCATGTCCTCTCATCTAGTGTAACGATCACATGAAGAAAGTTTAAATGTCAATTGGTGTCCTTAATAAATTATATCGTAACCATATAGTGAATATAGTCATGGCTAAAGGCACCTGAGTGCTCTACTCAAACAAGTCATTAGCTGTGACTAAATTCACAGAGCAGCAGGGTCCCTCGTACCTTTCCTGAAAAAAACAACAAGATAAGATAACTGGAAAACGTCTGCAAATACCCAAACATACACTTCACCACAGTTTCCAGTTGAAATGACTGATTTTATAATAAACACTTCTACTGCTGCATGAGTTGCAAACTAATGTATTGTTTGTTTGCATCACATAATCATGTTTTTTTCTGATCCAATAAACTTGCTTGGTAGCTCACCAGCTGCAATAAGGTGCAAGAATCAGCATAATTTTTTAGAAATGTTGTTTTCGTAAGTGCCCGGACTGAAGAATATGGCCTGCAACATTGAGAAATGCTAAGCTAGTTTGAGCAATGCTAGCATCAGGCGCTGTATTCAATTAGCCTGATTGGCTAATTACTTGTTTTTATTTGAATCTGTATTCAATCAGAGCAAAGCCATTAGAGAACATTTCAAATGACAGACAAGCAGCGTACCCCCTCTTCATGAGGCTAAGTCGTTTGGAAGTGAAAATATGAGTTGTCAGTAAAAGTGGCTCTTAAACTAAGCAGTGGCCAGTAAAAAAAACAGATGAGGAAATGTCCTGTGTGACTTAAACGCGTTCCTTAATGTTAGCATAATCACCATGTAGCGAAAGACTTCCTTTTTAAGACCTTTACTGGACGTGGCGCGTAATTAAACAAGGAAAAGTCATATAAATGGACGTTGTCACGCTTCTGCATGGTTAGTGCTTGGTTGTTAAAGTCACATCTGGTGGAGGTTATTTCCTGAGGCCATCTTTTAAAGCGGACTCTTGGAGCTGGGTACTGTACAGCTGTGGGTGGGCATCAAACTGGCAAGAAATTTGAGGCAGGCAGGAATGACTTCTCTGGGCTGACCCTCTAAAACAAGTTCTACATCTAATCCTTGATCCTGAAGTCATTTAAACCTGGAACGATGTCTACCCCCAGTATATTGGTGTAAATAAATCCCTCTGTGCTCACATACAGGCTCAGCCTGAAGCCGTTGATTAGATGTCCGCGGCAGATCAGGGAACAGGCTGATCCAAGACCAGCTGTTGAACTTGAGGTGAAGCCACAACCCTCCAAAGAGCTGATCTTTGATCACGGCACAACTCAAGGAACTCTGGAGCATAAATGATGTCTCATCCAGCGCCTACCCATACCCAGGGAAATCACCATGAAAATCACCATGAGCTGATATTATGCATATCCAGCCCATCGTCTCACCCCTGACCAGCACACTGGTCTTCAGCTGCGCTCCCAGGAGAATTTACACCATGGACCTTGCTCTCCATGTGCGCCCTGAGCTCCTGATGATGGCTAAAATGCCATGACTAATGTTATTGCTGCTGCCTTTCCAATGAAGGGCTGATATATGGATTTGTTGCAGGAAATCCCAGGCAGTGTATCCCTGGCTACTCTCACATGCAAACACACAGAGATTCTGAGGCAGAGCAGCTGCAGATGGGTGATGCTATTAGTTGTGGTGATTAGGGGAAGACAACATGCGTGGTGTGGAGATGCTGACTGAGCCAGCGCAGTAATGCGGGCTGCACTGCTGCATGATGGAAAAAGAGTGCTGGATAGTGTGTGTGTGTGTGTGTGACCTCCCTGTCCACAGACACAAACAGAGACACACACAGACTACTGCTCATATGAACATACCCAAATGTTTCCAAGCAGTAATTCGCATAACAAATGCATTTATATCTTAATCCAGTTGCATACAAATGTACTTGAAGCCAGTTCCATTACACCCTTTATTATATTTCATGCATAAAGCCAAAATATAACATATACTCATATGTTGTATGTTTATATCATTCTTATTAAACATGCATTTAAAATATATTTAAATTTATAATTACATTTATATTTTTAAAGTGATAAGATTTAGAATGGCTGCCTTCTGTTTTCTTCATGTGCAAGAAATTAAACCAAAGCATGCATGAAAAAAAGATAAATATGCGTAAAAAATATATAAATAAAGAAATAAATCAACTAGCAAAGTATTATGTAATGTTTACATCAGGTACCTTTTTTTTATAACAAACTATACTAATTTCTTCAATATTTTCTACTGCACATCTCATGTGACAATGACAAACTGTAGTAGGAAAACGACTCAGAGAAGTGTGTCCTTACATTCAGGCAGTCCTGTTTTCTTTTTAAACATACCAATATAGAAAGCGCAAGAGAGAATGAATGAGAGAGAGAGGGCAATGGAACCAGATAAGATTGAATTTTTGCAGTGTTTTCTTTTGCAGGTAGAGCTGATTAAGACCTCTAAGTTTGGCACCTCATATTCCTTTATCCGTTAGGAGAGGGGGTGAGTTCCGTTATGATGATGGCATATGTGCTGTCTCTGTATCTGACCTGATTGTAAATCACAGAGAAATCTCTGTAGCCCTGAAGTACTTTTTCATACTGATATTTTTGCTCTTTTTCTCTCATTTTGAAAGTTATTATGGTATAGAATTACATTTATCAATGAATAAGGCAAGTAAAGCAGGATATAAGCTTTGTGGGTTAGTTACTAGGGACAAAATTGTACCCTGAATCTGACCAAATGTATAAAAAAGTAACTAAATTATATATATATATATATATATATATAGACACACACACACACACACACATATTCTTCCACTAAGGTGTTCTTACCACTGTCATAAAGCGTGACACTGTACGTGTGTATTTTTGGGGTGCTACCCTCAAAGGGGGTTGAAGACAGTGCGTTGAAAGGCGAGGGGGTTGCAGTCGGGTTCCTGGGCTCCATTTGCAATTGAAAGCAGGGGGCTGTGGCATAATGAAAATGTAAAGCAGTGGTTTCATTTTATTCATTGTGGCAGATCCAGATTCCCAGAGAAACCTCACTCCAGCAATCAGTCTATTAATAATTGAATCTGGTTCAGGAAGTGAGCGAGGCGAGTCGGTGCCACGACGCTACACCTCACCAGCTGCTGACCCTCATACACACCAGCCAATTACACATCGTCGCTTAATTGTCGGGTGATATGATTGCGCCGCTGTGGGGGAGGATGTGGCGTCACTTGGGGTGGCGGGGGGTTTGTAGACCCCAGGGTGGCAGAAAGAGAGG
This sequence comes from Enteromius paludinosus, assembly GCA_032361165.1. Classification (NCBI taxonomy): domain Eukaryota; kingdom Metazoa; phylum Chordata; class Actinopteri; order Cypriniformes; family Cyprinidae; genus Enteromius; species Enteromius paludinosus. The sequence continues at coordinate 14,546,302 of JAUMHQ010000053.1, forward strand.
GCAGACATGAAGACGGAGGAATGACAGAGAGAGGATGTTTGCTAGTTATTGTGCTTACTAACCGCTAACACTATGCATTAAATTGTATTAAACAAGTAACTTGTCCCATACCAGTCACAGATGTGTTTCTCAAATAGTATGGCTTTTCGAAGAGAGGTGTGCTAGTACTGTTATAAGCAATGAAGATGATACTTAACTAGACGAGTAGCCAATTAAATGGCCAAAAACAAAAATAAGTCAAAGGGCGACAGCAGCACAATATGGATGTCAGTTCTGTATCTAAATACTTAAAGGAATAGTTCATCATTTACTTTCCCTTGAGTAGAACAGTAACTGTTTTGGTCACCAGTGACTTTCACAGTAGGGGGAAAAAACAGCGACCCAAAAGAGCCTGTTTCCAAACTTTCTTCAAAATGTCTTCAAAATTACAAGTTTGGAACTTTTTGAGGGTGAGTAAATGATGACAGAATTTTCATTTTTGGATGAACTATTCCTTTAAATGTATTCAAGATGCTACTGGAAGCTCGTCTGTGAACGAGACATTTCGAGGCTCACACCTGTAAATAAATGCGGTTGTCAATCCCAAAAACTAACTGTGTGAACGTAGCCATAGACTTGGATGTGAGCTCTTTTGACTAGGGCCACTAAGCAGCCACCTAGCAACCACCCACAACACCAAAGCAACCACATAACAACTGTTTAACAACTTAGAACCAGTGTTGTTAGTAAAACTACTACAGCAGTAGCCTACTGAAAATAGTTTTAAATAAAATAAAACAAATATTTATTAAAACGCACCCTTAAAAAAATCGGAAAAACGAAGAAAAATCAAGTAAAATGAAAAAATACTAAATAAAAAAAGACTAAAACTGAAATAAACTTAAATGTATGTTTAAATACATACAACATGACAAATACACACTAATAAAACACTCTAAAACCAGAATGGAAATATGTCCATTCAACAACAACAAGAAAAAATATATGAAATATTATAACAGTATAGAAATAATACTAAAACAATACTGCACACTTTAGGAAACCGAGTCTTGCTCAGGAAGAAAAGAAAGAGTTCTGTATATTGCACACTTGACCAATTAAAAGTATATCTTTCAAAAGCTGATGTCATTTAGACTGCGATATACAGTAAGGAGTTCACCTTCACACTCACACATACAAACACACAGACACGCATACAGTCAAGTATATACTGTATATAAACTGCCACTTATTACCAGCTGTCATTTCACTTACATGAAGCTGAGATAAATACTTTTATACCCATCTCTGCCTGTGAAGTGGACTAAATATCAGAGTGAAACAAGTTATGATGCTTCTGTTTTTATACCCAGAAATATTCATCAGCATAGCAACTGAGCCAATATTCGCTGCAGACAGAGAGATATTACACAATACTCAAGATTTGATCCACAGAGATCATGAAAGGGCTGTGGGCATCAGCTATTTCTTATTCATTCCAGTATTCAGACTAGTGGTTAATCAATATGTATTTTTCAGTAACTGAATGTTTGGCTTGTTCATACTAAATAATGAGAACCTGATGTGTTCCAAACGATCTGATCTTTAACAACATACATGTACTTAATGCTACTACATTAACATAACCCATCAAGAAGTTTCATTTAAATGCCTAGCTGTGAATAATCATTGAAATCAAACACACTGCTATTTTTTCTCTCTCAATGAAAACGTCTTTAAGGCAAGAAACATTTACTTGAGAAGCAATAAATATACATATATATATATATATATATATATATTTAGTGTTTTTCTCCACTGGCATTTGTTTTGTTTTGTTGTAAACATGATGTAAATGCTAAGTTCATTTTAGATCCTCTGAAAACTATTTGTAATATCTGGATCTTGTTTTTCAATTACAATTTCAAATGTATTTGCAGTGCAACACAAGTACACAACAGTGAAGCAGAAGCAGCAGTCAAGATCTTCTGGTGATTTCAAAAGTAACCTGTCAAACTGACTCTTACGCTTCATATCTTTAGCATTGTTTTTGCTAAGACAGAAATACAATGCGAATTAACTATGTGGAGAATGTAGATTTAACAGACTAGATAAATGCAGCTACAACCACTGCACACCGTGACTCAGCAAGAAACACTGTCCCTTTCATTCATGCAAATTCCTTATACATTTCTCCTCTTCCCCGTCAGTCCCTCACTTCAGCCAATCAACATTCAAAACACCAGCAACAGACCCAAAATCCAACGCGTATTGAAGGCCCTGGGGATGTGGATGACACTTGTTGCCTTGGGCAGTTATGCTGTTACATTCAAAGTCAGATGTTCCTACCTGATATCTCTTGCTTCTGACCATATAACACTACGAATGAAGAATGATTTAAGAGCATAATCGCTTGCTAGTAAGTTTTTTTCCCCCCAAAGGGACTTGGTGTGTCTAGTGTGTGAATTCTTTCTTTTTTTCTTCTAATGCTTAAAAAGACTTATTCTTAGTCATATGCTAACTAAGTAATGTTGCAACATTTTATTAATTTAAATAACGGTTTGCTATTTTAATATATTTTAGAAAGTAATTTATTTCTGTGATGGCAAAGCTGAATTTTTTGCAGTCATAACTCTTCAGTGTCACATGATCCTTTAAAAATTCATGACATGTTGCTCAATACACATATTATCATAGTTGTGGAAATTGTGAATTTTTCAAGGTTCTTTGAAAAATAAAACGTTTAAAAGATCAATATTTGGTTTTTAAAGGGATAGTTCACCCAAAAATGAAATTTTGATGTTTATTTACTTACCCCCATGGCATCCAAGATGTAGGTGACTTTGTTTCCTCAGCAGAACACAAACGAAGA
>JAUMHQ010000053.1:14567794-14589145 GCA_032361165.1 Enteromius paludinosus
TGGCCACAGGGGTGGCCAGGGACATGTCTACAGAGGCACGGGCCTCCCTAGGCCTCCGTGTAGAACCGCCACTGATGACATATGACACCGTTTTAGAATTGAACATTTTTTTCTCAATTTAATAAAAACAAAAAAAAGAAAGATCTGCCGTTAATCTGTAATCAATTACAAAATTAACATAATTATTTGTATAACAGTGTATTTCTAGGATTAAAACCATACAGACAAGAGTCACTGAATGAAGCCCGAGTCAAGAGAAGCTGGTTTGTGATTTACAGCAGCATTATGACAATGCAAAAGACACCAGGGCAGAGGAAGAATGATAACACTGAACTCGTGTTTGGCCCAAGCAATCAAACCACGCATTGAAATGGCCTAAGACACTGCCAACCAGAAGTTGCCTTTGCTTATGCCCTCTTACTGTTTTTTCTGATGTGATGCTCACTGCTGGGATCGGCAGCCTGAGGAGACTGGCAGAGTTGGTCAGAAACAACGTGTATTCTGACCTCTCTTAAACCAGAAGAGGGCAAGCAGCCCGCGGGCATGAAGCCTGCAGGTGGTAGGGTTTCCAGGAAAGAGAGGAAGTCTTCAAACGGTACACTCCATCAAGTAGTCCATGGCCTGACATTGAGATCTGGATTGTGTGTGTGGTTGTGAGGAGGGCCTGAACCGGTTTGGACGGGCAGCATTGAATGACGGATTGCCTTAGAAAGCATCAGGTCAGCCCAGAGCCTACGTAGAGGCTACACAGATGCCCCCAATCCAGGCAGCCCACTCTCTGATTAGATCTGCTTGCCTTCCAGAGAGCGCCCAAGTTCAAAAAAGACAAGAGATGAATGAGAGGACGGCAGAGAGAGATAGAGAAGGAGAGATCGAGGGAGTGACAAGAAGCATCATTCATCTCTAAATGGCCTTTCATAACATTGTCACTGGGTATCACACAAATTGCAACAAACAGTCACACTGCTATGGTTGCCAGTAGATGAGACATACAGTATAGAATAAAGGGTGAAGATGCCTCTGAGATATAACAACATTTGAGAAATCTGCTCCCAAGCCAATCTGGACATCGATTTAGAGATGTCAAGATTAGTCAAACTGGCTTAACTGGATGAATCAAGTATTGCAGTCATGACAAAGCAGAGATACAAATAGACAAGACATATATTGTCAAAGGAGGAAATAATCCAAGCCAATCTAGGCATTGATTCAAAGACGTCATCAAGAGAGAGTTTAAATCTAGTTCAACTGTTTTCACACTTGGTTCGATTGTTGATTCAAAGCCTGAATTCAATTGTCCTGCTGGTTTTGACATCAAAACTTAGAAATGTACATAATGTCACTTTTTCTTTGGACTGGAAGAGATGTGAAGAATGAAAGCTGCTATGTGAACGCAACCTATTTCATTACAGATATGAGAAATGTGCTATAGTATAATTGGGATGGAGAGGATTCAATACTGTAAACTGTCCATAATTGTCCATTGACAAAATTATTTGTCATCAATAGCGCAAGTTAGAGTGCTATCAGACCAACTGCTAGAGAGAAAAGAAAGAAAGAAAGATTATTCCAGAAACTGCAGCTTTTGAGGAGGAATTCAGTGTGCATTTCTTTTTTTTGACTTCTTTTCTTAGTGTTCTGTCAAAAACAACTTGAGCTAACATAGCAGCCTGTCACATCAAGACAACCCTCAGCAGAGCACTGAGGAGAATACTCTAACCCTGTTTCATACATTTAACCATCACAATATCACACTTTTAAAAAAAATGTAAACAAGACAGAAAATCTGCTTCTGTGCATTCCTAAACAACTACAAGTCATGTTTCATTATCATCATTATATATACAGTACTACTGGTCAAAATTACTACTGTTTAGTTTTTTGTACATTTTAATTGCAGTGTTATAATTTAGAATGTTTTCTTTTTAAAATGTAAATTATCTGTGATTGCCATTACTTCAGTGTCACATGATCCTTCAGAAGCAATTCTAATATGCTGATTTGTAAGTAACATTTCTTATTGTTACTGATGTTAAAAACAGTTGAGCTGCGTAGTGTTTGTGGAAACTGTGATACATTTTCCTCAGGGTTCTTTGATTAATAGAACGTTTTTTTTTTTTGCTTTTGTTTTTTTTGTAACATTATAAACATCTTTACTTTCACTTTAGATCGCTTCACAACATCTTTGCTTAGTAAAACAATAAAAAAGACTTACATACTGTAGCAAACATAATTCATCTTCATGTTCTCTATATTTAAACATAGTCAGATCTCATATGATTTAATAAAATGATCATGGATCAAAAATTTTTTCCCTCAAGCTGTAAAAATAGTTTTGTGGTCCACAATACCACAAACAGAACATGAGGGTGAAATCTATTCTGCAGAATAAAACAAATTTCCCCCCAGATTCAGTGAAGAAACTGCAAACTTCTGCAGAACCAGGCTTGGCTTTGGGGTTACCCGTGCACACACTTATTAATTAGTGTGTGGTACTCAACCAGAGAGGTTGCAGAAGGGCAGATGTGGTGACAGACCTTTTCCTCATCAACCATGTCTAAGCAACCTTCATCCTTCCTTCTGTCCTTCAGAGTTTGAAAGTAGCCACTGAATGCCAATGAAAGACCCAGGTGCCCTCGGCTTTCAGGGAGCTTGCTGACCATCTGCCCAGGGGCCAGAGTGGCACCATGGCCCCTATATCAGTCAGGGCTCAGGGCTCCGGGGGTTCTGTAGCACCTCTGCGGAGCACCAGGATCACCATCTCATTGACAGGATGACAGTCCTCAGTTCCTCTAAAGGTACTCTGAGGCCGTGGCATTCAGGCCATGTAAAGTCAGCAGAGAGGGAAGGTCATGTCTGATCAGGGCTCCTATGACAGAACAGTAGACATCGTATAGAGGTGTGATTCACTAGGCCGAGACACTACACTCATCAGAAGAATGAAACAAGTGAACAATGTCAGGTGCAAAAATTAAATGCACACTCTCAGACAAGAGCGGCAGCCGAAAAAAAGTTTATAAAACTTGCTAATAGCGATTTGAAGAGTCCACCCGAAATGAAAATGATGTCATTATTATCATTCCAAACCTGTATGCTTTTCTTTCTTCTGTGGAACATACAAATGTTAAAATAATTTAAAATAATGCTGAGTGTGAAAACAAAAATTTTAATTACAGGTTTGAAGCCACAAGTATGTAAATGATGACAGAACTTAATTAGATAAATTAAGACAAATATATCCGATCAAATTTTGTGATAATGACCAATTAATCAAATAAAAAAAAGATGCCCCCAAAAACAGCCAGTTAATTGTATAAAGCTATATGAAAAGCCATAAATATTTATAAGAATAACTATTACTGACCTAAGACCATTTAATAAATATACGACACATTTCAAACTTTTAAAGCAATTAACAATGAAAGTTCCCCTGCGGTCGGAATTGCTTACAAAACAAAAAAAAGACAGTTTACATGTAAAAGTGCCTGTGAATAGACAAAAGTATGACAAAGGCATGGTTATGAAACATAAGCTAAACCTAATGCAATTTTTACATTGCAAGATAATAAAAGTAACAGCATATTCAAGTAAAATGATGCTTGAAATACTCATCTTATACAACTGTGATAAGTCAGCTATATTAAATGCAGGCGTTACAAATCAGCATTCAGTGCACTCTAAATGAATTACTGTTATAGGCCACTTATATTATCACTCTTATTTGTAAGGAGCTATGATTGTCTCTACTGAAAAAGACTCTCCTTCACCATCCGCACCAGCTCAAGCTTTCCATCTCCATTTCCTTGTCAGAGCATTTCACCGCTACCCAGATTAATGCTGACAGGCAGGAATCCTTCTAATTATCTGTCCCTGGCCTGGATGCAAATGGCTGGGTTCTGGTGGCAGTGTGATGAGACTGCCAGTGCAGTGACACCGGGCCCCCAGCGTGGAAGCCTGTCACTGGCCCTCTTCCATCCAGGGACCACACAGTTTATTTATTTTATTATTATTTTCCTCCTCTCAGGCTGGCAGGGTGGCTTTGTCAATCACAATGTGGAGATGGCAGTGGGTGTCTGATTAAAGTTCTGCGCTGGCTATGATTGAGCTGGTTGTGACGTCTGTAGATTAGGATCATAGATTATGGGAGATAATAGTACTTCACTAAGAGAAGAGAGAGAGAGAGAGAGGACTGGAAGTAAGAAAATGATTTGAATTGAGTTAGGGTGTGCCGTAATCAAGGGTGCTGTGAAGGAATATTGATGGGCCAGGAAAAAAAAGCTGCAATAATATAAATCCAAATATAAACAGTTGTTTATTTTAGAATGACTCTGACTATATAATTACCTATTTTTGGCAAGTAGAAAAGAAAAGAAAACTGTAGTTTAGATGGGAGCTAATCTGAACAAAACAAAACAAAACAAAACAAAACAAAACAAAACAAAACAAAACAAAACAAAACAAAACAAAACAAAACAAAAATCAACTACTAAACTAAAACTAGAACTACTTATCTATTTGCTTGGCAAGTTTATTTTCAACTAAACCAAAGCAAAGCAAAACAAAACTAGCTAATTAGCTATCAACTTGGCAAGTTTTTTTTCCAACTAAACCAAACAAAAACAACTTAAACACTTAAAGCATGAATTTAATCACGAAGGACATCTGAAAAAAAAAAAAGATTCAGATTGCAAATGGCATTCAATATTAACTTCAGCAGTAAACTGGGGCTCTAACTGATCATTACTAGAGGTGCGAGACAGGGAGGAAGGAAATAATAAATGGATGGAAAAGGATTTTAGAGGAAAGGAATGAGGAATGAGCCGGGCCGGGTGGAAATGGTGGCCTAGCTGCTTGACAGTTGACTCTGTTGGATGTGACTTTCACAGTCTGCTGGCAGTTTGTGTGGAAGCCATCACATCTGTGACTCGGAGTTTGATTAATGAGCCTTTCAGCTCGTCTCTGCCATGTGAGGTGGGGCCACGGCCTTCTCCCAGGCTTCAGTGATTCACCCACCGACACACACACACACACACATGCAAAGTACAAAATCAGACACCAGGAGCTCTACGCCTGCCTCATGCTAAACAAAACCTCATTGTGTTTGCTAATTTCCAACACTAGCCACCAAAACAAAGGCAAAATGATGGACAAACACAATGACGATTTCCCACAGTCAGTCAGTCAGTCAGTGAACATGATGGAGAGGACTTGGTTGTGAAACTTAAATACTTGCACTATAGTTTATGTAAACCATTTACTATACATATATAGTGTTTCCTTTCCAGTAACACACTGAAAATATTCTATTCCTTGGCCATGACAGATTCCCTCACCCAAAAAAAGGAACAATAACAAACTCATAACACAAAGGTGGCGATAGCAATTACTTCCCCGCACATTGCGATCCTGCCTCTAGCCGAGTCGCTGTGCGTCTGTGGAAGAAGCCCTTGCATTCTGACACATTTGTTTGTATTTTATACCCTGGGAAAGAAAGCTAACCATATGGCCATCATTGGGAACAGATGGCATTTGCCCAATGTGAACGGCGGTGCCTATCACTGCAATTTAAAGCATTCCACTTCCCGCATGAACTGCCATCTCTCTCAACAGATACTTCTCCACTCAGTATTGTTCCGGATGATAGAGGCATGACAGCGCGAGGCTGTAAAAGTTGACCTAGCCAATGTACTACACAGCCAAAATTCATGTCTTTCAATGCAACACGCAATAGCACAGAAAAAAACATGGAAGACATGTTTTAGCATTGTTTGTGACAGGGCACACATAACCAGGAGCATTACAATTGTTCAGGAGGTGCTTGTTAAGTGTGTCCTGTGGTATTTTGCAACTCCGGTGATTTTTACAGACCCATCCATCAGCAGGTCTTACAATGCCGAAACTAGAACTGTGTCATACTAAAGCACAATGTATTAAAGGAAAATTAACTTCCACTTCAAACTCTTGCTGTGTCACAGAAAAAAAAAGGTAAGTACACTACCCAAAAAAACAATTTTATAATAATAAGTTAATGTTCTTCTTTTGAACTGTATATCCCATATACAGTATAAGTACAGTATACTATATAGAAATGTTTATTCAACAAAGAAAGTAAATCTGAATGCGAATGGTAACAGATCGTGTGTTATTTTAAAGCCTTTCTGTCACCAAGCACCATAATTCTGGTAAAAAAGTTTGTGTGGGTCATGTCTAGAAGTTTGCTGTTGCTGTCTCTCTGGGTGTCAGGTGCTAGTCTGAGGAAGAACAGGAACATTAATCAGTCACTTTCTGTTGAAAAGCTCCATTTGAGAATGATTTATGACACTGCTGGCACAGACAGCCAAATGACAGGTGACAATAAAGGACACCCACACCTGTGTAAATCTTCTCCCTCTCTCTCACCCACTCTGAGAGGGAGAAGGAGTTGAGACCACATTATGGTGCACGTCTCATTCATATGCAACCAGATGAATGTACTCCTCACACAGCAACAGAAAAATGCTTAAATAATGTTTAAATCCTGTTTAAATGGATATTCATTCAAAAATGACAATTCTGTCAATATATACTATGCATGTCAGTCAAAATTATTTATCTATTCTTTATTTTAGTTCAAGCTCTAAATAGAGAGTAGAGAGAAAGAGAGAGATTGAATAAATAATAAATTGTAATAAAATTAAACAACAAAAGTACTCCATGTGCACTATATTCCACGGCATGTGATTTGAGAGCCATTAATCACTGATGTTTGATTTAAAAGCCACAGTGGGGATACAAACTTAGTTAGTAATGACATATTTTGATCTGTATATATACACAGTACTTAAAAAAGAAAAGAAAAAAAATCTTATGCTTACCCAGTCGGCATAGGTTTGATAAAAAAAAAAAATTTTTATTGCCATTTAGCTGAATTTTCAGTGGCCGTTATTCCAATGATCCTTCAGAAATAATTCTAATATGCTGATTCTGTACTTAAGAAATATTATCAATGTTGAAAGAAGACACGTATTATTTTATTGAAACCATGAGATGTTTTTTATTTATTTATTTATTTATTTTTTCAGAATTATTTGACGAGTAAATGGTTAAAATGTATTTTTTTGGACAAAGTATTCCCCTCATAACCTATAACCACACACCACTAAAACAACTAAAAAAAGAAAAGTTGGAGAGATTAATATGTTAAGACCTCAGAGCCCTCACCCTACTGAACAGATCGCATAATTTCTGCATATAGAAGACCTACATATATCCTCAGTCTCCAGAGAGCATCTCTAGTGTCTAACATTCGGTACATGACCTATTACTGATTTTTTCCCCATACATTAAATCTTGAGTTACAACTATTTTCTCTCTGCCTCGTTCTCATTTTTAACTTTTTTTTTTTAGTTCACCTCTGTCTGAACAGGACTTCCATTAAATGTACTCATTCACGGTCATTCATAGATAACACAAACAAACAGCTATCTAAATAGGGACATGATCGATTTCTCTTGTTTTTATGTGAAGCAAATTCTAATTAAGAGACCAACTCAAAGTCAAACCCTTACCTATGTAAACTGGACCTAAACATAGGTTAAATAACATGTAACTTAATGAATAACAAAGGTCTATGGACCGCATTTGCACTAGCAAAGTCTGTACGACTCTAAGTTTCCAAAGCACCTTCTAGCTTCACCTTCTGTCCTTCACCCCTCTTCTGAACCTCTGCTCGGCCACGGGGGCAGGTGCTCCATCACTGAGATACTGAACATAGAAAGATGCTCTCAAAGGTTCCACCCCACTGTGAAGGAAACACTAACATCTGGATGCTCTCCAAGTTGGACTGGGCAGGTGATTTGCCAGGTACGCAGAAATAGGTCTATGTTCTACTGACCTGCTGCACCTCCATGTAGAAACTACCCAATCTGGACCATGGGTAGGCAGTGACTCCCAGATGAGACAAATTCCTCTCAAAAGTTTTCCAGTTCAACCCAATTACCTTTTTTATTCATACAAATATATTTGGTAGCAGCTTTTTGGTAACACTACATTTTAAGCAGTGTCAGAAACAATCCTGCATTAAGCATGCATTACTTTACTTTAATCTAAACTAAGCTAAACTTAAAAATGTATTGCTCTATCTACAATTAGCATGTCAATTTGCAATAATTATGCTTAATAGCTTTATGACCTGCATGAAATAATTGTATTTTTAAAAATTAACTTAATATCACAGAAAAGATAGTTTACTTAATTAAACAATTCATTTTGATTAAAAACTGTTGTACCAGGTTTCTTAGTGTTTTTATTTCCAAACAACATGCTTCAATCGAGTATCTCAAAGTAAGTTTTACATTGTACTTGCTTAAATTTGCACGGGACTGGATACGGAAAATTTTGAAATAAAGTGAGAAAACAGAGACTTATTAATGTCTAATGTTCTATTATGCTGGCATTTTAAAAGACTTTCTGTTATGTTGGTGTTTTTGGAGTGTGAAGTATGGGTCTAGGACCTAGAAAAGCAACCTCAATGGAAGTTCTAGAGATGTAAATTCTTGTTACCTCTACTCCAATATTTTATGTCGAATGAATTAAAGCCACCATCCGCGATAAAAATCCTGTTCAGCCAAAAAGTAATTTTTAGTGTATTATTTACAGTAGTCTACATTCAAAGACAACAACGCTTTTTGGTTTTGTTTAAGGACTGATTAAAGGTTTTAATTCTCTTCAAATGTTGATTAGTGTTTTCATAGCATACTGAAAGAACCTAAATTTCATAAAAACATAAATATAGATACATTTTAGGGTGATGTCGACCAATTTGGCATCGTACGATATCTAATGTGAAACATCGAGATGGACGATGGCATCGTCGTCGTAGGCGGCGCTTGTTGGGGGGGGGGGGGGGGGATGTTTAGTTGAAACTAAAACACCAAGCTCCCCCCCACGACTGACACAAATGACAAAAACAGTGTTCGCGAGCAGGTGAGAGAAGACCGAGCGCAGGGATGATCGCGTGCGAGTGCTTGAATTGTGCGCAGATGACACATCAAGCGCACGAGGGTTTGAAATGAGAAATTATTTACCGCGCTCGCCAGCATCAGTGTTGCGCTCGCTTATTAATGGCATAGATTTGCCGCCAATCCTGCCATTAATTAAGTGTGTTTTCCATGAACTGATTGCTCCTGCGGCGGCGGGGCGGAGGATCTCGATGGCGGCTCAGCATCGTGATGTCTATCGGCATCATCTATCGACCCAACCCTAATACATTCTTCCACCCTTTCCTGAAAAAGAAACCAACTACAATTATAGTTTAACTATTGATATTTCATCTGTTGACTTAACATTTCCAAAAGAATCAGTGATTGAAACTGATTTTCTTTCGTCGCGCTGTCAAACTAACACTGAACTCACAGATCCTTTGGAGCAAATTGATCAAACTCTGGATTTGGTTTGAGATATTCTTTTAAACCGGCTTACTTGTATGGCACTAAAACTAAAGCTCAATCTCACAACATCCCTCAGTAACCTCAAAATTATTTTCTGACACAGTTTGACACATGTCAGATTGTGATTTCCACTCAGTTCTAAAAACGCAGACACTTCATTTTCTCCACACAGTGAGCTCAGATACGCTTTCCCTTTTTTTTTTCTCTCTCTCTCAACACTATGATGGAACTGTGCTTCTCTAGCAAGCTCTCAGTGGAAAAGCACTTTCTTCACCAAACTTTGAAAAAGAAGGGATGCAGCATGCTGGGAATTAAAACCTTAAAGGAAACCGAGAACTCACATACAGTAGAAAACATAGCAGCATCTATATGTAAAAATTGATAAAGTAAAATACAGCCAAACCATAATGCCTTTGGAAGCTGACACACACAGGGCAGCGTGAACACTCAAACGGTCACAGGATCCTCTCCACATATTCACATTCATTACGGAGGTACATGGTGGGACATGACAGGCAGCACTTCAACAGTGTGTAAGCGAAAGGAGGGGGCGACTGTATGCAAACGAGAGCAGCAGCCATTACCTGTTAGCGAGCAGCGTCGTGAAGGTCACCTGACTCATGCTCCGATAGGCTGGCAGCAGTTGGGCCCAATCCCACTCCCTCTCACCCATAGCAGCCTGTTGATAAATGAGCAGCGAGTATTGTTCGTTATTAATCAGAGTTAATATGATCAGTAAATTACTGCTCCAGCTGGGCTGGACTAACCAAAGAGGAGGGGGTCCCGTACAAGGCCGCCCCAATGCGATCTATCTATCATGTCTCCACAAGAAGGTTTTTATTCCAATAAGACAGGAATTAATTTATAAATCCATTTGGGGAGGGATGTACCATCATTTATAAAAAGATAAATCAATTTTGCAAGAGGAGTCGTTATTCTTCTCGCCGTTGTTCGTGGCGAGCCGCCCAAGGTTTCCTTCACCCACAAGTAGACCGTCCCTTTGTTAGAGAGCCAAATGAAATCTGATTGTTTTGATAGCAGGAATGTCACTCTTAACTTGGAGCTGAGTTTTTTTTTTTTTTTTTTATTGACAAAAGGACAGAAGTGTGCCAGCCCCTCCTATTCTCCGACCGGCTGATTGATGGATCGGCATTCGCTTTTTCTGCCTCCATTTGATTTGACAAACAGCGCAGCCACCTGAAGGCGAGGAGGCCTTTTAATCATCCCCTTAATAAGGTGTTTTATGCAAAGCAATGCGAGCGCGAGCGATAAGGAGAAAACAAAAGGGATTAAGAGCACAGCAGCTAGCGCCTAACGATGGGGAAAGAACTTGCATTTTAACCGACGCAAAACTCTGAGCCAAATAAGATAATAAAAAGGAAAGTTCCCCTTTAAAAAAAGAAGGTTGCAGACTTTCCGGCTTCAAAGGCGTAACAAAAAGTCTAATGACATGAGCAGAGAAAAAAATGTATCCTACCTTTAAGAGAAAGCCAAAAGAGGACCATGGCTCCTGTAATTAAACCTTCAACCTACACAGTCTTCAACACGCAAGGGATGCTTTTTTCCCCTACCCTTTGTTCAAAGCCACATCACACATGAAGAGTTCACCTTTCAAGTGTTTTCAAATTCTCTGCTCTTTTGGTTAACCTTTTTTAATGTTTTGCTTTGTGTCTTCCCTTCACACTAAAATATAGCTTAGGGACAGAACGACCTATGGAGAATTGTCGAGTTCATCCTAGAGAAGCAGTTTAAAGTCTCTCAGTGTTTCTCTTATATTCACCTTGCCTGGTGGCCTTGACGGAAAGTTACACTCGCTCGAGCGTGAAAGAGTAGAGAAGTAGTTCACGGCATTAACGAACTGCTTTAAATAAAAGTTACGGGAACGACAAGTGTTTTGGAGCGCTCGTCCTCGCTGCACTTCAAGTTGAAGGCTGAGAAAATAACAAAGGACTAACCTGATCGAACTTGTTACGGCCGATAGAATTGCACTCCGTGAGGGGGTTGAACTGGGTTGTACACTGGTTCTGGCTGCTCGCTGATTCAGAGGAGAATGCGACAGGTCCCGAAGGGGTGTCGGGATGGGGATGCGTCTCTGCATGCGGCGTTAAGATGGACCTCAGTAAACCCTACGCACAAAAACGCAAGACTCATAAACATCCATTCCAGTGCAAGAAAATGAAAAGGAACCTGGACACGTATTATTAGACTGCATTAAGCAAAACTAAAACACTATTAAAGTGGTCAAATTAATAGTGAGTCTCTGCAGACTTCTTAAACACACCATCGGACAAATTAGTACATTTCAAAAATGATTACATAGCCAATTTTGGACATAATGGCCATTTCTTTTCTCTCTATTCCCCAAGTGATCGGCCGACAATGGTAGATATTAATCAGTCTATCTAGGAATAGGATTTGAAAACAGGACATTGCAGGAGGACAAAGATATGTATAGATATGACACAAAGAATTGTCCTCAAGATTAGACTTAAGTGAAAGTTGTACTAATTTCCCAAGGTGTGTTCTTATTGTTAAGTAGAGCAAGGGCCACAAGATGTGTAGTGTAAGTGTGGAGAAAGGCGTTTTTTTACTAATCTGTGATCCTTTCCCTTTAATTTGTGTTATTTCTGTTGTTTAAGATGTTGTTATTTCCCAGTCGCTTTTTCAATCAGGTCAAGGCTGTTACGAGAGGCCTCGCAGCAGCGTCTGGATGCAGTTGTGTCTCCGTGCAGCAGCTCTGCACAGGCGTTCCCCTCAGCTTCAGGTCACACTGTCTGCCTCAGGCTAACAGCCACCTAATTGCTTGATGAAAAACAGCAATTCGCTACCTCATTGAGCTGGATGCTGTGATGGATTTGCCGGAGGTGCTGGCTGCCACCTGCTCTATGGCACAGCTCCAGCAGCAACTGCCTTATTTTATGCTCAGTCAGTTCCGCGGGCCCACCTCTATCCTGCGCCGGGCCGCTTTCCACACGCTCAAATACACTAATGGAGAAACACAGAAAAGAGAGAGGGGGGTTAACATCAAATAAATGCAAAATACTTATTATATCGCTCAATTTAAATACTTCTAAAGGCAGTTTTACATGCTAACTGTGAGCTCCCAGTTCATTTTACTGGGCGGTTTTAATTAATATTTATATATACATACATATATATATAGTAAATCGTTTTTAAATTGGTGAAAATACTACTTCTACTACAAATAATAATATTTTCAAAATATTTTTTATTAGAGATATTAAGCACACTAATTTGACTCTATAGAAAGGGATAATTTGTGTTTATATTAAGGCTTATACAACTAATAGTACTCTGGTGGTGGGTAGATTAAAGATACCATGTCTTCCAAATAATATTTCACAAAATAGATGGCTACCTTCATATTTTTATGCTGACTGGTAGCAACAAAAAGCAAGCAAGATTAAGAACGAATGAAGGAATATTTTCTTTCTTCACAGATGGCTTTAGCAAATCAAAGGTGCTTTTATTCCCATCCCAGACATTTACTGTAGCTTTCGTGACCTTTGAGTATGTGATCAAATATCAAAATAACAGTAGCTCTTGCCAGCATTGAGCTGAAGCAGGAATCGTTGCGTTTGCGCTTACACATTTCGCACAAAGATTTGTACATGTGCCTGCATGTTGCCAGTTGTAGCAAAACAGTTTAGTCAAACGATTTGCTACATGTTCCTTTGAGGGAAAAGAAAGAAAGAAAGAAAGAAAAAAACATGCCAAAGAGAGTAAGAGAAGGGACAGATCAACAGTTAGCCACAGTGCCGCTCGCCGTAACCTCAAGGTCCCCTCAACGTACTCATTCCAGTGCCCTTCCTCTCTATCCAGCATGCCTCATCACCCTCACCACACTTCCCATCTGATACATCCCCCCCACTGTCATTGTTCCCCCCATTCCTTCTTCCTTCCTTTTTTTTATTTTTCAATCACAATGTGACAAGGAAAGTGTCGCCTGTCAGGCAAGGCTTTAGCTTCAATGACACCGAGAAAAGCGGTGAGGCCCTGGGCAGCCCAGCCGGTGAGCGGGGTGTCAGCACCTGTGCCTGTATCCTTCCCTGTCCATCAGTGTGCAGGTGAAGCAAATGATTGGATCCAGTCAGCGGCTTGATTAATGAGAGGCCCGTCGGATCCGGGACAAGCTATCAATCACGTCATTAGGACCAATGTGCCCCGAAAGAAGCAGAACACCCCCTCCGCCCACGGTATCCACTGCATTCATCTTCATCTGTGCATGCATGCCGTCAAAGCCTGCCAGGGTCACCGTGATGGAGAACAATCATCTTCTCCTCTACAAATTACTTTGCAAAGACAAGAGATGAGGGAGGTGTGTGTATGCATTTGTGTGTGTGTGTGTGTGTTGACAAGCTGGGGTGGGGGGGGGGTGTTTTTCAGAGAACCCGCTTTCCGCCGACACACTGTACGTTGATTGTTTACACCGGAGGCAGTGCCTGAAAGTGAAGGTTATTTTAATGAATAGTAATGGTTCCACTGACTGTCTAAGACAGGCGATACATAATCACTCTTCCTTTTTGCTATCTCCTATTTTTTTTTTTTTGCCCTCACTCTTTTTTTGTTTTTCCTGTCACTGGGAGCAGCGTTTCTCGGAACACTAAAAGTTTTATTTATTTTTTTTCCCAGCTCTGTTATGATGCTAAATCATTTTCAATAAGGGTAATTAACTCTGAGCTTTTGTTCTGGACATGACTTAGACTATACGGTAAAAGTAGTTTTTTTGGCAACAATGAAAAATTGCATTAAGTATAGGTCACTTTTCAAAAGTGCTCAAAAATCAATCATTTGGAGAAATTATTTACGCAATCATTATTTAAGGCAGGGGCTTTTAAACTCGGGTTTCCAGAGAAGTTCCAGGAAAAAGTAGTTTAGAAAAAATAAATAAATAAATAATAGTGCTGAGCAATGATTAATTGTGATTAATCGCATCCAAAATAAAAGTTTTAGTGAATATATGTGTGTTTATATAAAGACACACACACATACAATATATATTTAGAAAATATTTACATGTATATATTTATATCATATATAAACATGTTTAATATGTAAACTACATGTGTGTGCATTTATACATACATAATACTATACAAAGTTCAGACACATATGCTCTGCACAAAAACGTTTATTTAATCATGACTAAGCATTGCCCAACACTAAATACTAAATTTATATATTTAGGTTTATATATACTGTATAAAAGACGTATAGGCAACTTTATAATATACATGGCATTACAAAAAAAACCCATTACCTGCATTATCTGCCATAAAATAATGACTTATATGCTCATCATTGTCAGTAAGCCTCATATTATACTGCTAAGATGATTTAATATTGCTAAGATGATTTAAAGTACATGTTTCAAGGATTTCAACACTTTCTTCAGTGGTTCAAGACAGATTTCTGCACTCAAATCCTATGGGTGGCATCAAACCCATTTTGATGTACACATATCAAAAGGCTTGAAACGACTAGCCACAGGCTAGGGGAAAAAAAGAACACACACACACAGAAAACAACACATAATTATTTTGCCAGAAGATGAAGGGTGAAGTTAATGTCCAAAAATGAATTGCAAGACTGACGTTTTTAAAATAAATTATGAAGACATTAATAGATTATGTAAATTGTTAAACGGTTTCAAATGCCCAAGTATCGTTCATACAAGGATTAAACTTGATACATTTGCTACTTTATTATGAGCTAAAATTGGGATACATTGGAAAAATATTCCATCATGCTTCTTTTGAAATCTCACCTATTACAGCAAAGCTTCCGTGCCTTCTGCAACTGCATGCTGGTCCATTTGGGCTTCTTCTCTTCCAGGCCCTGAAGCACCTTATGGACCAGAGGTTTGGGAACACCCTTCTGTTGTCCCAGACTGACCAACAGACATTCTGAGAGCAGACTCAGCCTATCCTTGGCCCCTCTATCCAGGGGCTGTCCAGACAAGAGCTCCATTGTGTCCCCATTTTCTAGATCCTGACAAAGGTGGACCAATATGGCCCAGAGGAGCAGGCCGGTAGACCTCAGCTGTTTAGCATGCTGGGAAAGCTTTTTCTCCGCCACAGTGAACAGGAAGCGTATAGGCAGTGGAAGACAGGCTATGGTTGACGGAAGGTTGGTGAAGATGAAAGAGAGGGCTTGGATAGCCAGATTCATATTATCTGATAAGGAAAAAAGAGACACAAATAGATATTTTCTGTGGTTAAAATATGGAACAAATGTTTTATAAATAAATGAATATCACTATTATTAAAGCTTTACTTACTCTTGCTGGTTTCATTAAACTTGGGATCTTGTGGAATGTAGTTCCACTCTTTTGGAATTTTTCTTAGGACGTTTTCAGGTAGGTGTTGTCCAACCACGGGTCCAGACTGGTCTTTATAGGTCTGCATCATACTGACCAGATGGACCAAAAGTTTGCTAGTGGATTCAAAAACAATGGACCTGATGTTTTTAAACAAGGTCGGCTCCTCTTTACTGGAGTCTGGGGGAAAAAAGAGAATAGTATAAATTCAACAATTATATCAAACTTATTTTGTAAATTCATTAGATGCTGGGTAAACATCTTTAGGATTATGTCATATTTGGTCACAGGACATTACCTCAAAGAAGAACCGAGACAGAACTCATCATCTCTTCATCTATCTGCAACTTTTCTTCTCCCAATAATAGTATTTAATTTTTTTAAGCTAATAGATTTCAGTTCAACTTTTTATTATATGACAGCTACATTACAACATAACAAATCTACACCATTTGTGCAATATTTTATTGTATTTATTGTATCATGGTACTCTTGTCCCAGACACAGATGTGATGTATTCAAATAGTCATAAAAAACACAAATACATATTTATAAAAATTTGTCATCAATATTTTATCTCATTGTGTTATGCATAGAAATTAGGGAGAGCAAAATGGCTGCATATTCCCATGATGCATATAGTTCAATTTTTGGACATTGTTAGCAAACAATTAAATAAAATAATGCATTTTAAAAGTGTTTTTAACTTAAAGCGTTTTAAGGGCCAGTAGAACAAACTAACAAATAATTATAATACCGATCATTTTCCTGACCAGTTCCAATTAGCTCTGCTAAATGGCACAATCAAGGTGCTAAGCAAGCTTAATAAGATTATCTTTAGGGAAGAACGGACATGGTCAATTAAGCAGAAAACACAACACCTTACATGAGAATAACAGCATACAATACACACTCCTGCTCCCTCCTCTGTCATTTGTCTAATTTGTGCAGCAATAATTACCTCTCACGTGTAATAAAACACGAAAAACATGAGAGCTTCAGCTCGGATTAAATCCTCTGAATCAAAGCTGAATCAAAAGGTGTCAGGTCATAATTGCAGTTTCTATGTCAGCATGCAAAATCAATAAGGTAACCATTAACACAATGAAAAATGTTCATGCTGTGGCTTTTACAGAGAGGAAAAGGGAAAAGGCTGAAATGTAAATAAATAAGCAGTCAAAGAGACAGCTGAAGGTTTAATTATGGCTTTGATTTGATGATGGGCTTCCAGCTGGTCAGATTTGATATTGAAGCAATTAGGGGACACAGTAGGGGCACATGGTGATAGCGGTTTCCAACTGGACTGTATCTGACTACTACCGTGTCCTTTTGATGTTTAAACAAATGTAGGACAGAACATGGAAACATTCTTATATGGCCGCACCTGCTAAGTTGTAAAAGTGCTCCCAAAGGTGTCTCTGGTCCAGGAAGCCCTCTAGCGCTCGAGTTAAAGCCCTGGGGAGGGACCGGAGGGAGGACAGGATGGAAAAAACAGCTTCCAAAAACTCTGCAGCTGCTGTGTGAGCATCAGGGGACACCTCTGTTTCTCTGTCCACACAGAGACCTGAAAGTACAAAATTACAGTTATTTTAAGTAATATCAAATATAAAATGGATGGAACAATATGCTATCTAAACTACAGTGCCTAAACAAAAAACTAAATTACAGTTTGAGCTTGTTGCATATTGCACGGCATCTGAGTCTAACACAGGAAATGTATGTTTTCTAAATCAATACATTGTGAAAGGTCCATTTTGAACCAAAAAGCCAATTGACTGTTTGGACAAACATATAAAAGATGAGACCACAGGAACAAGATGAGACTGAATGCCCTTGTCCGAATGTTGTCAGCCCTGTGGGGTTGTAGGGAATGCAGGATGGTTGAGCCTGTGGTTCAGCCCCTGTCAGTCTTGCTTCCTAGAGATGACAGGCGTTTGAATAGGCGATTGAATGCAACGCAGCATTCAATGAGCGTCTTTGATAGAAAGCAGCCTGCTGTTTGCACTTTTTTGACAAATGTTGGACTGTTTTGAAATGACAGGCCTAAATTACCTGTCGTAGTAGAGCGTGCGGTTAGCTAACACTGCTTTGCTTAACAGGGATCCTGAATTCTGCTGCTGCTGAAGGACTGATGGGAATCTTCTCTGCTTTCTTTTGGTACGTGTGTGAGAGAACACTGGTATAAATGCCATTTCACCTACTATGTGAGATAGTTTGGTGTCTTGTTCTGTATTTCACTGTACTTATCAAATGACCAGGACAGAGCTGTTTATTCTTGAAGGGGAAAGGAAAGGTTTTTGTTTTCAATTAATCTGTATTCTTTTAGAAATACTGTAATAATCTTTTCCATTCTCCACAATTTCCATAGGGGCTGTGTAATTTTCAGTGTAAGAGTTTTTTTTTTACAAAACAAAAAATGTTTTACTTTTTTTTTTTTCAAGTTCCAAAGACTTTTATGAGGTTCAAATTAAATATAGTTTTTTTAAGGAACAGTCAAAAAACCTTATTCTAATTCAAAAAATACTATCTGTTATTTACACATACGTTAAAGTATAATTATTTAATAATTAATTTAATATTTTACAATATTATGTACACATTAACATACAAAAATCACTTTCAATATACATAAAAACACATAACTTATAATAAAATATTTAGGTTACAATTTATTGTGTTTAATATATATTTATTAATGTATAAGGTACATTATATACAGTATAAGGCACAATTCAAGTATAAATGAATTAAATTAGTAGTAAGAATAACTGAAAAAATAACAAAACTGTTTCTCATAATGAACATAATGAGATCACAAAAGCTTTGTGCCTATTAATAATTCTATTCAAAATAACTACAAATTACAATATTACCTTTTAAATAGCCTCGGCAATACTTAAATGGTATTTAAAACAGTTTAATGTAAAATGAAGGTTGCAGTACATTTTATCATGTCACAAATTCATTATTTGATTCAATTATTTGATTGTTTCCAATACATTAGAGGACAAAAAGGCATAAAAATAATGTATCTTTTGCAACAAAATGGTGGAGATATTTAAATAGCCACAAGAGGCAGTAAAGGGCCGGACAGGTTAATGACCTGCCGCTTCGCAATCATCCATTTACGAGCCATCGGATGAACCGTGATAAATGAACTGCTGGTGTTCCTCAAGGGAAAGGATTCCACAAACCAATTCTACCTCCGCTAACAAACCCTTGCAACCTTGACGTGTTGCCAACAAACACACCTGTTGATTTTCTACCGGGCCTCACAGATGAGTTTCCACAAGAGGCCCTTAATTGGAACAAGACATCGCTATCAGTTCCTCAAAGAATTCCACGAACAAGCTCCTATTTAGAGCACAGCTTAGCGCTAAACGCTCCCAAACTGTGCAGAGAGACAGCGCTCGAGCGGGGAACTTTAAAAGAGCTTTCTCTAAACGGCAGACAACCAAGCCACCGCGTTTCTTCTTAATTAGCCAGGCTGCGGCCAGGCAGTGTTGATTTACGGCGACGTGATTCCCACACCAGAGCGCGCAGGAAGACGTGCTCTCAGCCGAGCTTGGTTATTAATGAGCTCCACCATAATGTGAATTAATGTGCAAGCACAAAACAGCCTTTAAAGGTTAGACTTTTCAGAGTGGAAGGAAGAAAGAGGAAAATCTTTAAAGGTCATTCACTTTGCTCTCACATGAGTGTTTATTACTGAGCTCTATTGATTCAGAAATGATGAGGAGGGTGATGAGTGCGATGATGAGTGAGTAAAACGACATCCTCACAACAGTCTGGATGAATTTCTGAAGCGCCTGAGGATGAAAGACGCAAACGTGATGGCGTAAAATCCAGGTGGATCTGTCTTACTTCGCAAAATCATAGCTATCAAATGTGTCTGATTGGGATGAGCCTCTCAAGACCTCAGCTAGCATTTACTTGTTAGCAAATTCAACAGAGTGTAATTTCAAATTTAAGACTAGCAATTAGTGATTTCTATGGTGTATTTTGCAAAAGTGAAAGGACTCAGCATGGTTCCTCTGCGCAGGTGTTGGGCGATTCGAGCGATGTTGTCGTCTCATGATAAGTTCACAAGTGCACACAACAGCCTATAGTACATAAGAGGAGATGTGCGAAAAGAAGGCCCATTAAAAACAGGTGCAGGCTATTAAGAGCAGCAAGGTCACTGGGCCATCCTTACAGCTAATCAGTCTTTCCACCAATAAATCATGCTAAACACATTTGTGGAAACCAATAATAGTGCTGCTTGTATTTTCTCATCGCAGGCCTCTCTTCTGCTCTGTAACCGACATCAGACTCAAACACGTGTGGAGATGAAGCAACATTTTGGCAAGCCAAGTAAACTGTGTTTTGATATTTCGCCAACTTTAAGCATGCTTCATTAGAGCAATGACATCATCTTGAATCTTTGGTAAGGGAACGTGTACAGTCCAAGAAGAGTGTCAGGGCTTTAAGATTCTTACATGAGTACGAGATGATGATCTGAAGCAGGAAGCAGTCCTTGTGAAGGATGGTCTGCAGAAGTACAGCTGGATTATAACAGGGTTCAGACATCAGTAGCTCAAACAGACATAAAGAAGATCCATCACATGCTGGAAAATCCCTTAAAAAACAGAAACAAATAAAGGTGACGTCAGTGTTTTTCCCCTCAAAGAACCAACTTGTGTTCAGCAAGGCTGCATTTATTTGATCAATATATAAATAAATAAAAAAAATACAGCGAAATCTTAACAAGTTTAAAATGTACTATATTCATCTCATGAGCTTTCAGAAAGAATTCTAATATTCCGATTTTTGGATAGAGTCTAAAGCCACTTTACAGTTTCAGTCGCTGTGGAAAGAATAGGTAAGGTAAAAAAATGCTAGGAATCCAAGGACATCTCCTCTTCATTTAAATGAAGACACTAGAACAAGAGTTCTGTCACATGTCATGTGATCTTCATTGTGCTCAAACGGCACTCACACACAGAAAACCACAGGCCTTAGTTTAGCGCCATGTTAAATTTTTGACAAGAATGAAAACAAAACAGTGAGGGACGAAAGTACACTGTTCAATGGATAGAATTTGTGTTGTTATCAATGTGCCAATTGTCCAGATGACAAAACACCTGACAAAAAAATGAACAAAATAAAAAAATCAGCAGATAAAAAAAACTCTAGAAATCCAAAGAGTGAGTTTTAAAACATCTAGGTAATCAGATGTTTGATGAATTTTATGCAAAAGTAACAACTTTTACAGTTCCTTACGAAGTTAGACGCGTGAACATTTTGAGTTTACTCGCTTCATTAGCGCGTGAAATTCGCTTCATTCGCGCGTACAACAGAGACGCAAATTCGCGGCATGAGAGGGGTTTCTGCCAGGCGGCTCCAGCCTCTGCATTGGTGGAGGGAAAAAACAGCAAGACATTCTAAATATTGCTGTTATTGTGCCATGAAATGCAGTTGTAAGAGTATTTCAGGCGAGAATGTAGTTGTTTAAAACACAAATCTACGGTTTATTAAAAAAGAGAGCGCCTATTTAAAAGTTTGCTTCGCCGATTTCAGAGCCGTGAGCTCCACGTGAACACC
>JAUMHQ010000053.1:14647534-14700505 GCA_032361165.1 Enteromius paludinosus
TTTACTAGAGTCTTTTTAAACACAGGTATCTATACTTTTACTTAAGTAAAGAATGTGTGTACTTTTGACACCTCTGGGTCTAACTTGAAGTAATACAGCAAAATGTTTGCTTTCGATACAAAAGTATAAATGATTAAACTAAAAGAGAGCTAAAAACTAGGTAAATAATTTTAACGAATTCACTCGTTTAGATACCATCCTTTTGAAGTGTAAGTATGACAGATTTTAATTTTCATATATTTAGATTGAAAACAACCAAATCTATAGATAACACTTTATCTTTAGTTCTCACTAGCTGTTTATTGGGATGCATATCACTAGCATACTGGCTGTTTGGCAGTACTTATAAAGCTCATAATAATGTCTTATCCTGCATGACCATATTTTAGATTCCGTAATCATACCCCATACCTAAACTTAACAACCATCTTACTAACTATTGAAATGCAGCAAATTAGCAGTTGATTGAGGAAAAACCTCAAATAGCATCTTTATGCAATCAAGTAATTTCTTTTACGTTTAACCATGACCTTCAAAGCACAAAAAAGTAGTACAGCACCAAGTACTTAAAGATTTTACAAGGAGTGAAATCAATAAAATATTAAAAAGCATTATATATTTCTAAAGTGGAAAGTGCCATTATAGGTATAAAAGTTTAGGTGAAGTTTGTGAGTTTAAAAAGTCAACATCTTGCGCTCTTTCCATGGTAATGAGTCACAAGGCTGTCTGTGATGACAAGAATAGAATTCCCTGATTCTGCATTTATGCATATTACCATGAGCGGGAAGCATAAATTAAAGCATAGAAAATGGAACGGGGAGACAGAAAACTCTGCACAAATACTTTCACACACAGCAGAGTTCATTGTTATTATTTTATTATGTTTGCTAGGGCTAGAATCACTATTAATGTTGCTCATAGGGTTGGAAACTAAGTTATAAACTTACAAGTCTTTAACTTATAAAAGACATAAATGACCCCTTATGACATCATTTTGGAATTTGACTGAATCCAAATGCATGCAGTTGTCAGACTTATAATACTGGGGTAACTGACAGAAGGGGTGAATGTTAAATAGTAAAATAAATAAAGAATACGTACCACTTGAACGTCTGAGGGCATTCGGGACAAGAAGTCCAACAGCTCGTTGTTGTCGATGCTGTACGGGTCTCGCAGTTTTTTGGTGAACTTGTTAACCCCTGAAAGTTGAAAAAATAGTGGTGCATTAGACCTCACTCACAGAATGCAGACACTGTAAGGATTTTGAACCCTCATCTTTGGACTTTACAGGATCAGCTGCTATGGAGCTGACAGGAGCTCCGCTCTCTGACCTTGCAGAGCTTCAGTTCTGAACACTGCATGAAAGAGCACACGGGGCATTAGCTACTAGTGAGTTAGCCCTGAGCTCGGCAGTTTACCATCCTCCCTGCGGTGCCGAATCCCCGTAGCATGCAAACCTAAACTGCCTTTAAACCCTGTGAACTCCTACAACAGTATATTTGGGAATCTAGAATACACATTATGTAACATGCTACTGTCTCACGTGTTTTTGTCATTCACGACACATTAAGAGCATAATGTAGCATAATGTAGCTTACCCCAGGCCAGAACGATGTATCTGAGAGGAATGAAGTACACCACAAAAGTGGCTGCACACAGGGCCACTATGGCCAGCCAGCTGAGGAAAGGCACAGTCCAGTTGAAAGTACTGAGAACACAGAAAAGTGGGAGAAAAGGATGTTACTGTATTTCTTTTTACACTGGATGACAGCAACAATATGCAAAAAAATCCAGGAAAATCAACTACAATGTGCAAAACTGTCTACACTTTATTCAGTAAACTGATGCACCATTCTATTTCTAACATATTCTGTGCACTTGAGCTACTTCCAACAACAGGATTTACTTTTGTGTTGATGTGTCTAGTACAGACAGCTTGAAGTTATTGTGGCATGTAATTGTATCCAGTGTAGAGAAGTTACAGTAACTTTCACTTATTTATGTTATAATAGTTTCTATAAAATCACCACAGTTACAACAACTCCTGTAAAACAACGCTGTGTGGACATGTGCTATTCCATTATGTTTAAAACCTAGTTTATGAGGTAAATGTCATGGTAAAGGAATATGATAATCATTCAGTGTCATGACACATGTATATATTAAGGAGCAAGTACAGTATTACTATTTCATATCAATTAGACATTCTGTAAGAGGCTAAAAGGGTATTACAGCTGATAATTCCAAAAATATCTTCATCCTAACTAGTACTTTTGTGTTTTCAAAAGAAAAAAAAAATATATAAATCTCTCTACAAATTAAATCTTGAATATTTAATATTGAGTTTTGAATAAAGAAATTTCTTCTGTGAAGTGTATGCGTATCAAGGCTGCATTTATTTGATCAAAGTACATTAACAGTACTACTGTGGAATATTATTACACATTTTTATATTTTTTAACAAAATAATCTAAAAACAAGTTATATTTGAGACATTTGTACTGCTTAATGTTTTCACTGATTTTTTTGAGATTAATATAATGTTTTTAAAAACAGCATTCATTTTAAGTTGTTGAATTATCAGCAATTATTGAATAATAAATAAATGTGACTTTTAAATGATAGCATACATTCTCTCAAGACATGTTTTGCTATTTTGGTAAATTTTGGTTAAGGATGTTTATACAGTACATTCCACTTGAAAACAAGATAAAAACAGCAAATAGGAAAATGATTTGTTTTTGGGGTTTTTTTAACTGTAAGCATGTGTGTGTGTTTGTGTTTGTTTAACAGGCTGAGTAAGATGTGACAGAGGTTGGCACGGTCATGCCCACGTGTCTGCTCAGGCACAAGCAGCGAGAGCTGAGACTTACTTCTTTATCCTCTCACCATAGGAGGCCACTTCATCCAGAGCATTCTGCACACTGATACACACATCCTGAATGGCATACAGCTTATTCATGAAACCCTTTCTCTCTGAGTCCTGAAAGAATGAGAGGGAGAGAGAAAGACGGAGAGGGAAAAAGAGAAAGGTTGGGCAAATGCATTTCCACACAACTGAAAGAGCATGAGGAGCATCAAAGGCTCGGTGAGCTCTGTCTCTTTCCATGTTCTCCAT
The DNA here is from genome assembly GCA_032361165.1 of Enteromius paludinosus. Lineage (NCBI taxonomy): Eukaryota > Metazoa > Chordata > Actinopteri > Cypriniformes > Cyprinidae > Enteromius > Enteromius paludinosus. The sequence continues at coordinate 14,650,653 of JAUMHQ010000053.1, forward strand.
GCTGCAATAAACATGTTTGAAATTAATCACGCTTTGTGTATCAATAAAGAGAAGAATATTTATTCTAATACTTTCTTCAGAGAGAACTAGCTATGTCGGGTAACCGGGTTTTACAGTGGTGACATCATTGTGGCCATAACCACCATCATTACTATGAGAACCAAAAATCTTTTCTTTTCAACTTTTGATGGCCCTCAACTTAAAAAACTGGCCACAAGAACCTCAAAAGTAGGCGTCAGTTAAATGTTTCCACAGTCAAAAGGCTCTGATTTTATTCTTACAATAAGAACAGTCATGCAACAGTTGGGCTGACACAAAATGTAGTGACTGAGTGTGGACACACAGACAGAGACTATTGAAGTGCATTGATGTGCTGACACATACACACACACGTACACTTCCACACTCACCTTAATTCTTAAAGAGACAGCTCTCACAAAAATAAAAACCCTGTCATTATTTGCTCATTCTCATGCCATTCCAACCTTGCTTTTTATTGATGGAGCAGGACATACAGAAGAACATCTTCCTTGTTTATGGATGTTTGGAATGAAGTAAATGATGACAGAATTGTCATTTTGGGTGAACTATTCCAAAAAAAAGGACAAGATTGAAACTCAAATGACATCCCTTCAACCTTCAAAAAACTGTCTGTTTCTTCTATCAGTCAACCATATAAAAAGAGAAAAACAGAAATCCTGGCCTATTAGCAATGTGAAAAATAAGCTCTGTCCAGATTTCCAAGCCCTGACACAGGCTTTGCCCCTCTGGTGGGCCTACACAAATGGACTGGCAGCACTTAAGAAGAACGAAATGTCCTGGCGAAATGGTCCCAGCGAGAGGGCACTGCCATGCAGCAGTGAGCATCAGCATGCCTTTGCCCTGGGTCTGCTTTATGGGAGCTCCAGGCTTCTGCTCAACCCTGCCCAGGTTTATCTGGAAGCACTTCAGTCGCCATCCTCAGGCCTTTCATGGAGATCAATTGAAATGTCACTGCAGTGGATCATGTCCACAATGAGCCAACAAGCTACTGAACCTCTGGATCAAAACCCACTGTGCAAATCAAAGCAGGAAAAGAGGGACGGTGTCAATGCATTGAGATCTTTTTTGTGCTTTATAAAGGAATGCATATTATTTGCATTATTATGCATTTAGACATTTTATCCATGTCGGGTATTGGTTCTGAAAGGCAAAAGTAGCGCAAGTGCAAAGCACAAGGTCTATTCTAGTCTGAGCAACATATTTACATGAAGAATTAAGCAGTGCTTCAATCAATTCAATAAAAAAAATTACTTAAAATGAACATCAATTAAAAATTAAATCAAGAAGACAATATTCAAAGATCCTCTTATTTGAGTGGATACTTTATGTTCCCCAAATAAGATATTTTAGGGTCTTCCTGGAAGTTCACTGAGGTCTCAAAGTGGGTGGTGACATGCTGGTTGAGAACCACTTATTTCTAAATGAATTGTAAGCGAATGTCTCAAGAAAATGTAAAAAGGTCTATACAACAGGTACTGGAATATCATTCCCAAGATGAAGAAATGTGCTTATAATATGGACATGGGTCTCAAAAACCAGATCAAACTGTCTGTACTCCCACAACACACACACACACACACACTCACAAACACACAGTATCCCATCCATCTCCCACGCTTTGTACTGGATCCCACATTTGAAAAATGAAGCCCAATATGGCCTGCATAACCACATCGCTTTCCCAAAAAGCCACACAAGACAAATAGATATAATTAGACCGCGTCCCAGGGTTATTTTTCTTAGCAAATATTTAACAAGACTCCCCTGTCCTGACTCCCATCTGGTTTGCGTTATCAACTGAAACAAAAGTCCAACGTACATTGTATCAGGCGCTATATGAAAAAAGAAGACTTTGAGGGACAAGGTATCGGTGTGTGTATGTGTGAGAGAGCGAGGGTGGAGGTGCAGGTCATGGGTCTCTACAGTCTAAACCATTACCACATGGCCCTCAAACCATGAGCTAACTCCGATTTCCTGCCTTCAAAAGTGGATTGAGGAAGGCAGGAGGTTGGAATAACACTAGCCTGGGGAGAGGCTTGTTTTCACTGCTCCTCCGCACTTCTCTCACACACACATAAACACACTCACACCGAGCCGAGCCGAAGAGCAACCTGCCACAGAAGAGCCTGCTGTGGATCCTGGCTGAGCTGTGGGCCGCTGGAACGACACATGGGCATTCCATTACCTCAGGTCCTCTTCCTCACGTATGCGGACACACATCGTGGCACAGCAGGAGGCACACTTGATGTCAGCGGGCAAAGGGAAATTGATATTTAGTCAAAAATCAGTTCTGTTTAAAGTGTCTTCCAACAGCGCAGCCAAATCTGAACTCTTCTAAATGCACAATGTCAACATATAAAGAGTTTAAACTATGCAATATCATACGAGCAAGAGTCCTGCTCCATGGAATATCAGCACTGCCGTATTTTACAGTTTCAGTACAACCACACAGTTGTGAGTGCACTGCTTTTAAACTGCAGGCAATGAGAAACAAGGCAAAATAAAGAAAAAGGAAATCTTTCAATATATATTTTAACTAAAGTTTAAAGTTTTCAGCTGTCTTTATGTTTGTTTAATTTAAGTTAAAATTAGAAAAGTAAAGTTATAATATTTTTTACAATATTATATATATATATATATATATAATATTTTTTATTACATATTTAAAGAAATAGTAATAATTAACAAAATAACATTCATTATCAGCTTATAATTTTCTTTACTAATAAAAACTGTAATTACATAATTACAAAATGTAATTACAAATTAAATCACAAAAATTAATTACTGATTAAATACATAAATATTAACAGTATCATAAATATTTTGATATGACTATCTTGTATCAATATTCAATTTTAACAATAAAATACATTCAAAGTGATTTGTGCATATTCTAAAAAAAAAGATATTTACTGATTAGCATGTGGCCAGTTACTTTGTATTTTTTTCTCCCTCAATGGAGACAATTGAACTACAACGCTTTAAGTTTGTAATTGTTGTCTAGCCACTAAAAGGTTGATTTAGATAAAGAATTCACAAATTGTGCTTTCTTTTCTCCATGTCCATGCATGGGTATTCAAATTGACGCTTTAAATGCAGTTTAATAATCCTTTAACCACAAGGTCATGTCGCCGTTCTCGATTTTAAAGCATCATTCTTAATGTAAAATCTGTTCACCGGTTTATCAAATAACACTTCCATAACATCAAAAGTTAAATAAGCTTTGTGAAATCAAAGGCTGGCAAGTAAATGAACAGACTCTTCTGTCTTGAACAGTGTTATCCTTAAACAGTGTGTAGGACTAAGTGCAGCTGTCCGGGACCCCCTGGCGCATCCCCATTATCAAACTCCTTAGGGCTGCTATAGTGCTACAGGCAAGCAGAGGCAAGTCCGTTCCAGCCAGTTCCCAACATCAGGCTATTCACACCTCACCGTCCCATCAGGAGGCTCCGTCTACTTCGCATTGGGCACCCAACATAGCGGGAGACTGATGAGGTTGGCACAGACCAGGACAGACACTTCGTAGAGGGCATATCTTGTTTGTTAACGGCAGCAGGAGGGGAAACGATATCCCAGGGGCACCAAACTTCATTTACACCAAAGCCAGAGCCCCAATGCAAGAGGACGGACCCCCAGCCGGGCCTAATCCACACCCACGCCCTTCTCTCTGCATGTTCGGAGGGAGAGAAAACAAGATTCTTTGATCTACGCAGCACTAAAGGTGAGGGGAACAAAGGAGGGAGATAAGATGAAAATGAAATCATTTCACCCGGGCCGGGCCGCTCCCTGGATACACGTATTATTTGCTTGTCTTCTCTCATTTCGAGCCAAAGGCGCGCTGACCCAGACGGGCCCAAGTAGGGAGCGATATCACCAAGGAAAAGAGTACCACACCTCTGATGGCAAATAAAGCCAAGACAAGTCCCCTCAGACAGACGTGAGCCCACCTCTTATCAGTGAAAACATGAAACGAAAAATAACTTCTTTAAATAGACGAGTGCATTAATTTTCCAAAAGTAGTTCATTAGCACTTTATTCATAATGAATGGGACGGGGGAAGAGACGTACAGGGAAAGGCTTGTCAATGAAATTGTTCCTCGTCTTCGTGTCTGAGCACTTTGGGAGGTTAATTAAAATTGCAGTTTAATTAGATTTGAGGTGTGTGTCAGACTAAATGGAAGCTCCCCTGACTGCCTGCTTGATCCCAATAACTGCTATCCCAAATACTTAGAAGCCAAAAAATATTTCACATCAAAAGGAAAACTCTTTTTACTCTTTTTAAGGAGTAAATATAAACAGAAATCTTTTGACCCAACCTCAAATACAACATCAAGAAAATTAATAAGTACCTCGTTAAGCAGTATTCTTAGTGTTTGCGTATATGCTGTCTCTTTCACTCTCCTATAAAATAATCTAGTTTAATTCAAGGCTTGCATGAGTTTTATTTTTAATTTATATATAGGTCTGCATCTTATTTATAGGAGAGCAAAGGGAGGAAAGGAACAGGAACAGGAACCAACAGGAAATGGTCCAGACCAGATACAAACGTGTATGCCCATCAAAGGCTACACATGTCATAAGCATGTGTTTTTAGCTATGCATTAGCATGCCTGAGATAATTTAACAAAACAACTAATATGAGATCAAAAAAGGCAAGAATTTTAAACGCATACACACACAAATGTTCAAACATCTGGAAGCATGACAGAAGTTCAGAGGCAGTATCCTCACCTCTCAAATCCCTAGGTTCTACCTTCCCTCAAACCTCTAGTGACGCTCCAAAAATAGGTGTGATGCTGAATGCCACGCAACAGTATGTGACCACAGAGGCGGCAAAAAAGCTATTGAGCTATTCCCAGGAGATTCATATGCCCTCACTATGGCATTCCCTCTGGAGACAGTATTCTGGGCCAAGGTCTAACAACAGTCATTGTGACTCTTCAGCAAGTACAAACAGCATTCTGTTCAGAATGGTGCATTTTGAGTGTTTGGTTGCTAATAAGGCATCTTTTTATAAATAAAATTAAATAGAAAGTGTTACAGTATACAGCAGAGGCATTCAATCCTGCTACGTTCCAGCAGAGACTCAAATGAACGCAACTGAATCAGCTAATCAAGTTCTTCAGGATTTCTAGAACCTTCTAAGCAGTTGGGTTGTACATGGGGCAGGTTGGAGCTGAAATCTGTGGGACACTAGACCTCCAGGAACAGGACTGACATTAACTGAGCTTCTGAAATGGGTAATTCCAGGCTAAACTAGCGAGGCTTGATCAACCAGCTTCTAGAAATTCATGCAATCAAATGTTTTTTCATCAGGAAATACACAATATAAAGGTGCTGGTTTACTGTGAATTATAGCTAAACAATTTATGTGGTGAAAATGTTGTCTTTCATACAGTAGTAGCAATTAAAGAGATACTCTGCACTATTCACTCAGGTTAACGATATATACTCAACCTCTACTTCTCCCCTTCTAACATTAGCTCTCTCTGATCAGGCACAAAAAAAAGGTTATGGTAAATACCCTCAGTTTTAAGAAGTCCCCAAAAAACACTGTGCTATAACTGCTTCCACACCAGTGCCCCATTGCCCTTTGCTCTCGGTATGTCCCTGTGCCATGACATGCAGATGAATAACACCATAAACAGGGAGAATAAGCTTTATTTTACGTCCGACCTCTGCTTCCCACTGCTCCCTGCTAAAAACAACAGCATTAGGCTCTAATGGATCCGCTGGAGAGCCGGGTTCACCTTCGCCATTACTCCCCAGGCTTCCGCACCCAGCGGGCAAAGCACTTCATCAGCCCCAAGGTCAACCTGATAGTTGCCCCTGTTCTCCAGCCTCTCTGATGATGCCCCTCACCCCTGGAGCGACCCCCCCCCCCTAACCTCAGATTGCTTGTGCTCCCCCTGCTCTCCTTGCCCTGTCCTCTCTGGGTCCCTGGATGCCACCTGATGATGAATGGAGCACAATTAGCTCCACCAGCCACTGCACTGGATTCGCCGCTGCCCTCTCCATCTCGCAAGAATGAGGCCGTCAAACTGGGCACCAACAGGCAAAACAATATAGCCACTATGGATGTGCACAACCCCACATGTCCAAAGTGGACTAGAGATGAGGTGGTCTATAAAATACCATCTGTGTCAGAGAATATGGCCTTGTGGGCAGTACACCGACATGCAGCACACAACTAAGCTTGTGGTCCTTTCCCAGTCTCACCCCTGTTCTCCTACTTAACGTAACTATTCCTTAAAGCATCATAAATAATCAATTGCTGCTAAAAATACCAAATATGCATATTGCTTAAAATCCTTAGAACTTAGAGGTCCTTACAAATCAACTAGTCTCTGACTGGTGCTGAAGGTTTGGAATTCACAGCAGCTTTCATTGGTCAAGTCCAATGGTCGACATGTCAAACAACCAATCACAGTGCGTTTCATTTCAGCATCATGTTGCAGGGTGTGAAAATGTCGCCACAATAACAGACCGGTGTGTAAAATTTGCGACAGTATTTTAAAGTATCTATGCCAAGAACTTTAAATACTTCACATTATAAATCTACTAGTCAGTTGTTGGACTAGGTAACCATCATGACCCTTCCCTAGAAGTTACCATGGCTTTTAATTAATTATTTACCTCTTACATTTAGTGTTTCATTAGACTAGACAGTTTGAAAAAGACACCCAGTTCCCATGTGCTGTGATGCCATCTATAGTGAGCGCATGTAGACGTTCTCAATTTCAAAAGTTTCCTTGAGGGACGCACATCCCAAAAGATATAAATGGCAATGGCATTCCTCCACTTCGTTGACAAACATCAATACAACCTCATAATTCATTCATAAACCCTCTTCTGGGAAGCAGCTTTTCTTGTCTATACAGCACAGGTTCTTTGTGTCTTTATTGTGAGCTGAGCTGCAAATGAGTTTCTTTGAGTGACATCATCGAGCAAGCCATGTTGGGCTTACTAGCTGGTTTGAAAAAGGTTAGTGAAAGCACAAACATGTATGCCCCATCGCACCTTGGATGCTTACAGACACATGGTTAGTAATGCAGAGTACTAAGCCAAAACTATATGGAGGAAACCCATACCCAGAAATACTTTTTACTGAGCATGTTGCCGATGACCTGGCAAAAGCACCCATCGAACAACCCATTTTATGAAGTGCAGGAAGTTTGCAGCTAGTCCAACAAATAACAAAGCACTTATCACCAGGCTATTCTTGTAGATAAAGAAGGAAAAGTGACAACTGAGAACAAAGTGAGAGGTGAAAGGGAGCGACACACAACCCTGCTTGGCGTGACAGACGATGAGCCATAGAAGTGAGACACGGGGACATACGGACCACACTTACCACCATCACGCGTATCCACTCAAAGTGCCAGGAAGCCAAAATATCCGCAAGGATATGGCTTTCCGGCAGCCGGCCATCCTGGGAGGGGACTGAGCCCGGCACCTTGTGGACCAGAATAAATTGAGATCTTTTTAAAGCAGGGCTACAAAAGGAAAATAGTTAGACAAAAAAAAACATTGATGGCTACTAAGATGGCTTAGGACCCTTGAGAGAGAGAAAAAATCCACCTGATGTAAAGGCAAAAAATAGAAATCAAACAATGAATCTATTTTACACAAGAAGACAATGCCCTGAGTGTGTGTGAAGGATTTCTAATCTCTCTTTATTAGCCAAACATAATTAAAATGCAGTTCCTAGGAGCATCTCTCCCCTAAACAAGAAGAAAAGGGAAAAAAGCCAAAGAAAAAAGTCAAAAGCATCTTTTACAGCATGAAGCTTTTCATCTTTTAGAGGCGCTGAGAAGAAAAGAAGCCAGAGATGCACAAACATTCTCTCTTTCTCTCTGTATTCTCCTTTGCACTGAAGAAAGCCACGTTACCTGAGGATACGCATCGCGTATCACAAGCTCAATAGCCCCAGAACAAGTTTTCAGTCACAGTTTTTCAAAGTAATAAAAATAATCCCTAGCACACGCTTTAGTCCAATTACATACTGCCATGTAGCTATCGCCCAGATCACCCCCTGCCTCCGCACGGCTGGGTTTAACCCTCCGTGTGTTATCTACAGATAAGGCTCACTTGTAATGCTAGATTCTAGCGGACATAAATGTGCATGAATCAGGATCAGATTTTCAGCGTTTCACAGTGCAGGGAGGTTAGTTTTCCTTTTCTCCCTGCGAAAGTGGCAGCAGTGCGGTGGAAAGAGTCAAGTAAGAGCAGGCTAAACTCTTAAAACAAGGTCAAGTCCAAAAAGAGATCGAAAGAGAGAAACAGAAGAAACACACAATATTTAATTTATTTAATTTACTAATTTTTTTTTTTATTTCTTCAGCCTACCGGACATTTTACCATTAACACTGTATGCATTAATACAGTAGATGTATCATACTTTAATGTTACACTTAAAATACAAAATATAAGTTACTGCAAGTTATTTAAAGGGTTTCAGTTGGTTTTGTTGTAATGGCCAGCACAACACCTATAAAACAAACTATTGTCAGAACTACTAAACTGACGGACCGGCCCCCTCAAAGTCTGGACTTTAACCCCATCGAGCAAATTTGGGGGGAGTTGGAAAATAAACTGGACAGATCTGTTGTACATTTAAAGGAAAGCATTTGGCTTGATGGGATAACGTTAGTGTTGAAGTTCTCAGGAAATATTCTGACACTATTCCATTCCAAATAATAAAGTTAAAAGTGGATAAAAACCCCAAGACTCACTTCGTCTGTTTTGCTCAGAGCAAGCATCTGTATGTTTCATGAACATTATAACATGAAATCATGTTTTGGTGGCATTAAAGGTCAAGGTTTCAGATCTGTCATGTGTTCTAATCATTTTGGCTACCACTGATTATGAAGTCTGAGAAATGTTTGGACAATGACAGCCGAAAAGTGTTATGAAACATGAATCTAGAATCTCCCAACCCTATCGACACAGTACACTACTTTTTTAAAAGTTAGGAGTGTGTATATGTTTTTGTCTTTCTTCTATGAAATGCATATTAGAATAATTTCTAAAGGATAATTTTTTTTCTGCTGAAAATCCAGCCTCATCATCACATAAATAAATTGGATTTTAAAATAGAAAACTGTTTAATTTATTGTTATTTTTCACAATATTTATTTTTGATCACATAAAGGCAGCCTTGGTCAGCTCCAAGGGACAAAAAAGAAAAACATGGTAACACTAGTATAGGTTGACCGTTGGTAACTGTTAACTATGACTTTCCCCTCAACACATTCTTAATTCTTAATATTAAGTAAGTTAGTTGTTAAGTTTAGGCATTGGGTAGGATTAGGGATGTAGAATAAGGTTGTGAAGAATAAGGCATTAATTAGCGCTAATAAATGCATGCTATTCTAATATGCATGCTAATAAGAAACTAATAGGTGTAACCATAAAATAAAGTATTACCAAAAACATATAACAACCCCAACTTTTGCATTGTAATGCACTTAATCAAACTGTTGACGTTTTTAATAGTTAGCTACCTCAACTATAAACAATTAATGTTTACTATTTAAAGTTAACTTTACTGCCTCCTTGACAGACAACAGTTTGTCTCCATGCTTGAGTGTCGGTCAAATGTCTGCATTTGCATTTTTGCACAGTATATGTCTAGCCTAAAAGCTACACTTATCTTTATTAATTCGCAAAATAGAGAATTTCATAGAAACCGACAAGTCTTTGACTATCCTGTTTTTCCTCTTATTTTCTGTCACTGTTTTGCTTCACATTGAGTGTTTGTTTATTTATAAGACGTACAGCATACAGTTGCATGCCATCTTTAATATCCAGTCGAGCAAGCAGCACAATCACGCACACTTCCTAACAGCTGTTGGGCATGTAAGGAGGCGTGCGTGAGTTGTGGTAAGCCTGTGAGCATGACATGATTGCAGTGTGTATCTTATCTGGGGCGGCTCCTCCTCGGGCTGTGTGTGTGTATGTGTAGGACCATTACTCCAATGCCCAGCCATGCGTACACTTCTAATCTCAGCACTCTTTCACCCTCTTTCTTTTGCTCCCTGGAGACACTGGCGCTATCATCCTGGCTGCTTCTCAGCACTAGCACTAGCTCTGATTATCCCTCCATACTCCACTCTGGACACATGTCCGCACAACACTGGCTCTATTGACATCACCGAAACTTGTTGGAATAGCAAAATAAATAAACAGACAGTGAATTGGACAATGTAGTGCACAGTACTGAAAAAATCTTTTACTCACTCTCATGTCTATGAAAGACAAAATGAGATGTTTGTGAAAATGTCCAGGCTGCACTTTTCCATGTAGTTAAAATGGTGACTAAATAACACCATAAAAGTGGCGCATACAACTGTTGCACCATATTCCTAGTCTTTTCAAGTCATACAATGTGTCTGGGAAAGAGACACATTGAAATTTATGTTATGTCAGATTTGTGGCTGAATCCTTCTTTTAGAGTCAAATCTTTTGAAATAATTTGATCAGTAAGGTTAAAAATGTTTTTAGAAATGATTCATTCACAAATCAGATTTGACTTGGTTCTCAAGTAAATAATCAGTAAATAATGACTTAATTTTTGGTCTGTTTTTGACAAACTATTTGTTTTTTGCTTTAGAGATGCAAATGAGTCATATGAATCACTTTTATGATACTTGTGTCGTGCATAAAGGGATACCCCTTTAAAATTCTGTCATTAATTGCTCACGTTTTAAGACCTTCGTTCATCAATATACATTTTTGATGAAATCCGACCTGCATTGACATTCAAGGCCTAGAAGGGCGTTGTTAAAATGGTACATGTGAAGTCTATGGTTTAACCTTAACTTTATGAAGTGAATACATTTAGTGCAAAGAAAACAAAAACAAAGCCTTGGTATTTGTGTTGCTGCCTTTGGAGGGACAGAACGCTCTTGGATTTCATCAAAAAAGATCTTAATTTGTGTTCAGAAGATGAGCAAAGGTACTATGGGTTTGGTGAGTAATTGACAACATTTTTATTTTTGCTTGAGCTATATCTCTTTAAGCATCATTGTAAAGATAAAAATCCATCATAAATGCGTATCAAAGAGTGACCAGCACATTTTTGTGTTTTACAGAAGAAAGCAAGTCCTATAGATTTGTCATGACATGAGGATGAGTAAATGATGACAGAATTTTTATTTTAAGTGAACTATTCTGTTGAAAACAACACCACAGTATATCTCAAAACATTATCAGAGCAAGAAAGACCAGGCCTTCTGGCATCTGCTTTATGACAGGTGAAGATTAGCTGCATAAAAATAATGAACGGTAATGAAAATCCTTCGCAAACTTTCTTTGGGAAAGTGGGTGCACACAAGTGCGAGACAGCTGTGGCACAAGCGGAGCGTTAGGCACGTTATCGTAGCGTACCCGATGCTGCGCCTTAATACCACACTAGCATATTTCAGAGAGGTTTAACAATGTGAGGCACATTCATTATCACCTGGATAATTACCTGCCATTCTGCCTGTGTGTTTACATGTGTTTGGCGGAGGTGTTAAAATATTTTGGCTGTTATTGCCAGGGTTGCTGATGAATTTGGTGGAGTCGGTGAGCTCTCCAGAGAGCTATTCAGCACTGTAAACACACATGTACACATTCACATGCACACACACTGGCACTACCCAAGCAAAGAAAAAAGGAGAAGTGTGTGGCAAGCATATGGCTTACACAGTTGATGTACCCAGAATGGTTTTGCATGCATGGCCATCCAAATTGCATTTAACCCAAAAATGCATAGCCTCAAAAAAGTGTTGGAGAAGGTGCATTAAAACCGTACATTGCTAGGCTAAAGCTAAATCATTTGATCCTATTTACATATTGGTGTACTTTATAAAAAGAACTTGTCTTCATAATCTATCATCTAAACGTAACAACTTGCTCTTACTCAGAAATGATTGTAGTTTTTCTACAGATGTCAGTAGTTTGTAGACCTGCTAGCTTAAGGTCATAGTTATGCCCAAGGCATTTAACATCAGGTACTCAGGTAATTACTGTTCTTTATTGATAACGTTTACTGAAAAAAGTGCTGATAATCATTTGATTGTGTAACAATTAATGACAAAATCAAACAAGCAAATCACTGTTTTAAAAAGCAAAAGCTTGACGGTATGAACTTCTTTACATTATAACTTTCAAAGCAGCTTCCTTAGCACTGACTTTAATTTCCAGGTGCACTGCAACAATTCCATTTTAAAACACTTTTACGGTGTCACTTGCACTAACCTTGCTTTCACCTGATCTTTCCTCTCTTTTTCTCCCTCCCTTTTTCTTGTTTTGGAACCAATTGCCTACTTGGGCAAAACAACTGAGCCGTCTCCATCAATTAGCCTTGACTTTGGACTTTCATTAAGCGTAATTGACTAATATCTGCAGTGAGTCCAAAGAAAGACACTTTTAACTATCACAAAACAGTTTGTTAAGTAAGAACACATGTCTTGGCTCATTCTACGGCTGCAAGAGGTCCCCAGTCCAATGCAAAACAGGTGTCTGCCATGTAATACCCCATTTAGCCCCTGGAGCAAAGGTTATCCAGCTAATAGCTTCCTAGTGGAGACTAAGGAAGAGCTGAAGACTAGGCCTGGCCTAAACATCTGGGACATATTGCACATACTTGCAACATATGCTTCAGGTTCAATTAAAATGAGGCCTTGGCACATTTATCCATTTTTTTCCCCTTCCTTCATCCAGTATAAGTGGGCCTTCCCTGATGTGATCTCAGTATTTTACTGCTTGAACAAACAGAGGAGGTAATGAGAATGTGAGGTCATCAACAAACTGACATGGAGAAGAAAGTAAAGACATGTAGATGGGGAAAGAAAGAAAAGCACACTAGTGTTGGGAAGGAAATGAAAGCATTACAGTATTTGAGCAATTTTCTAAATTGTGTTGCCTTTAAAGTAACAAACTACTTTTTTTCTAATTATTAGCATTGGAGACACATTTTAAATAGTTATGGTACAACAAAATTATTAATTTAAAAGATATTAAATAATTTGTATAATTTAAGTTTTTGGTAGCTTAACAATACCTTAACTGTAGTTTTCCCAAGATGGTCTAATAATTTCAAGTAAATCAAAACAAAACGAGAAGGAGAAAGGACAAAGAGAGGACAAGTAGCCCTTTTCAACCTTGAAGCTGATCTGGCACAATCCTAGACTACATCAGTACAGATATTTAGTTAAATTTGTAACACTTTATTTCCATGGTCCACATTAGACAATCTACTAACAGTAACATTGCAACTACATGTCAATTAACAGTCATTAGTGTATTAGTAGACTGTCTGCTTAATATCTCCTAACACTTTATTTTGGTGGATCCACAACATACTAAATTCTGACTTTCAGAAACTTTGCTGATGTCAACTTATTGTACTAACCCAAATCCTACCCTAACAGTCTACTCTGAGAGTTAGTAGACATGTAATTGAGAATTAGTTGACATGTAGTTGACATGTAGTTACTTATAGCTAGTAGAATGTCTAAATGGACAATCAAAATAAAGTGTAACCGTTGTTTTTTTGCACATACACACACTGTACATATACTTCATGCTCCCCAAAAGTTCACTAAGAAGAACTATCAGTAAGATGTCAAAAGTTATGTTTTCATAGTTAAGTCTACCCTGCCCCAAAAATGTTCTTGTTGATATTGTTTTTGTCCCATTACCAGATGAAATGCACATAAGTGCTGGTATTTTGGCTGGCAATAACATGAATCTGCCTGCTCAGAAATATTCAAATGCTTCCTCACAAAAGCTGCTGGGGCATTTGGCTTGCGGTCATTTGAATGCTATTAATTGCACTTCAAAGGCCTTGAGAAATATCAGAAGTTCAACATAGAGATCCTGAAGCCAAGTTTATTTATGCCTATGTGATTCCCCTTTATTCTGAGTAAAAAGGAAACATGTACTGCAGCTCTAGCAGCTCTGACCGACTAGCTGTGGACCTGGATTCTATGAAACATGTCTGAAAGCATTAAATACACAAGTAAACAATGACCTACTGGTATTTGAGTGAGGTTAAATGCAACAGATAATACATTTTCATAGCATTTCACTTGAGAGAGGAGCGTTTGAGCATTAAATATACATCTGTGTTGGAATACATGTTTGTGAGTGGCACCGATAATTACCTTGTCATCTCTGTCAAAGTCTTCCTCCTCGTCCTCCAGCAAATCCTCCACAGCTTGCTGATGTGCATTGTGAAGAGAAGAACAAAAGAGAGCAGGAAAAAAAGAAGAAGAAAATCAATTTCACATGTACACTTAGGAACATCTCCACATCTTCAAGTGAAAACAAATGATAGCACACAGTCCTTGGATAGAAAGCAAACCCTCCGAGTGTGACCTCAGTCGCTAAAGTCATCAGTTGTGTCCTCTTGTCCATAAAGTTAAAACCTCAATAGAGCCTCTGGCAAAGGAAGGCTGATGACATAGAACGTTAACTATGTGCTTCAGTGGACCAGATCCAGGCCAACAACGGTCCCTTCAAAGCCCCTTCAGGTTTTCATACTTAACTCAAGCACACAAAGAGCCGTATGTCCATGACCTCGAGAAATGCTGCTGGCTACTCGAATCTCCCGGAAGAACATGTGAACACAGACAAGCGAATATGATGAAAAGAGCAATGCAGAGAATATTGAGAACAAGATAGAGGGCAAGGAATCACCGAACGTTTAGATAAACATCGATTTCATTTTGCAATCTAGAAAAACTGCAGGCTCAAAAGCTCGAAAGTTTCAATTATTTGCTTGCTTACTTCTGAGATTCATCAGTGGCTCTTGCTACAGAAACTTGTTACTGTTATTTATACAGTAAGTTGTGCTTTTTCTAAATTACTGTCTAAACGACCAGACCTTTTTCACATAGATGAGCACACAAATGTTACTTTATTATGAAAAATACAACCATACTGTATCTTCAGATCAGAATATCACAGATGAGCACTTCTGATTTAGACTAGTAAGCAACCACTTCATAAATCCAAGCAACACTCTAGAAACTGCAGTAGCAACACACTACACAACCACTCGGGACGACTAAGCAAACGCATAACAACCACCTAACAACTACACACAGCATCATAGATGTGGGTTTTGTGCAGACAAACACATTTAAAAAATTTTTGCTGCATTAAAAGGATCAAACAAACAAAAATGTACAATGTTCACATCACTTCATTTGTTCTTGAAAAATTGCAGTCACTGATAGAATAAGTGCTGTTTATAAAATCTAAAATATGTCATATGTTTTAGTCTCACAAACAGAAAAAAAATCCTTCCTGTTTGAGCTAGTAATTTGGCGGCATTAATTATTCAGATCTCATTGGCTTGTTAATCAGAACTGTAGACACCAAAAAAACAGACGATATGTTGGCACACAAATAAAGAGTTTATCTCGGTCAACTGAAAACATTATATTTGGCCTCAGTGGTTTACAGGAGCCCAGAGGAGTGTGTATCACATGTCTGTTTTTGTTGCCGGAGGACTGAAAAGACATAGATCATTATTTCTCTTCTTGTGGTTTCTCCTGTCAATCCCGCATCAAAGCTTCAAGGTCATGTGTGTGCTATTTACATACGACAACTCGGGCATCTGAAAACACCAAAAAGCTATCAGGGGAGGAATACATCTTCTTTTTGATGATTTTTTTTTCTGGCTCCATGCATTTCATCAGTTTTTTTGTGACATCCAAAAATTGTTACTTAGCAAACAATAGCTTTTGTTCCTTTGTTTTGTCTAAAAGAGAGAGTGTATGGCTGCTATAAGCCTCTTATGTAAATGCAGCCTGCGGCAGAAACAAAAGGAGGGTTCAGGATAGATACACGAAATGTTGTGAGGAGACTAGCGATGGTGTTTTGCACTAGCCTAATAGCACACGGATCGACTCAAAGAGAGATGTTGCTCCGGCGCTAGGTTAGCCAGAGGTCATATGCTGGGTAAAGGAACTTGGAGGAAGTTGAACTTCAAGCAAACCCGTGGCAGCACGAACTTGAAAGTTTGGCAGTCAATACGGTATGTCTCACTTGCAGACAGAAATTCAGTCTAAAATAGCATCAGAGCCAGACTTAAAGTCCATTGTTTGGCCTTTCGGTTAGCAGCGGCACCATCTCCAGACCAGCGCCGTGACATCCATCCTGGCGAGTTAATGCACTTTCTCTTGCCTTCTGTCATGAGTGGTGGAAGAACCCTGCTATCTGTGCTTTTAATTCTAACCTTCCCCATGACAGGTGCGCTGGGAATAGACGCCCTAGCTAGACAAGCCATCCAACACGAAGATATGCACTTTCATTTTTTTTCCTGCCTCTCAGCTCTTGCGCTCTCCCCTCCTCCAGCTCTTCTTTGAAATGTGAGACATCTCTAGCGTCTCCAGCTGCTCAGGGGCTGGCCCTGCTTTGTATGCCGCGTGTGGACCAGAGGCCCAGGAGAGCCCAGGCCTGGAAGGCTGATAAGGGCTCTCACCGGAGCACATCGAGCCCAAACAGCCTCTTCACAGGCTGTCAGAGCCCTGCTGGTCAGAGGGAGGGCTTGAGTTTTTGCCAGCCCTGGCTGACTGTGGTCTGACCTCTGCAGGGGCTCGAGTCAAAGAGTACGACTGTTGCCGGTTCAGTTTGGGCAAATTGTTTGTTTCAATAAAAGCGGTCATGATTCAAATATGAGGACAATGGGCAAAAGAATTGCTGGGATGTGTGGGAGAGGGACGGAGCAGCCAGCGCATCTCTTTGGGGCTGAGTTTTACGGGGCACACAGGCCGGCAAGAGGACGCGTCAGGGTCGTGCGTGTCCAGAAGCTGCGGGAGTCAGCGGTGCTGCCGGTCCCACGGCCCAAGCTCTGCTGTAATCCGCAGCAGCCCTGAACCCACAGGACCCAGAAAAACACTCTGGCTTTCTGTTCCGTAAATAAAACCCTGGCTTCCCAAGACAAGCCTGTGTCAACAATGGCAGCAGCAGCCGTGACAAAAATCACACGGCGCTGCAGTGTTGTTAGCAAAATCACGGGTACAAAAGTTCACAAAGACGAAGTTCAGGAGCTGCCAAAGTTGCTCCCCGCCTCGCCTCCAACCTCGCCTGCAAGCCGTGGCGGCACGGGGGAAATCAGCAGGGCAACAAACGCTGCCAGTTCAAAGTGACGTGACCTTTTGATTTTGTCACCTGTCAGGGGCTGGCACGGAGGAGCGGAGACGTGTCTGCCAGGCGCGGGTGAAACGCTGTCTCGCTAACGGGGCACGGCGCTGGAAGAGGTGGTACCACTGAGGTGGATTAAAGGCCTAGAGCACCTCTCGGCTCTTCTTCTCACTCTTCCTCATCCTCTCCCAGCCCTGCCGTCACACTTCTTGCTTTTTTGTTGTCCCCGTTGAGCCTGCAGCTGAAACACCAGCCTGAGAGTAAGACAAGCTCTACCATGAAGCGCCTCTAGGAGCACGGCTGGCAGACAGACTCTCGCTCTGGTTCTCTTTATGTTGTCGTTTCTTGATTGACACTGGAGGTGGGCTTGACAGGCCTTCGTTTCCCCCCACAGCAGCCCACCTGTACCAGCGTATCCTTTATTCATGAAGCTCCATCCAGGCTGTTTGTTTTTCAAATTACACACACTGGAAGAAAAAGACAAAACACTACTCAAACCAGACAAAACAGAAGGTGGGAAAAAGTTTATTTGCTAACTTGCTTTCTGTGCCATGCAAAACACTGACACTGTTAGTAGTCAAGATATACTGTAAACAAACAGACTAAGAACAAACAGCTATAGATTTGATCTTGTCAGTCTTCATATGTTTACAGAAAGATTAAGCTAAAGGTGAAAGGTAATTTATTCACCACTGGTTGCATCAAAAGAAATTGACTTTGTTTACACACTGGTCTCCCAATAAAAAAAAGGAATCCATCCCTACAATCACAGCATTACCTGAACCAGACATTTACATGATGGATCACTCAAACAAATACAGCAGTGTTCATGCTCGTTGAAAAGTCATTTGAATGGGATTTAACATTTACTTTTTCACACTTTTCAACTTCAAGTTTGCATGAAATGTAAATTCACCCCATCAATTTTTTTTTTTTTATGCATGCTATTGAGCATATTTTACACGATTCCTTCATTCATGTTTGAATATTATTCACCTAATGAAAAATGGTGAAACGTCAGACTTTCCTCTGCTGATGCATGCTGAACTTCTCAAAACATTTTCCAATTATCCATTTTACACAGATGCACATTAAAAAATAGAAAAATTCACTACTGCCATTACATTGTTGCATTAAATGAGGGACCTTGTTCTTTATAGCTCTAACTGGAAACATGTGCACATCGTGTTCACCATGATTGACAGGTGGTCTCTGCTGCCTTCCTCAATGTCTATTCTTAAAATTCATTCTCAATATTTTATCAGTTATCATTCGTAAGTCTGATCATATAAAAAAAAAATAACACATCACTCCACAATAAACTACAAATCATTACTGCCCATTTCATAACATGTGAGGGATGAGTAACACATCTGAACTCTAAAAAAACTATTTTTAACATAAACAGAATTTTATAGAATCACAAACTATTTTTGTTAAATTAATTAAATTGTCAACATTAAAGCAAACACACCAGAGGAAATATCTTGTGTTGCACATTTGGTGCCTTTAGGTTGAGAACCACTGATTTTGCTTAAAACCTTAAACCAAAATATGAGCTCCAGCAATGTTCACAAGAAAAAAAAAAAAACAGGCTGTGAAAAAATTATTAACCTTTTAAAATATGCCATAGGAAAATGGAGAAACTGCGAGCTGGCTAGAGGACACGGTGAGAGTAACCCTGACAATTAAGACCCTCTCTTCCACCACTGACAAGGTTGCAGAGAAAGAACCTCGAATGCCTAATTGCGCTTGAGCTAGTGAAAGAGATGTCACTATGTTCCTCCAGCTCTGACAGTATATGCTATAATTAACACCTTCAAAACATCTGGTAAACTGTTTTCCAGGCCAGTGAATTCAGCAGCCCGGGTCTTCTAGGGCCAGCCATGGGCTTCACTCCCCTCCATTGACACACCGAGCTGTCCGACGCTTGACTGAGCCTCAGCGGCCACACTGAAGCCCACCCGAACGCTACCAGGTCTCCAAACAAAAGTAGGTGAGGGGTGGTGTTAGGGTGGTGAGGACTGCCTCTCTGCAGGAGGTGAGCAAGTCACTGACAGCTGCTGTCAGAACAGCCTGGCTAGCTGTGTCGGTGCTCCCTTAACTTCAGGTTACGAGAGGTGCGCTTACACTCCCTACCAGTAGGGGGCTCTTCTGAAAGTGCTGGAGACAGGGCAGCTGCTTTGTTTAGAGAGAAAACCTAGCGCCGCTTTAGAAATCGTAGCTTTCCATCGCCTGCTGATGATCGACAGGCGTAGTTCAAAAGTCACATCCCTTTGTCTTGCCTCTAAACCTGTGTTTATTTTTCCATTGTCTATTCATTCTGACACAAAAAAATCTATACCGTGGCACTGCGTGGCAGCCAGGCTAGCTAAGCTTCTGATGATTTAAAACAATAGTTTGGGAGTGTAGTCTTGTGTTTAGTGCACAGCCATTCCAGATGGTAAAAAGGATCTTTAACAATAACAGGCCCTGACAGCGAGGTCAGGTATCTGGTGGAAGGGTGGCAGGCGGAGAACAGCAAAAGAATACGAGAGTCAGGGGTCAGCTGTCTACAGGTTAAGAGTTGAGCTGGCATGTCACATCTAGAGGTAACAAGTCCCTTCAAGAAATGTGACAGCTGAAAGTGGGTTTCTGTTTTCCCAGAACATACTAAGCCGGGGACACCGGGGGTATAACAGACAAGGGATCACCCTGAAGACGCTTGATTTTAAATAATATCCAGCTATTATTCTGTGACAATAAAAGCTTCTTACTAAAAAATTAGTGAACTACCCTGAACTTACATACTGTATTTTTAGTAAACAAGCAAAACAGGTTAACATTTTTTATAATAAATTTTAATAATATAAATGATTTAATATTAATAAACACGTGTGTGTTTGTGTGTGTATGTATCTATATATATATTTTTTTTTTTATATATTTTTTTTATATTAGTGCTGTTAAAAAAAATTTTGTTTTTGTTTACTTAACATATGTGTGTACTGTCTACGTTTATTATGTATATATAAATACACACACACATACAGCATATATTTTGATATTTACACACACACACATATATATACTTATATTCTCATATTTTATATTATATATAAATATTGTTGATAAATAAACTTGCATTTCTTTGAATGTATATGTACATGTATACATATACACACATATATAATGTAAATATTTTTGTTTATTTTGGATGCAATTTATTTTCCTTGAGTATATATATATATATTTATATATATTTTTAAATTTTTTTTGGGCAGCTTTTGTTCATACCTACAGTTACTTTTACCTTCCTTTTCCATGCATTACAGAAAATTAGAGCGCACTCGCTCATCCACTGCATTCTGTGCATGAGACATTACAAAACCATACAATACTGATAGTCAGATGTCTTTCAAACACTTGAAAAAGTCTTGCCATCTAGGCTGGGCAGCATCTCTGCTTCTCATTTCTGTCTATCTCAGTTACAAAAAAAAGAAAGAAAAAAACAGCTTGGACTGTTGGAGCACCGCAGCCTGCATTTATGTGTCAGCAGGTTTAGCGCAGAGCTACTGTTAGAGTTATCTGAAATGACATCCTGCCAGGCACAAGGAACCTGGCATCTCTGGTGTAGTGATGAAAGCATGAATGGGACACTTCCACTATATTAGGCCTTTCAAAGGTACATCAGTCCTCTGAGTGTGTAATTATGAAAATAAAGCACAAACTGTAAACTCGGAAAGCCTGGCTTTATGTAAACGGCTGCATCGCTTTCAGATAACAAGCTAGCAGCCAACATACAGCTTTAAGCATTTTTCAAGGTTTTATATACATGAAGCGTTCTTTTGCAAAAAATATATGTATATTTTGTTAGTTAGCTGTTTTAGTTATTTAGTTATTTTTTTACTTAAGTTAAATTAACCTGACTGCAGTTTGCTTGAGATTAATTGGAAAACACAATGAAAAAACATGATTTTTGAGAATTATGTTTTTGCAAATGCACTCTTCATATATATATATGTATATATACATATAAGTGCTGTCAAATGATTAATCGCGATTAATCGCATCAAAAATGAAAGTTTTTCTTTGCATAAAATGTTTGTAGTTTCTGTGTATATTTATTAAGTATATATTAATACAAACACATGCATTTAAATATTTAATGAAAATGTGTTATGTTTATATATTAAATATATTTAGATATAATATCAAATATAAGAAAATAAATGTATAAATGCATTTACATGTAAATACTTTCAAAATGTAAACTGTATTTGTGTGTTTTAATATAAACATAGTAAACAAACACAGCATAAACGCAAATATATTGTAAAGAAAAACTTTTATTTTGGATGCGATTAATCTTTTGACAGCACTAATACATATGTGTGAAAGTGTGTGAAACAGCTTATATTATTGGAACAAAATTAATGACATCAGGTACTAATCATTACACACTTAAAGACACCTACATTCCTTCCCCTTAAGTTCATAGTAAAGCACAGGGAAACAGTGTCCAAGCTCAGGCTCATCAGTGAGTTTGAGGCTAATGGAAAGCATGTGTGTGTGTGTGTTTACTGTTTCTGAACTCTCTAGCTCTCACCAGCCCGTGTGTTGTGGTTACAGTCGTCAAAATGCAGAACAATGGACTGTTAGAGATGTGGATAGAGGAATAACGGGTTAAAGCATTACCTCTGACTCTAGCCTTCTCATATGTCTTAAATCCACAGGTCCTGACAGTATCACCTCTGAACCATTACCTAGTCCTGAATCCCTGACTTCTGACCTAACTGGCTTTTATAACAATGAAAGAAAACACACACACACACACACACACTACTATGTGATGTTTTTAAAAATATATCTTTTACTTTTTACAGTATATATAATAAGCTAGTGTGATGATTTAGTGAAATATGTGTGTTTTGCTTCTTGATCATATTTAGAGAGATGATCAAAACATGCAATCCCATTACTTATATTACACTGTAGTATACATAAATATAACATAAAACCCATTAATATGTGATTAAACATTTACCCTCAGAGCTTGAATAAAAATAGACACATAAAAAAAGGTTTTTCAGTGTTATTTTTTTTTCTCATATATATATATAAATTATTGATTTTTATCTAAAACAGAAGAAAAAGTGTATCAGTATTGGCATGCTAAATAATAAACACACAGACAAGCCTAACATGAATCACAGAGCTGGCGAGCTTTTGCGTTTTTGCAAACAATGTCGCCATCTACAGGACAACATAATTACTGTACAGACACTTTGTTGAGGTCTTTCTGTTCTTGCTACTTTTTTCGTGCCCTGTGCTCTGCAAAATTTTACAAAGAGTGTCTCATAAAGTACGATACTTAAAAAATATATCAGAGACCCTGTAACAGTTAAACTTTGATTGGTTATATTCAGGACACTCAAAAAATGTAGTTCATTTGCTTGTCCCATTTAATCAAAGGATATCCTAGATATTTCAGATATATATAATGGGACTATTCCTGGTAAAAACGTATGTATACCCTGAAATAGTGATCTACAATTAATTTACTCTCTACCTTGGGTGGTAACGATTTTATTCAAGTCCAAAGCTTTTATTCAATTACTGTATGAAGTTCTCAAACTCCAACTAAATGACTTTCAAAAATCTACCATGATATACAATCGATTCCATTTAATTAACTTCAAGGTGAGTTTTTTTTTAATATCTCTGTTCCTCTAATTCTTTATGAGGCCACATATTTAGTCAAAAAGCGGCTTAAATGACACAGAAGACAACAAACTCAAAGCAACACTAAGTGCTGCGGAGTATTTTGACACATTCTGAACATGTGTGCATGATTTAAAAAAATTTCCTCTTCAGAATGACACTGCGCTGACACTTTTTAATTAAAATATTGAAATAAATAAACAGCTTGAAGTGCCACGCAGAAATGCTCGAGTTCCCACCTGTTCCGTACTTAGAAAAACAATCATTTTCAGAAGTTTTTTCATGAGTGCTGAATGAGACAAACTATTTGGAATTTTGAAGGTGAATAATGCTCGAAAAATATTACATTCAAAAACAAAGGGTGCATTTAAATGTACCAGATAGAAATGCAGATGCAGGTCAGAGTGTGACAGAACTCACCACATCTCCCTGTCTCGTGTCCTTCCCTGAAGCAATGAGAACGTAGTTCCAGGCCAGCAGCATCAGGAGAACCAGCGGGATCATATAGAGCTCAAAATTCCACACGACCACAACGAAAAGCTACAGGAAGACAGAACAAACTGAATGAACAAATAAAAGAACATCGTTCTGAAGGTGAATTTATAAAACACACATTAAAACGCAGGAACATTTATTTGACCCGGGGTAAAAACTATGTTAGTTTTTAAAAACAAAAATGTTAAATTTCAAAAAGATCAACATTTTTGATTTATTTTCCTTTATATATATATATATATATATATATATATTTTTTTTTTTTTTTTTTTTTCTCTAATCTCTAAATTTAATTTAGAAACCATCATATCTAAATGCGTTTTTTATTGGATACCTTCAGAACACCTGACAACCAGTAATACATAACAGTAACGCAATGATTATTTTTCACAGTCTGTCATGTGTGAGCGCAGATGATGCTTTTAAAGTCTTTCAGTGTGAAAACACAATGAATGAGTCAATCATCTGCAACAAAATCTCATTCTCCTTAAATAACATTATAAAGGCTCAAAACATAAAGCAAAAAGCATGTTTCTGGTGACCCTACTGCCCATCACCCCATGGTTTTGAACAAATGTTCAAGTACACCGCAGAGGGAAACAGAAGCTGACCATTAAAAGGATAAAACACGGTGTAGCAATTTAATACGGTTGCTTTTTAGGCTTTAGCTACTGAAAAAAAAAATACTATATATATAGTTATTTTAACATTTTCCAAAACATACAACTTTGAAACTCAGCACTAACTTTATCGCTGCAAAATACAGCTAAACCCCAGAATATTTTCTAGCAAAGCCATTAATCCAAATCGAAGCATAAAACCAAATTCAAAAAATCTCCACACTTCTGTGAGACATATTTAGAGCTCAGCAAAAATCACAGCCATCACAATATTATTCACAGATAATAAAATCAATCTGCCAGATTGAGAAGGTTGAGGAGCGTTAAAGTTCACGCTAATAAATGTTAATGTAAACCCGACTGAATACAAAAAGATCAAATGTGATATTCACTGTAAGTATTCAGCTTTGTAAAAGCAAAAAAAAGTATCCTCATACAGTATATGAAATGCACCTAAACCATGCATCCACAGAGAAGCTATTATACCTAAACGCACACCACAAAGACCTGGTTACATTCGTAAAGTTTACATAACATTAAATCGGACCGAACCGGACATGCGGAGCAGTGGAAAATCTCTGAATCTAGAAGAAACAGGTCAGACGTATCTCCGTGCCCTTCACACTATCCATTACAGCACTGTTACCCAACGCGCACACACTGAACATATCAAACCAGGGGGAAAAAGACACAGGGCACAATTTGGGCACCTCTAATGAGCATAATATATGTACTATCAACACTGGTTCAAACGTTATCTTTAAATGGCCTCTTTCACAATTAGAATATTAAAGCTTCAAATACATTTTAAGCCACATTTAAATATAGCTGAAATCAACGGATCAATACAATTAAAAATGTCAGTCATTGCAATACGCAATAAAGGAACTAATCAGAAAATTAGCATATAGCAAAACATATAATATGCACAAGCTGCTTACAGAAACACACTGGCCAATAAAAAAAAGTATGAAATTCTGTAACATTTGGTATTTTAGTACCTGCTCCCATACAGCAAACACATTTCGTGCAAAATTCAGCAAAACATCTGTAGCTTGTCCCATTAATTAGAGCAAAGTATATTTTTTCAGACAAAGTAATTAGAATTTCATCACATTGAATTAATATCTTCCATCTGTGCATTCATAAAATCATAATGACTTAATTTAGTATTAAAAATATTTCAAATATAACAGATCAGCCTTCAGCAAACTTTGACAGATTACAAAATGCACTCGTTGGAATTTAAAGCTACGCCAAAGGAGCCGTTCGGGAATGTCTCGCTCACATTTCTTTGTCTCTACTCCGCAGCGTCCATCTTTTCATTTTCATATGCCTATTGTGGTTCCTTAACCTGTCGCTGGACTCCATTCTAAAGTTTGGTTATTCTAGCTGAGGGCCAGAGTCTGATTGACAGCTGATGTTAGCCGACACCTCGCCTGCTTGGAAGTGACCCTTCTCTCTTTCACACAACCCAGCAGCCAAGAGAGAGATGGCCAGAGCTGTGGGGCCATTCTTCCAGCCTAGACACTCATATCACCCCCGGTCCACCCCTCCCACAGAGAGCTCTCCTCGGGGAGGGAAGGGCCATGGACCCCAAAAAGCAAACTGAAAGGGAAAGAAAAAGGTTCGGATGATAGAGAGGAGAAGGAGAAACTGAATCTGCGAACACGCGACAAGAGGCTTTGTCAGAGCGCATCCAGGTATTCACGATCACTTCGCCAGCTTTGGCGGCCATTCCGGAGCCACGGCGTTCAGTTTCCTGTACTTCAGAGCCGCAGTGTTCTGCTCAGGGCACTACAGTAACCTCTCCACCTGCGTGGATCCCGTCTTACAACGACCAGCAGTAACCTAATACAGATCATGACATCTATTCATTAAACGGCATCTGAAATGTAATTTCCTGTCAGTCCATTAATCTACAAAAAGCACTGAAAGACATCCACAAATCACTATTGCTTTTACCATCAAAATCTATTAGAGTTTCACTTTGGTGTAATATAACAGGACAACAAGGATTCTTGACGTCACAAAACTTATGTCTGTTGCTTCAATTATTCCTTTTTTTCTCAAAATTAGTTAAAAGAAAAGTAGTGAATCTGAAGAATGATGAAAGAATGCCTACACAGTGTGTGTTTTGGTTCACTTCCCTAATGAATTCGACTAAGCTGAATATCAAACAACTAAGTGATAGCATTTTCGTACACGCTACATCCATCTCTAACATCAAGTAGCATGAAAATTTGATTTCATTTTAAATATCTATTTGATTTCATCCAAGCGAAAGCACTTGAGATTAAGTCCCTTAACAAAAGCCGTTGCTCTAACTGGGAGAACGATCTGGATCGGCCAAGCGTTTCAGCGTCTCGCTGGATTTTTGGAATGGAGGACGGACACGTTTTGGCAGCCAATTTCAATATCATTTTGGCACTTTGTGTTGTGGAGTGCAGGCTTGAGCACTTCAGAGCAGGCATTTGAGAATTAGCACATTAAAAGTGTGTTACCAACACAGCCTACAACAGCCCCTGTACTTGGACTTCAGAAATTAAGTCATCACATTGTGTTGATTATTTTAAATAGTGCCAATGGTGGGTAGAAATACGCCAAATGAGAGGCTGATTATGGACGTCAATAACTCATCTGCTTTTTGGCTGGACTCATTAGGTGGGGTTGTTTGGATTGAGTGATGCCGCACTGCCATCTTCTGGCATGTCGAGAAATGCTTTTGTTCGTTGTTTTTCAAACTCGGTGTGATTTGATCTGAAGCTAAATCGGAAAGTTCTTAAAAAAGAGCAACCTTAAAACATGTGCTCACTCGGAAAATCTTCACTACTGACGAGTGATTAAAACACAAGTTCTGTAAAACATTTCATGTCAGCTTGTTCAGCTAAAACATCTTTAGATCCAACAACAACATTTGTGGAATCTCATTTATAGAATATAATAATTAAAAGAAAAAGAATAATTTAAATGAATTTTAAGAACAAAATAATATCTTAATTTCATCACATGTAAAAATACCCAATAACAGAAATTCTCATGCAACATAAATAAGGGGTCATATGGGGTACATTGCTTAATAGAAGCCAAAACGGTCTAAATTTGAGTTGATTTGATTTTACAATTTTAGTTTATTTTTTTTTCTTTATATATAAAGTTTATATACATATATTTAATTTATTTTAATAATATATTAATATAAATATTTTTATTGAGTGTTGAAGTTATTTTTGAGTTTTATTGAGTTAATTTAAACAGATTACGCTAAATTCGATATATATATTTATTATTATCCTAATTTGTCCCATAAAGTAAAATTAATAATTAAATAAAACATTCTCGGAGTCTCTGGCCGTCAGGTGACATTGGGCAGAAAGGTGCCACCTTGTAGCACACCGCGGGTTGTAATCGTGAAGACACACACGGAAGCATTTGTTTCTCCTTTCCTGTCTCTTTTTTTTTTGGACGGGTGTATTTTATCTAAATGCAAAGCAGGTGAAGGCTGCTCCAGTTTCCTGTAGTAGTAGCTCTCTTGTCTGGGTGCTCCCACTGATAAGAGTCCTACTTTACCCCACATAAAGGAGCCGGGTATCATTTCCTTACCTCTCCCCTTCCAATATATCTCCCTCTCTTTACCCTCTACACACACACACACCACTCTTATTCCCCACGACACACAATACCTGCTCTATTTGCTCCCAATTCAAGGCCAAATTGCAGGTAGAGTTACGGCAAATTTGTTTGGAGGAAGAGTCGGTGCAGGAGCAATAAGGAGCTGGAGGGGTAGAGTGGCGTGCGGGGAGGGCTGGCACAGAGCGGTCTTTATGAGCACCACTCTGCCAGCCAGAACAATGGCCCATATTCACCCAGCGCAAACGCTCAGCTTACAGGTGTTCGTGAAGAGGGGAGGCAGACGCGCACAAACACTCACACGGACACCCACGCGCTCTTGAATGAGCGCACACACACGCACACAAACTCTCCGAGCTTTGTCCATTGTGAATATGCCATGAGCTGTGTCGTCTTAACTGGCCGGCCGTGTGCGATCTTGAATGCACGGCTTACAAAAGTTAGACATTTGCAGCGATGACTGTTGAACACTGGCCATCAAACATCAATTTCATTCTGCAAAGACACATTCAAATGATCGATGGTAACAGTAAAGACATTAATATTGTTACAAATATTGTTAATATTGTTATTGGCCATTGGTTGACAAATAAATGCATGCTTTCATTAAGCAAGGACACAATAAGTTGATCAAAAGTGACACCAAAGACATTTATATTGTTGACAAAATATTTCAAATAAACCATTTTCTTTAGAATGTTCTATTTAATAGCG
The DNA here is from genome assembly GCA_032361165.1 of Enteromius paludinosus. Classification (NCBI taxonomy): domain Eukaryota; kingdom Metazoa; phylum Chordata; class Actinopteri; order Cypriniformes; family Cyprinidae; genus Enteromius; species Enteromius paludinosus. The sequence goes on from JAUMHQ010000053.1 coordinate 14,679,005, forward strand.
TAAAATTATAATTTCCACAAAAACATTTAGCAGCACAACTGGTCTCCACACTGATAATTGAAAAAATAAAAAAAATCTGCAACTGCTTGTAAAAATAGGCAGTCTGAGCCCTAAACCTTTTTAATAAATGAATACTTTCATTCAGCAAGGACACATTAAACTGATCGAAAGTGACAGTAAATAAGTTGAAAGTTGAACTTTATATAAATCAAAGAATCTTTAAAAAGAGAAACCTGGTTTCCACAAAAAAATTAAACAGTGCAAATGTTTCAGCCAAGGATTGGTCATCAAACAGATAGATCTCACCCCCTAACTATTGCCATTGCATGGTCACGTCAAGCAGCTAAGTCTGCCTAAAAGTTTTCAACGCAAAAATGGCTTACTTTGCATATTAAACCGAGATCCAGCACAATGTTTTACTTACACGCTTACACGTTTCACCTCTAAGAGAAGGAGCAGAGTATTTGGAGCACCAGGAAAAAAGAGTTTCTGCTACAAAATCCCAACAACATAAACAAAAACACCAATACAACCTCAAAACCTAAGCTAAAAACAAGAACTCTAAAATGTCAAAAAGGCACAGACCTAAAAATACCAGAATAGCAAATCACAAGGCTTGCCGCCGCTGCCGCTCGCAGCTGGTTTTATCTGCGCATCGCGAGCAGCCCCTTTGCTTTGGCTAACCTTTGTGCGGCAAGCACCGGAGGTTCTGCAACTCTTGAATGCAAAATCACCTCCGCCGGTGTCTGACTATTGTATTCCTTTGGCTTACAACTGTCAGCGGCTGACAGAACTGCACAGATGTGTGTCTCAGCGCAGCGGTGAAGGCTCACCTGAACCAGATGGCTGGTGATAAAGAAAGAAATCAGTGTGATGATTAAGAGAGCTCTTAAGGAGGGAGATTTAGACTGCAAAGAATAACATTACCAGCTAATGGGACAACTGTGAAGAAAATACAGCGAAGAAGCCACAAAAAACACTTTTTTAAAGCTACTTTTTATAACTGGTAGTTCAGGTCAGACGCGTACCGCAGTGAATGCGACTGAATGCTAATTTTTATAATAGCATCTGAACATTAAATGTAAATGTTGTTTTTTGTTTTATTCTCCTCAAACCTCTTGACATTTCTTCCTCTGACATTTTCATTGATGTTTTTTCCCCCGACAACCATGAAGGAAAAGAAAGAGAAAAAAAATGTTGAACTAAAATGTTAGCTGATCGATACAGCTGTCCCTCCGCTCACGCGTGTGCCCTCGGCTTTTGCTTTCGGAAGTGTACCGAAATTAAAATGTGTCAAGCAGCAAATGTTAATGGCCTACCCAGCGACACTTAAAGACACGCAGAGTCCCGAAACAGACAGGCCTTACAGCAAATTATGCAGCATCACAGGCAAAGATTAGCCAGCTTGTCCTGTGCTAGCATTTAGTCACACGGCCCACTCACAAAGGGTGTCCTTTTCATGAAGGTTCAACTGTCCAATTACGATCTGAAGGTGCACCACGCTATGAAAGAGACTGTCGTGAATGCAGACAGCTTCACCCGAGGTGCCTGAGATCTGAGAGGATTGCTGGAGGACGTCAAAGACAAACGGGCGAAATTCTGGACATTTTTTAACACAACAGATGGAGAGATGGGAAATGTGTGCACAGGAACTAATGGCTCACCATAGAACTGTCACTATATTTTATAAAAGTCCTGTGTATGTGAAGTGGCCCTGGGAAGTATTTGGGCACTTAAGACGCACTTAAAATGTTTGAAAATCACTGAATTGAACCAGAATACCAAATCAAGGGGCAGTTATTTTTAAGGAATGTGCTTTTGAAGCAAAGCACTTGAAAAAAATCTATTAAGTCCTGAATGATAAAACAGTGGATATACTTTTAAAAGTCATTGTAAATGTATTTTATGTTGATATTTTTTGCTTATTGGATCATGATGAACTACATTTATGGTTACTCATGTGTTATCCAAGGAGAACTAACTACTTCATTCAATCATTCACTAAAATGTCCTTGGGATGTATTGGTTGCAAACATGGCTTAGAAAAACGATGACATCTCTGAGAAAAGAAATAGAATTTCTTTGCAGATTCTACTATTGATTAGAAAACACCAGTTCTCTTCTCAGAGTTAATGTCACTTTTCTGAAGCATTTTTGCAATCAATTTATCCCAAGGTCATTTTAGTGAATGTATAAAGTTTCTCTCAGTTCATAAATGTGTCCCAGAGTACCCAAAGGTACAGTATAGTTCATCATGTTAACTCTAAGCATGATCCACTAATATTTAACAGTCCCACTTTATATCAAGTGGTTTTAACTACTATGTACTTACATCAATCAATAAGTACAATGTCCTTACTGTGTTCATATTGCATTGCAAAATATGGTTACACTTTATTTTATCCTCCCTTGTTACAGTGCAATTAAGTACAGAGTAATATTAATTAACTACGTGTACTTACTAGGATTAGGTTTGTTTTAGAGTTACTTGCATGTAACTATGCATAATTTATTTTTATTGTAACGTGTAACAATGACACCTTAAATAGAGTGTTACCCAAAACACTTTTGCTGCTTTTGAGGTGGATACGGCTAAAGTTGGGGACAGGTTTGTTGGTATGGGTACGTTCAAGGGAGGGTTAAGGTGTAAGGGAGGGGTCTACGGTGTAACTGTAAATGTGATTAGAGATGTAATTACATCCAGGAATTTAAAAATATATAAGTACAATATAACATGTATGCATGTACACAATAAGTACATTGTATCAAATGATTAATTTAAATATAAGTTCAGAGTGCAGGTTACCTAATATAAAGTCGGATCCATTTGACAACCAGAAAATATCCAGATATTTACTTATATTTTAAAATCTGGTATAATGAAATTCAACTGTTGCTAAACACAAATGTGTCCAGGTTCATTCTGGAGCCGCTGTATGTATGCTGCTGGTGTGGTTGAATTCATACTGGTCCTTACCAGAAAGGCACAGATGCTCCTCTGAGGAGACTCCCACTCAAAGCAGCTGTTGATGTAGCAGCCAGCATTGATCAGGAACATTATACAGCGCCTCACTCTGTTGAAGTTCTGCAGCAGCAGCTGAGTGACAAAAAAACATTTCACAATGAGAAAACAAATTTAGTTTAGTTTTAATTATAGTTTTTTTTTTATTACATACGCTGCCATTTAAAAAAAAACATTATACTATTATTTTGTGAATGTTACAATATTCATAAAATTGTAACAGTATAGACATTCAATTTTTTTTTGTTCAAATAAATGCTGTTCTTTTGACTTTATAGTCATACACTTTATGTGATTCTTTATTATTTAATGATCATAATAAGAAATATTAAGTAAACATTTTATATTAAAAAAAAAACACTAATTTTAAATTGTAATATTTCACACACAAATTTTTTTTTACAAAAGCATAGAATTTTTTGTTTTATTTTATTTCAATCTTACAGGCCACACTGTTTTGAACAGTAGTGCATATAATATACATTTCTAATAATCATAATTCGATGTGGAAGTTCAATTAAAGTTTATTAATAGGAAAATGACTTTTTGGTAATGTTGGTAGAGACTAACAACAAAAATATGATACTTGCCCAAACATAATGAAACAAATCACAAATTAGAGAAAACCAAAGCATATCTATCTTTGCATTTGTATGAGCATAAAGGAATTATTTATTTATTAATTTATGTTATTCCTCTTTAATAAAATGGTCTTCTTCATGTTTCTGAGAGCGGGTGAACTGCAAATGACCGCTGCTTCCTATGTTCAAGGGAAGATCAAAAGCTCCTGGTTGCATAATAGCTTTAAAATACTATGGCTTTGATCCCAGTAAATATCCACATTTACTGTGGTGAAGTGTAGGATCCCTTTAAAGTAGGCCATTTGTGTTTGTCATTTGGGATTAATCAAAGTACATTCGAGGTGAAATGTGAAAGCAAACTACTAAAGAATAAAATATGTCTGAGATGTTCGACAAAACGAGCTTCGACTGTTGAGGAGACAGTATCAAGAAGTAAAAGCAAATCTTGTGGAGATAAATTTGATATGTCGCCTTTCGGTTTGTGTGCACTTCTTGCTGTCTCACTCACAAACAGTTTAGGTGGGGGACAAACTCTCACCCCGAAAAGTGCAGAGTGGGCATTTTCTAGCTTGCATTCAGTGTGTGACAGATAGAGAGTGTGTGTGTGTGTTTGTCCCAAGCAGTGTCTCAGTGACAGGTCTGATTTGGGACAACCCCTACAATTCAGCTCTTTGTCAGGGATGGGGGGAGACATTGAACAGGGTGACAAAAAGAAGCACAGCAGAAGAACCACCGAGGTCCAAACTAAAGGATGGCCAATCTACTTATGCACCCCCAGCGTTGACAGCTTGACATTTCTATTCAGCACCTCCAGAAGAGAAGGAAGAGACGAGGAGAAAGAACGAAGGAGAGAGAGAGAGAGGGGGAAGACGAGGAGAAAGATGCTGCTGTCCACAACTTGTGTTTTGGGCAGGATTTTAGTAATGTCTTCAACAAAGGTGCGATTAAAGTGATCTCGTTACCTGTTTGGACACTCGTGGCTCCTCTTCGATGTATTTCTGTTCGATGGGAATCAAAGTTCTCATGCCGGCTTTTACCTGCAACATATAAACTTCACGTGTGACTGAATGCAATAATCCACCGTGGAGATCAAGACGTGATCATGATGCGTCATTAACGATCTAATATATCAAGACATCCCTCCATTTCACACACTCCACACCACACGGCCATGTGACGCTCTCTCACACGCTCGCCTAAAATGGCGGACGGACACACACAGCGGCACACAGACGCACAAATAAAAGGCTGAAGAAAGGGGAGTCTTCAGTAATTAAAAGAAAGACAGACAGCCCGGGAGAGGCTGAAGAGAACAGGCAGATAAAGAAGTGAAAAACGCTAGAAAAAAGCAAGCTAGAAAAAGAGAGTGGGACTTACAACGTTATAAATCACGTCTATTTCGAGAAAGATGACCCCTTTGGTTGGCCCTGTCAGTTCCTTGCTTTTCAAGGCGTAAGCTTTGCGTTCTCCATTTTGGATCTGTGGGAGAGGGACATGACAGCCGTCTGTCTGGCAATACCCAGCTGAATACACTCTCCCTGTGACCTTTGAACCCCAGCTGCTGCATCTGACAGAGAGCCCAAAACAACTGTGGCGGCTCTGACAAGTACCTGTTCATTACGGCCCGACCACTGTCAGCCGCAAATTAACTATCCTGGGGAATCAGCCTGGGAGCGCACATTGCGTCCCCCCTTATCTTTTCTTCTCTGTTTTTGTTGGTAGCGCACCCCCCCCCCCCCCTCGTGTTATTCTCACTTTCACATTTTACTCTATGATTACTAAAATCAATAAAGGTCAGACACATGCTTTGTTGATTTTTCCCACAATTTTTGAAAACTTTTTTGCCGTGTGTTTTGCACACTTTTACATTTGACTGTATGATTTCTAAAATCAATAAAAAATATACACATACAAAAAATCTAAAGAAAAGCGTTCTCCAATCTGATACTGATACACTGATGTAAGAAAAGGTCTGCAAGCTCAAAACTTACATTTAACAACGGAATAGCCACTTTGCCCAAGAAGTCGGCACTTCGGTCTCTGTCTTCGTCATAGACAGTCACCTCTAAGACTGAGTGGATGTCTTTCACATTGCTAGTTGAAGAAGAAAAAAAAAAGGGGGTAGGTGAAGAAGTGATTGACTAATATTAAACACTGAAAAAGATCTTTCAAGTCATGACAAAAAAATGTGATTCATCTAAATCCTTGGTGACAATCTCCATTGTGCCGGGGTTAAAAAAAGATGCTGCAATTCTCCATTTGAAACGCTATCTTTGAAAAGTAGGCTAAAGAGGAGAAGTCTAATGAAAGAAAATGAGGTTATTCTTTAAGAGATGAGCGCTCCAAGGAGAGGCTAGATTACCCAGCTTTCCATGGGAATTCACAAATGAATTTCCAGCCGTGAAGATTGAAAGATTATTAAAAAAAAGAAAAAAAACATCAATGGAACAAACTCTAGATATCGAACTAATATAAGAAATCATGTATGGCACATTATCAAACGGCACAATGGCTGTACTTGCAGAGGGAGTGTAATCTCCAACAAAAGTTCATTTTCTCCTTAAAGAAAAAGTTTACTTAAGTGTCGCAATTTTTACTACCAATACAAAGCTTAATGAAATAATCCTGACTACATTATCCTGTAATCCTCGGCTGTCAGATGTATCTCTGTAAACTACATAGCTCTTAAGTGCAGTATTAAAAACTAAGCTTCTTCATTATAATGAGTACAAAAAAAAAATACAGTTTTCATATTTTAGCTTTTTTTTTTTTTTTACAAACGTATACATTTAACTAGCTAAATTAACTGCAATTATCATATCCTATGCATACTTTAAAATATTTCAATTTTAGACATATTATGTATATCAGCGTTGCATTCGGACTTGAAAATATATCATAAATTTGTCAGACTAAAAATATGCAATTATATGCAAATGCAAGCACTCTCTCGCACATGGATCTACACGCTTTTGACACTTACAACGTGAAGACTTTGTTCCACTCTGGGTTGAGGTTTTTGTACACGGTGTGTGTCTGTAACCGATCGTTGCTGAGCTCTACTACACAGAAGGGGTCACTCTTGCCTGTGAGGGACACACACACATACACACACATTAACTTTATCAGTTTCGTTGTATTTACTGTGGTGTAATCCACTGGGTGGTGCGCTGGGGGGAAAATACCTGATAAAGGTGATGGGACAGCGAGCCTGAAGGGCTGGATCAAACCACACTGCTGTCTTTACCCAAACTAAAGCTTCAGCGGCAACTTATCACTGTGGAGCTGATTTGATATATTCATTTTGCCTCCGTGTGGAGTCGTTTTCTGTTGTTACACCGATACAGTGGTTTGCACACAGGTAGATAAGCATTTCAGCCTTTGCGCTGCCCTAGAGCGCCGTGAGGACATCTCTATCTCAGTCTGGTGTGAACACACACACACATAGCTGATCACAGACCGGGATGGTGGCTTAAACACATACGGACTGAATTTGTAGAAAACTATCCAGGTAGACATGATCATGAGGATGTTTCTAGTTGCTGACAGGGCATTCATATTGCTAAATTCAAATGTCTTGAAGTGAGACACTTTTTAATAATCTTTTGTATCAATCTAGATTTTTTTTAGTTCAATGGAATATTTTAAGTCATGTACAAAATATATTATTATAAGATGTTGACTCTAGAGACATATTTATAAAATCCACTGTCCTACATGCTTTGAAAGCAGCTAATTATATACACTTGTAAATAAATGTTTATAATTTAAAGGAATACCGTTCTCGACGAAAACTTAAAGAACAAACTCTTCATGTCAGCTTTGATCTAAACTTTTTTTAATCATTAAACAAATCTGTAAACAAAACAATTGGGAGCGCTTTTGTTGTTTGTTGCAGAGCATCATTTTTAAAAGCCGAGACAAAAAAAAACATCCATAATGGTTATTTTATACCATGCTGCAAAGTTAAAATGCAGTACGAAGTAATTCCCTTTCCCGCATGTGAATGCAAGAAGGAAAGACATTTAGTTGACAAGCAAAATAAATGTCACAGTGATCAATGAGAAGTCCTTGCTGTCACCAAGCATATCAATTTGATGGGTTTATTGATCAGACTGAATATATATTATTCCATTTTTCATTTAAATGCAGTGATGACACTCCCATGTGTCTGATATAATAAAATAATAGAGTAATTTCATTTTACACAATCTTTTTTTAGCATTAGAGTATATTGTAAAATTTCTTCAAATATGTATTTTCATAGTGTATTAGGAAAAAAGCAAATCAAGTTACTGAAATACAGTTAGGAGATAAAACCATGCTTTCTAATTTTATTGATTTTGTTAAAAAAAATAAAATAAAAGTGTTTGTACAATTTTTTTTTAAGAATTAAACCCTCTTCCTAATTTCCAGGGCTAGTTTACAATATAATTTGCCATGACATCCTGTAATTGTGAGTATTTTCATCATTCAAAAATAATTTGCATCTGCTTAAATGAATATATACAGGAATGTATCACCCTATTCAATATCCTCACGGTGACACTCGGTCATCCTCGGCGACAAACTACTACGTCTTCATGAGGCAGCTGTCTGAGCAAATTACACGCTTCGCACTGAATGAAACTTTGACTCCCCAGGTGTGGCCGAGCAGACGCTATCTGTGGGTTAATTCTGAGCAAATCCTCACAGACCGGCGAGATGAGTTCAACCTCATTCCGGCTGCAATTTGATGAGTGTGCGGCGCGCTGACGTACAAAACGGTAATTACATTTTTCAGGTCTGGAAGGCGTTTTAAATGAAATGCCGGAAACGGTGTTAAGCAGAAGTACCTGCATGAGAGGAGCATTTAACCGCCCATAGGATTATCATATACAAACACACTGATGGTGGCAAGGGCAGAACAGCTCTGTTGTTAGAAAACTGATTGTTAATGAAACGAGTAATGCCTGCATCCGAAGCGATCTATGTGAAGTACTGAGTGGCTCTATTCAGAAGGAAAGCAGTCTCCTGTCCCTAAATACTGTTGGTTTTACACACTGTCACCATTTATCCTGCTGGCCTGGAGTGGAGGCACTCCAGATAAAAGCCTCAATTAATTACAATGAAAAACAGACAGAAAGGAGGGGTGGGACAAAAAAAAAACAACCCACATTTGGTGATGCAAGAAAGAGAACTAAGATTTCCCTCTCTTTTTCTCCTTCTCTCGGCCGCATTATCTTTTATGTTCACTCTCCTTGCCTTCCACTTTTCCTGGACTCTCCCTGTCTCCAGTGAGCTCTCTATTAGAGGAGGCACTGTTCCGTGGCCCGTAACCTTGTTGGCTGACACCTCGGTGCCAGGGCCGATTGAGACGGTGAGTCCGTGAGCGAGCCGGGGCTCTTAGAAAAGCTTTGTGCGCCGGCGCTTTGTGGCGGGAGAGGAGTGTGAAATCAGAGCTCATGAGGAGTCCACGGTTCCCCTGGGAACGCCAGACCGAGCTACGAGGTCAACGTAGTGGGCCGGACCCCCGGAGAGGAGTGAGTAAAGGGGCCATTGCAGAACTGTGCAGCAAGCGGGAAGGGGGAGGCTGAAGGGTGTGAGAGGGGAGGGGGGTGGTCTGCCATTGAGCATGTCTTAATTAAAGGCGTCGATTAGGCGATTAGAGAGACAGCAAACGCAAAGCGCTTAGCGGAGAGGAACCTCACGAGATGCTCCACCTTAAGAGTGACGGTGCTAATGACCTCTACGTCTCTGCCTCTAATTCTCTCTGTCTCTCACTCTGTCCCTCTGTGTTTTCGCTCTTTGTCGCTCCTGTTTATTTCTGCCGCCTCACACCTTGTCTGCGACCGATTGTGCAGCCTTGATTAATATTCTTGTACTGCGATTCTCAGCTTCGTTTCCCACACAAGTGGTCAAATCAGGACTCGTGGTGCTTGCAAAATCTTTAAAGCTAAACAAATGTTTTTGTTCAGCAATTTTAACAATCCAAAAATCACGACAATGATCTGTTTGTCTGACCAGCGGTAAATGATTTGGAATGTTTGAGAGGAACTACTATATTTGTGATTCTGTTTGATGTCGTTAATGGTGTAGGAATTACACTCTTCATTTTTTAAGAAATAAATCCATTTAAAATCCAAACGGGAATGACTTTCTTTTAGTGTCTAACACAAACAGAAATACTAAGCAGAATGTTCAAGCTGTTTTTTTTTTTATAAAACGAAAATGTGACAGGCATTGGAAAGATTGTTTTCGAGATAGCGTAACTCCTTAGTGTTCAATAAGAGAAACAAACTTGTGTGTGTTGTAGTGACATGAGGGTGCATAAATTATTTGGTTTTATTTCGGGGTGAATTAAAAGTTTGTTGTTAAATCTTATGTTTCTTATGCTCAGCTGCATTTATTTGACTGCAAATACATATTACTATCTAAAATATCTGATATCTATTTTAATATACTTTAAAATGAATTTGATTCCTTTGATGGCAAAGCTAAATTTTCATTATTTAGTCATTTTCACTGTCATTATTCTTCAAAATCTACCTAATATACAGATGCTTAGTAAACATTTTCTTATTATAATCATTGATATTGTTGCCGAACAGTTCCTTTATTTATTTCTGTGAAAATGTGATACATGTTTTCAGGATGCATATGAATAGAAAAGTTAAATTCGAACAGAAAGTTTAAAAGAACAGAATTCAACTGAAATAGAACAACTTTTTATAAGTTTAATGCACCATTGCTTTAAAAAAGCATTAATTATTAAAAGTAACCCCAAAGTAAGTGTGTTCCCTCAAGCAATGTCAAGTCACATAGAAATATCTTCTTTGAATAAAACACACATAAGCTGATTCAGTTGCAATGAGGTCACAGTAAAAACAAACCGCCAGAAAAATAATACATTTAGCTGCATTTTAATTCTGTTGCAGCATTAATAAATGACTCAAGGTAAGTTGGTTAATGTCTCACTCTGATTCTGAATAAGAATCAACTCACTGCACCGTCTCCAATCTTTTTTCAACTTGATAATTCATAGTGCTAGAAACTAGGCCTGTCCACTGCAGACCTAATTAAAAGTAAGAATTAATGGAAACCAGAGCAGACGCACAAGAAAGAAAAAAAACACGTTTAAGAGACACAGTGATCTCAGAAGCCAGCGATCCATTAGTAAGTACAGAGCAGAATGCAATATTATCAGTCTCCTGTTGACCATTCTGAGGGAAATGATAGACTTTATCAGTGACTGCGTAAAAACGGAGTGAGAAATCATATGTCAGGATCACTGTATGCGTGTGTCTGGGAGGGATTTTCTTACCTGTAACATCAGCTGCCATCAGCCCCTCCGCTCGGATCACCTTCACCTGCACCATGCCCACGTCTTTAATATTGTGAAAGGATCTGAACAGACTCTGTTGAGGTCAATGAAGAAAAAAACATTTTAAGAAAGTATAAGAAAAATATACACTTAAATTACATTAAAATGCATCATTTTCACTGCATACAATAATAAAATAATAAAGAAAGAAGAATCTCCAAATGAATGATGCTAGACCTTTCTTTGAACTCACTTCACTTAACAACTTGTTTTGCTTATACATATTAAAATACATGAAATCACACTATGTTCTATATGAAATAAATAAAAAACAACATTGTATTATATAAAGCAAAGACATTTGAATATTTGGTGTGTGACATTAGTATTTAAATGCTTTCTGTACTGTATATACTTTGTAAACTTTAGATGAACACTACTTACTAAAATCAAATGATATACAGTAAGTATGAAACAAAAAAGCAATCGACCAGTAATTTCTTTGTAGATACAAGGAATATTGTGTTGTTATAAATCATAAATAGCTTAAACTTTATAAACCTGTTTAAGCAGTCAAGATACTTCCTTACACATCATCTAGAACAAATACCGATGCAAATAATATAAAATATGAATGCTGAGTGAGAAGAGGAAAACAAATGCATAAAATAAAACAAATGTTAAAGCGGCATTATGTCAGTTCACTTTTAGAGCGCATGTGTCTATACTCACATCCATGTTCCTCCGAAAATGAATTTCTTTTAGTTTCAGATAACTATGTGAGAAATAAAACAAAAAGAATAGCAGAAAGCAGAGACGGCACTAAAACTGTAAATCTTCGGGAGGTGGATAAACTGCTCAAAGACAAGTGCATCAGCAAAGACACTTAAGCATGATTTATGAGCGAGTCAATTACGCTGATACTGATAAAAGCCTCTCATTGAGAGACCATAATACTCCATTACAGTTCCTTTGTGTGTCTTTTGTAGCATTAAAGGGGCTGACATTTAGCCATGAAACAAACTAGGCATCACACACTAACTGTGTGGTCACAGCATGAGCAATCTCTCTCTCCCCAGACTCGTTTTCCTCCACATTTTAAAGTGTGAACAACTTTGACAAACGAAAAAAATAGCAAAAAACACACCTGTAGTAATTAAATATCTTAAAAAAAAAGGAAATAGAGAGAATTGTTTTTTTTTTATTCTGAGGAAAAAAAAGATCTTATCGATAATGTCTACTCTGGAAGTTACAAAATAGAATCTAATATCTAATTTTTTTTCTAGCTCTAATATAGCAAAATTGTAAGATATAAACTATTACTCTAACAAAGATCTTTATGTATAATTTTTTCTTAAGTTAAAAGGGAAACAAAGCAAAGAAGTCTCCTGAGCTACAAAAGAGCAACCTCAGATAATTAAAACATTCAGTGTCTAATATAAATGCAGAGTAATGAAAAGTTGCCTATTAAATATGTCTGTACATCTCTGCCCTCTATATGAACCGCAATAAAAGTTGTTCAAACTTGTGACATTTGCTAGACGGACACTTTGAAACGCGAGTGAATGGAGCTGGACTGATAGAGATGACACAATCTCACTGGTGTGCCGTCAAAAGCACTGGAGACCTCACTTTAATTCTCTTTTTGGCAATAAGCCCTACACATACCCAGAGGAATAATTATAATTTGAATTTCTCAAGTCGGGGCCAGGCTGCAGACTTAATTCATTATAAACTCGGACTGGCTTTGCCTGTTACGAACGATATTATTGTTAAAAATCCTCTGATAGCAAAGGAGTGGAGAGGGGGAAGAAAAAAAAAATGATTGAGGGGGGAGATTTATTTTTACACATACTTTCAATACATGATTTCTCAGTAGATATCAAGGGCTTGTTATTTATGATTATTGCAGCTTTGAAGAAAAGTGGCAGATTTTTTTTTTGGGGGGGCCAGGGAGCTGGTGCATTTCCATAGCAGAGGAATTTCAGCTTTGCAAAGGGTGCTGGCTTTTCAGACCCCTCAAAAGACAGGCAAGGAGATTGAAAAGCTCAGGAGATGAGGCCTCTTTATTTTTTTAATGAAAGGCTGAAGAATATATTTTCCCACCCCCCTCGGCTTTGGGGCTGGCAAGGCAAGGCCAACTCATATGGTACGCTGAGGAGGAGAGCGGTTTAGTCCCATTACAGGAAAGGAGGCGCATAAACACTTGCACACACACACACACACATAGCCCCTTCTAACCCCCAACCAGACAGTAGGGACCGAAAAGGGAGAGAAGGGGAGGGGTGAGATGGCGGGGCTGTGTCTTGAGTGACAGCTTGTCACCGTGACGTCTTATTCCATCTCTGTTGTGGAGAAAATGAATGTCACCGCGCGGAGCCTTATGACTCGCTGTCATCTCGCAGGCGCTCACCTTTTATCAATGCTCTAAATAACATTTCAAGCCCACCGTCTCCAGCCGGACAATCCGGTCAGGGGACATTAAATCGGATGACTGTGAAATGTCATAATAAAAATGGAATGCTAACAGCTTCCACCCCCCTCTTCCCTGCCTCCCTCTTTTGCTGCTCTCTCACTCTTTTCCTCCTACTTCCAGTCCTTACACACACACATTGCTGTACTTGTTCACATTTTGATTTGGAAGCGAGTGACAGGGCCAGAGAGGAACTGTGCGCCTCCACTTCAGCAGAGGTCACCCTGGCCCTGATGCCCATTAACGTCCATTACACACGAGTCGCCCGCACACGCCCGGCTACTATTAAAATGCATAATTTCTCTCTGCTTACAACAACAGCTGTGAAGCGCAGATACAGTCCTCCTCTCTGGGAATATTGAGAGAATAACAGCTTAAAGACCGAGCTCAGAAAAAGATGCGATCGTATTTGAGGCTTATCTTTTTAATTTAATTTAATTTTTTTTTAATCGAGAAGGACTATAAGAACATGATTAAATGCAATTCAATGAATAGAAGAGAGATCGAAACACAACGGCTTACATATAGTCATATACTTACACATTAAATCACATTTATTAATGCATTTAATTAAAATGATTGCTATTATTAATATTATTACTCTTTTACTAGTGTTCATTGTATATTCATGTAAGTGAACATTTCTTATAAATTAATGAACATGAATACATTATTACTATTATGATACTGTCTATTGTTACTTTAACCATTATTAGTTTATGTATTTTTTAAATATAAAAATGCATTACTGTAATTATTATTAGCTACTATTAATATCGCTGGTACTGTAGCTTATTAACTACTATCTAAGGAAATAAATTAATTCAAGTATTGTTCATTTTTAACTATTGCCTTAATTAATTGTACACATACAACATTACTGTTTTTATAGTTTTTACCAGTCTGTACACAGATATGTCTACATAAATGAAAAATGTGCATGTTGTAATGCTCATAAAGTGAATGAAAGAGCTGGAGATGTGACGTGACGTGCTGAATGACAGGTAGACGACAACAGACGTCTACATTCTCTGCCATTAATACACCTTGACAAGGCTCCCGGCCCCACACACCCTATATACAAAGTGCTGAAAGTCATCTGATATGCCTCCTCCACTTTAATGATGTATCTGAGGCTGGTGCAATGCTGCATTAAAAGACTTAATTGCATTCTGTGCAACCCCCCCCATCTCCGGCAAGTGAGGACATCCACAGTTTAAATTGGGAGCATCTGCAGTTTCACAGCATCTCTATACCTCATCCACCCCCCAAAACCTCCTGCTCTTAAACACTTTATTTGTTTGGAAGACATCAGCAGCCTCCTAACACTTTAACTCAGAGTGTTGCTAACTAGTCACGGGCGTTTTTTCCGCCACAATCTGGTTATCCGATCATACAGCGATAGAAAGAGCCCACACTCTAGCACTGGACCTGTCTATCTTGCATATGGGTGGACCACCACCTTGCCTGAGCTAATCTGTGTAAGGCGTATTGTGCGACACTAACACCGGCACTTTCTGTTATCTGCCACGCTTGATAGGGTGCATCTTTATTAAATTCCCTTCTGTGAACGAGTGTCAAGAAGGAAACCGGCAAAATGCTAATAGCAGGGACAAATGAATGTCCTTTTTTTTTGGAATCCACTGTCCCATCCTCCATTTAGCCCCCCATCTTCTCTTGAGCATATCTGTCCCTATCGGACTCCAGGCTAGGGTGCTAATGAATGCCTGGATGCATAAGGTGGGGGAGCGGGTGGGGACCGAGGGAGTGGAACATCTATCCTTTACCAGTAGAAAAAAAAGACTGGTGTTGTGCAAGGTGAAATAGCTTTTCTTTTCATTTTGCACACCAGCCCCTCCCATCTCACCGACCAGTACCCCATCTTTCCCCCCTTTCTTGCCAGAAGACGCAAATTTCTCCTTTCAATTCTGGTCCAACAGCTCCCCCTAGTGGACATGGGGTGACAAGTTGGCGTCGGAGAGCACGGCGGCGCTAAGCCGTTGAATGCACGGTTATGTAGGTCACCTGTCCGCCGTTTGGCCTGTGGAGTGTTGTCCACCATTACTTAACCCGAAGATCAAACACACCTCCCAGCATGACTTTCCACTTCAATTAGAGCAAAGTATTGTGCACAATCTGTGTTTCGCCAAGAACCAGGTTAGCGAAACAGGCTGGGCTCGCGGAAGCAAACTAAACATGTCGGGGCTCTTAAAACAGTCGCGATTCAAGAGCTTCTTCTGTAGCGATACCGCCGAGAGCAGCTGTATCGAGTGTGAACAAAAAGTGGCCCTTTTGTTTCAGCCCTGTCCCTAGCTATTGGCATGTAAAGAGGTGGCGGAGAGCCGCAAATAGCGGCGAACGAAGGGTTAACAGGCTAAAGACAAAGCGAGAGGCTGAGAGCATTGTGCTAGAGTGAGGACTGGAGGGCCTCGGGGCCATGATGGGCCAAAGGCCTCCGCATAGGGACAGTGGGCTCCTTTCAGCCCGGATCTTTCAAGAGCACACCCTGCCTGAAAAGAGCCTGTCACAGCCCCCCGCTACTGCTCTCCTTCACAGCTCTCTATCCCAATCAGCTCCTCTCTCCCTTTCCTCAGAGAGCAGGGAGGCCCGGTCCTTCTCTCTGCAGGCCTGAACCAATCTCTGGCCCCCAGAGGTTGAGCGCTTTTCAAAAGGAGGTCATATCGCTGAGGTTCAGCCAGATCTGAGAACCCGGCGCCAACTGAGATGCAATTCAGCTCCGTCTATGCATATGAGGCACATATACACCGAGAGAGAACATTTCAATACGGTACTTTATCAGAACGCTACATTTGGTGGGCCGAGAGATGTGTTGTCACTTTTAAAATGCTTCCCAGACGACTCTACAGTGATGTTAATTGGCAGTTCTCATAGAAGATTTGGTAAATAGCTCAATGGAAATCACCTCAAAGATTGTCTTTTAGACTTGGCAAATTTTGGAAATACCCCATTTCACCAAAAAGTCATGTCACCTGTAATCATGACCGATTGTTTACATTATCGAACACTGGTGTCACTTTAGAGTACTTTAGCACATCCCTAATAGCAAAATATATAAAGCAATTGTTATATTGAGATGCTTAATATTTTAAACATTCCAATAAATGAATCATCAATAACACTGTAAGGGATAATGTACAGGCAGCCGGTAGTTATTGCAGAAATAAGCCCTGACAGTGTGATCAGGACCCAACGCGAAGCGGAGGGTCTTGTATCACGCTGAAGGGGCTTATTGTGCTTTATCCCGCTTATTACATGGCTACTTGCCACATACGGAAAAAAAACTGGACATGAATATGAATTTTCATCCTTTCGCGAAACGATATAGTACCACGTGACTAACATTCAAACGTTAGTAAGACAATTTATAACATCTACATATGAATATATAATAACGGATGTATTTTAGTTATTTACAAGTATTAAATTGCACCTTGTGTTGTCCAGTGTTAGTCACAAGATGGCGCCACACGGTAATCTTTGTTGGCGAGGAGGGCTTTTAAACATTTAAACCACTTTGGAGCGGCTATTATTTGAAAAGAACGAATTTGCAAATGTCTCAACTGACCAATCAGAATCAAGCATTCCAGAGAGCCGTGTAATAAGCCTGTATAATGCACTATGAAGAGTTTTTTAAGGGTACAATACATAACAATTATTCATAATTTGCATATTAATATTTTATATTGTGTCATAAATAATTATAACTGAAATGCATAGTGTAACAATGAATTGATAAGTGTTTTAATGTATTAATGAGGTGAATTAATGCATTAAAACAACTTTTAGTAGGCTTTGTGTTACCTAGTGTTACTAAATCAACTTCCTTCTGGGATTTAAGACTGGTTGAAAGTTTTCCAACTTTAGGAGGCTATTTACTAGGGGTGGGCATAGATTAAATTTTTTTTATCTAAATTAATCTAGATGAAAATGGCTCAGTTGAATTCTGCCAAAGGCATTCAGAATATGTGTGCTACCTAAACAATGGCTAAAAGTAAAGCCCAATTCGGACGGGACTAGTTTTACAGGGGGTCCTTAGAGAATGTTTAGTTTCCCAGACGTACTTGGTGATTTTACTCCCATCCGAATCTGCCATGTCTCTGTGATGCCCAGACGTACAAAACAGACCCTCTCACCTCTGTAATAAACACGGAGGTGTTAGTCCCGTCCGAAATGGTACATGAAAATCAAGGACGACAGGTGATAAGAATCGAAGCTCACACGTACAGTAGTTTAGAAAAGTTCCATCTGAATAGAGCTACAGTGCAATTCAGCTAGGTATACATCTGCGCTAAAATGTCAAGGTGTAACGCCAGTTTCGCATTGCACGTGTCAGCAGCGTGTAAGCAGTGCGCATGCAGAGCAGGAGCAGCGCCCGCCTATTGTGCTTTCACACTGGCAGCGTTTGTCACGCGCAGCTGAACCGCTGCTTGGACTGCAGTAGACTATAGACAAGCATCTTATTCCTGTCGTATTTTTCCAGCATTCTTCTCCGAACATTGTGTACCAAGTGCTTTTCATTGCCAGCGTACTTTGTTACGCGCTGCTTACGCATGCAGTGTGAAACCGGCGAAAGTCATCATAGCTTGCATAGTATAGACCCAGCTCCCAACCCAACTTTGTGAATAGATTGATGGCAATATTTTCTTTTACGCGCAATAAGAGTCTCGCGTTAACACAGCACGTTAACGCAGATAACCGCCCACCACTACTATTTACACACACTTTTTTCAAAACAAACAGACAAAAAAATATTTGTACGAATTTTTTAAGGTGTGGGGAATAAAAATGCTCTTAACTTTATTATTACAAACCAGTCGCAAGGCTGTTCGTGACAATATCACGAAATTATCATTTAATCTATTTCATAATTTTCGTAACTCCAGCACGAATGTAAAACTAGGATTTCATTGGATGCATCCATTCGTGCTGGACTTATGAAAATAGAGAAATAATCGTGTCCGTGCCATGAAAAAAAAAACGTGCGACCGGGCTGATTATTAAGGTGGATAATAGGAATAAAGCCGTTAAGAAGAATCTACTGTTTTATACATAATGAATGATATTTTCTATCCCTAACTGTCAGTGTACTGTACTGAGCTAATGATTATTTCAGCATTCAGTGTTTTGAATATAAGAGTTTGTCCTCACGTATCTGTGGAGAATCTCCCTCCTCTCATGGGGGTCGTCCAGTACATTGACGGACAGGTCAGAGATGGAGACGGCAGCAGAGGCTGTGAGAGTGACCAGCAGCACCAGTGTGCCCTCACCCTCCTCCAGAGGCAGGTCCAGTCTGTGTGTGCACTCCTTGGAGAGAAGAGAGAGGTCCACCTGGCACCTGACACAGACACAGCACCATCATCATTATCATGTGGCCTTAAAGAATACCACGCGAGAAGAGAAGAGAAAGACACAAAGAGAAAAAGAAACTTAAAGAAAAAGCTCAATTACTGGGTGTTTCTTATTCAGCCGCTTCTGATCCTGTGGACATTAAAAATGCAATTCCTTAAAACACTGTCATTCTTCATTAATTCATTCATTTCATAATTTATTTATTTTGTTTACTTGAACTGTCATAACCAAATGTAGTTTCCACCACAAATCAAAATCTTCTTCATTTTGTGATGGAAAATACATTTCTCTTAAAAAATGCCGGCCTGCTTTTCTATGCTAAGGCTAATTTTATTGCTAGCATTTTATGTATTTCAAATACACAATCAAACAATACTGTTTTAACTTGTATTATAATTTGACAAAACTATGCATTGATTGGAAATCACACATCTCTTATTTGATCTTAAGCTCCTCACTGACTCTCCACTGCTCTGTAAACAACTATACTAAATTGGCTGTGTTAAAAATGTCAGCAAAGCAAACTCAAACACTCTGTAAATGTGAAGTTTAATGTGTAGAAGACATGACAAGTTTTCTTTAGGTTGAGGAAGCAGTTGGTTGCCACAGCACAGCTTCGCTTATTAATATTTATGATCAGTTATCAGTTAGTAATTTGCTTTTGGCTGTTTTGATAAAACATCTGGGTAACACTTAAGGTGTCCATGATACAGAGTAATTACCTAGTAAGCACTCAGTAGTAGCCATTTTACTACTTACATGTAACAAAATGTACTTACAGTCTGTAATTACGTACATGTAGCCAGCTGCTGAACCAGACCGAGTCTACTAACTGTATGTAACCAAAAATGTAAGACCTAACCATTACATTTGTGTTGCAGACCTTATATAATGTCATTAAAAAGTATACGGACATAAGCTACTTAAAATAAAGTGTGTCAAGATTTTACTTAAGTGTATCTATAATGTACACCTTATCCAGCTTCAGCTTAAATTGAATTAACCCACCACTACACAGCTTAAATACATGTAATACCTCTCTAATTACATTACAATTACAGAATAGTACACTATTACACTAATACTACTACTAATAATAATAATTCAGGTAGGGTATATCAGTATAAGATAATATGTTGGAACTGTAATTGAGATCTATTTAATTGTGTTGCTATTAATAGGTAAAGCAATCCTGTTACATTCAAATAACTTTTCAATTTTTTCAACTGTGCATATTGCACGAGGAAGAAAGAAACCACAACAGAGAAAACAGCTGAACAATTGCAATGCAGTTTGCTCCCAGCAAATACTCTATAAATATTCCTCCACACTCTCCACACACATCATGCAGGTCCTGAAAGCTTCAGTTGATCCTGAATGGAGTAACTAATGTGGGATCAGTGCTGGGGCAGGCTGGACAACTCATGGTCAGAGAGGACTCAAGTAGATGAGCGTTTAACGGAAGCCAATTACAAGAATGCCACCCGACTGATTCTGACATGCCACCTCTATGAACAGGAGCTCTGGTGTAGGGCACGGACAGGAAACTAAGTAAACTCCGCTGCCTCATTCCCACATCGCACAGCCATTAACTCCACTGTCAATCACTCCTAATAGGCTTTTGTCAGAGATTCTCTCCCTCTCTCTCCCTCTCTCACACACATACAGTAGAAACTGTCTGTGAGAGGACAGTTTGAAGAATGAATGACCTTACTGTACAGCAAACCTTTTATTTAACACTATCACGCTTGTCTATCACAGCATTTTGCAGTCATATTTCACATCCATATAAGTGACAGGTAAACTGTATTTTACATCACTATGTTGTGTCTAAAAAAATACATATATATTTTGTGTCTATGCATTTATTTGGAAAGTAGCTCAGGGTTTATTTATTTTATTTTTTTAAAGGCTATGAAACATACATTATGTACGCTTCTAAAATGTAAACTTTGGTTTTATTTGTTTAAAACGCTGTTGTAACAGTTTTTACTCTAGAGGGTGGTTATCAACCTTTTTGTCTAAACGATCTTGGTTATCTAAAGGAAAAGATAAATGACCCCCAAGATATTTTAATATTATATTCAAAAATATTTAAGTCCTCTTGGGGCGTACTTGGGGATTGCTTTATGAACAAGTAGACCTAGTGACCCCTAAGACAAGTTGGGAAACCCTGTACTGTACAATGGTATAACAGTAGTGAATATCACATTCAAAACCTATAACTTAATTGAATATTATATTATCATTTTGCCAAAAAGCTATATAGTACATATGAGCCATAATTAATCATATAAAAAAATGACCCTCTATGATTCTCTGCTTGTTTACGTTATATTTACTATGAAAAATGACCCTCTAACAGTAGTGTTACCTATATTTTCATTTTATTATAGTCTTTATTATTAAAAAAACAAGACTAGCCACAGCATTTACTGTATTATTATTGCTCTTTTGTAGCTGAAGCTTCTATTGTCCTCATTTGTAAGTCGCTTTGGATTGAAGTGTCTGCTAAATTTAAGTGTTATAAGAGTGATAGTGGACTTTAGGATGAACCCCCCCCCTGCTCTCCCCCCATTCACCATCATGGACAGCACTGTGGCAGCAGTGGAGTCATTTAGGTTCCTGGGGACCATCATCTCCCAGGACCTGAAGTGGGACACTCACATAGACAAAAAGGCCCAGCAGAGGCTGTACTTCCTTCGCCAGCTGAGGAAACTCAACCTGCCACAGGAGCTGCTGAAACAGTTCT
>JAUMHQ010000053.1:14710341-14722846 GCA_032361165.1 Enteromius paludinosus
ACTGCCACGGTTAAAGTTAAAAATCTTTGTTTGTGTTCTGCTGAGGAAACAAAGTCACCAACATCTTGGATGCCCTGTGGGAAAGCAAATAAACATCACTTTTTCATTTTTGGGTGAACTATCCCTTTAATGAATTAGAATTGAATTTGCATTCTTCGCTCAGTTCCAAATTCTACACAGCCCTTCTGGTAACTGTTTAAAATCTAACATCATCTAGTTATATAACTAGTCTCAGACTGAGAAGAAAAAAACATATTTTGTTGCTCATATGCACGGATTCATTATGTAGCGTCTTTCTATCCCTGTAAGACCTTTTCTTTCTCATGGACTAAGGTTGACTGTGCTTTGTATAAATTGCAAATAGACTTGGGTCATGTGACCTTAACTGTCAGTCCTTATTGGCTCAAGCTCTAAAGTGAGGAGGATGAATGTGCTGTGTGAGGCCAAGGGCTGTCTGAATACAGCAAATACAACCATAAACAAACAAATACACTAATGAGTAATAATCAACATGACAGACCTCATGATATATCCTGATAAAATAACAAGACTCAACAGAGAGAACAACTACTGTACAGAGCATATTATAACACTGAATGTGTGAATATTCCACAATGTTAGATGTGTTTAAGGGACTGGCTCCTGAAATTGCCAAAGCAACATCCTTATATCTGCTTCATTTGAAATTGGTTTGCAGTATAATATAGTACAGTTCCTAAAAGAGAGCACTAGATGTCACTGTGTATTCAGTGGAAAATCTGCCCAGGGCCCTGCATGTCACCTAACCTGCTCAATCTGCAGTGGATCAGGAACTATTATAGTACTATGAGACATGAAGAAGCATAGCATAATATCTAGCTAAACACCACACTTGCCATGCAGATCTTATAAACTGAGGAAGAAATATGGCATCATTATTTACAAATAAATGAGAAAAAGCAACATTTATAAGCTTTTTTTCATGAACAAATAAGCATTTGCATTGTATACGAACTGAAATAATGAAAAATGTCATAACACTGTACAGTATGTGAATCAATTTCATGAAGAAAATATTTACTGTAGATGCAAATGACGCTGTAGCAATTATAATTTCTTTGGCGAAAATGCAACAAATACAGTAAATGGACGATCAAACAGTCTGTTGTGCCAAACCACAGTAAACACAGTATCCGGAATGGAGCAACTCTTGTAAGAGATCTCTTAGATTTTATTACGTTGACAAAGACAAACATCAATGCCAGGGGAAATGTCAATATTTTGACTAAATGAAGTGTTGTTTTTGCCGGAAATTGACTATGTAATGTTAAAATTCAGCACACGTTCTGCTCTGCAGAAACCTAAGTGTCCCTGTGCAGAGATGCACGATCCAGTGTCAGCAATAAAAAAAGTGTAAATGTGATGCTACACTACTATATTGTGTGAGAAAAAGACCAAATTCAAGTTCATATATTCATATTTGCCACATTATTATTAACGGACCAGTGACACATTCCTGGAATATGCTATAATGATCTGAAGCAGATGAGATTATTATGTGTATGGTCATATGTAAATGTTTTATGGTACGTTTTGTCATTTTTTGGAAGCCCATGGTGACTGTTCATTTTTATATCACAGAATTTAATAATAATGGAAGTAAGTGGGACCTGAAGCTATTTTTAGGTTACCAACATTCTTTTACATTCACAGATGAAAGAAAAGAGGTTTCGAACAACAATTTTCATTTTTGGGTGAAGTGTCCCTTTAAAGCCTTTTGCAGTATAGGTATTCATATCCACACACTCATGTCCAGACTGAAGTACATGAGATAAGTGTTAGTGTGGGCATGTTAGCGTTGTCAAACGACAGCTCTATATGCAATCACTTCAGTTACATCAGCCCACCGAAAGGGAATCCCCATTCAACACCTCTGCAGTGTGTAACTCTGAATGCCTATCATAATCTAACAGACACTGAGGGAAGCCTCTGTAATGTCATTAGATCAGCGCTGCTAAGAAGACATTTAGTACGGTAATCAAACATGCTCCTGTAGATCTGTATCACAGCATGCTGTACGGCCAGCACTCTCACTGTCCACATGACATCCAAAGAAGTAAAAAATACACACACAGTCATGAAAACAAAGCTTCAGTTAAGCAAACCTCTTGATGCAAATCTCCACAGGCATTAGATCTAATAACCAATTTGGATTCACATCCACTGTCTTTATATACCACTGAAATGCAAGAAGGGTTAAAACCAAGACGGGATGTTATTTTCCTATTCATCCACCCCTAAAGCCAATCCTAATGTTCGTTCAACCGCTGAGTCATTCATCTAAATAATACAATAAACTGCTTCAAAAGGAGTCAGTGACTATAGATAATGGTTCTGGTTAAGAAATCTGCTTGCCTCTGGATGTTGATGCCCAGCTGTGAATTATGTTTGCTGCACCATGAGAGATAGCTGAAAGATGACAGTCCATTTTCATGTCTTTACGTCAGGATAAAGGAATAAAACCCAAAGAAGACATGATGTGAATATCAAACACAATGCATGCACATCATTTGTACTGCATTAAAAATACACTGAAATACAGTATTAACAACTGAAAGAGAGTATTTCTGTTCATATCTCTGTTCAGAATGTTTGACTCGTTTGTCACTTTTCTGACCTCTGCACTCAATTTTGTGGACAAGCTGATGATCATGTTCTTCATTATTTACAAATAAATGAGAAAAAGCAACATTTATAAGCTTTTTTTCATGAACAAATAAGCATTTGCATTGTATACGAACTGAAATAATGAAAAATGTCATAACACTGTACAGTATGTGAATCAATTTCATGAAGAAAATATTTACTGTAGATGCAAATGACGCTGTAGCAATTATAATTTCTTTGGCGAAAATGCAACAAATACAGTAAATGGACGATCAAACAGTCTGTTGTGCCAAACCACAGTAAACACAGTATCCGGAATGGAGCAACTCTTGTAAGAGATCTCTTAGATTTTATTACGTTGACAAAGACAAACATCAATGCCAGGGGAAATGTCAATATTTTGACTAAATGAAGTGTTGTTTTTGCCGGAAATTGACTATGTAATGTTAAAATTCAGCACACGTTCTGCTCTGCAGAAACCTAAGTGTCCCTGTGCAGAGATGCACGATCCAGTGTCAGCAATAAAAAAAGTGTAAATGTGATGCTACACTACTATATTGTGTGAGAAAAAGACCAAATTCAAGTTCATATATTCATATTTGCCACATTATTATTAACGGACCAGTGACACATTCCTGGAATATGCTATAATGATCTGAAGCAGATGAGATTATTATGTGTATGGTCATATGTAAATGTTTTATGGTACGTTTTGTCATTTTTTGGAAGCCCATGGTGACTGTTCATTTTTATATCACAGAATTTAATAATAATGGAAGTAAGTGGGACCTGAAGCTATTTTTAGGTTACCAACATTCTTTTACATTCACAGATGAAAGAAAAGAGGTTTCGAACAACAATTTTCATTTTTGGGTGAAGTGTCCCTTTAAAGCCTTTTGCAGTATAGGTATTCATATCCACACACTCATGTCCAGACTGAAGTACATGAGATAAGTGTTAGTGTGGGCATGTTAGCGTTGTCAAACGACAGCTCTATATGCAATCACTTCAGTTACATCAGCCCACCGAAAGGGAATCCCCATTCAACACCTCTGCAGTGTGTAACTCTGAATGCCTATCATAATCTAACAGACACTGAGGGAAGCCTCTGTAATGTCATTAGATCAGCGCTGCTAAGAAGACATTTAGTACGGTAATCAAACATGCTCCTGTAGATCTGTATCACAGCATGCTGTACGGCCAGCACTCTCACTGTCCACATGACATCCAAAGAAGTAAAAAATACACACACAGTCATGAAAACAAAGCTTCAGTTAAGCAAACCTCTTGATGCAAATCTCCACAGGCATTAGATCTAATAACCAATTTGGATTCACATCCACTGTCTTTATATACCACTGAAATGCAAGAAGGGTTAAAACCAAGACGGGATGTTATTTTCCTATTCATCCACCCCTAAAGCCAATCCTAATGTTCGTTCAACCGCTGAGTCATTCATCTAAATAATACAATAAACTGCTTCAAAAGGAGTCAGTGACTATAGATAATGGTTCTGGTTAAGAAATCTGCTTGCCTCTGGATGTTGATGCCCAGCTGTGAATTATGTTTGCTGCACCATGAGAGATAGCTGAAAGATGACAGTCCATTTTCATGTCTTTACGTCAGGATAAAGGAATAAAACCCAAAGAAGACATGATGTGAATATCAAACACAATGCATGCACATCATTTGTACTGCATTAAAAATACACTGAAATACAGTATTAACAACTGAAAGAGAGTATTTCTGTTCATATCTCTGTTCAGAATGTTTGACTCGTTTGTCACTTTTCTGACCTCTGCACTCAATTTTGTGGACAAGCTGATGATCATGTTCTTCAGTGTAATCTGAGATGATCCAAATTGCATCAAGATCTTCAGCAGATTTTTAATGTGGTCTATGACTTTTTTAGTGGAAGTGTAACATGATGCACAGAAAATTGCAGAACAACAAAAAAAAAATTATAATAAAGAGAGAGGAGGGGGAATCCTTCTTTGCAGCACTGAACAATATATCTGAAACTGTCTGTGGTGGAAAAAAGCTTGGGGGGAAAATGCTGACACATAAACTGAGGGTCTGATGAATGCCACGTCTCTGCTCTTGACAGCCATCTGCAGCACAGTGCTCAACATTATAAGAAATGAAAGACGTTTATCATTAATCTGACTAAAACTTCTCATCAGCCACAACGAAAGATGAACGGAATAGGGGACTTTCCCGGAGTACGGTACATTCACCATCACATTATTCAAACTGCCCTCCACAACACTTAAGTGCTCAGAGAGATCCGTTCACAAAAGAATCAATAGATGGTTTGAATGACTGAGGTACTGCGTGTGACTGCAGGGTTATAGTGTGCTGACCGGTGAGCGATTCCTCCTCTGCAATACGTACATTAGACATCTGCACATTTGCACTCCAACTGCATTTTTATGGACCTATATACTGTAACTTGCCCCACTGTCAATCTAAAAGGCTTGACAGTTTGAAATTGAAGACTACATTGTTGAAAGTTAAAAACACCCACCCCAAACAGCAAAATAAACCCCTGTGGATGCTTTTTAGGACTCGATGGGGATGAGACAAAATTTTATTTTTTTTCCCTGTATTAAAAACAATCACAGGCTGTATTATCTAATTAGAAATAGGCCTCTCTGTTGCATATTCATAATTACCCTCCCAAAAATCGCAATGGGCCAAGAGCGTTATAAAAAAAAGGTCATTGAATAATGCACACAGAGTCATAATTAATTGGATTTAAATGTTGTTCCAGGGTCAACAAAATAAGTTGACCTAGGAACATTTCGAACTCAGCAAAATCAGGATGTGCCATGCAACATAAGTCACAAATAATACTACAGTCTGATAGTGAATCTAGAAAATGGCTTGAGCAATCTGTTTGTTTATGGATGCTGATGCCCAGCTTTGAATTATGTAGGTGCACCATGTGAGATAGCTGGTCTTTACTTCAAGATAAAGGAATAAAAACCAAAAAAAGACCTGATGTGAATATCAAACACAAGCCGTGCACTTCATTCATACAGTCCCACATAAACACATCACAGACTGTGCAATTGCCTTTGCCAGCAATGACGACACACACTGACAAACTGGCACCAAAGCCTGGCTGGCAGCTTCAATTGAGCTGTAATTTTATACAGTATGGACCAAAAGACAAATGTCATGTTCCTTTTAGTGGCCTATAAATTGTGGCCATTTCAGGAGCAGCACAGATGTCATAAAAGTAGCTATCAACCACCATATGAACCACCATATCAAGCACCATCAACAAAAGAAGTATGATCTTACGCTAGATCTATTTCCTTGCATGAACAGCCTGATTACCCGTGTAGCCACCAAGAGAAAGTGTAATGTTGATAAATGTATTATCGTCTATTATCGTGTTTTAGCCCAAATTATGTATTATAATATGGGGGGATTTATGAAAGCAGGTTATGTGACATTCCAGGGTTTGTTTATGGATGAGTAACTTAATAAACTCAACTCTCAGTTCCAAAAACTACGGTAACTTTCAAAGCATGCAAGTAACCAAATTAACTTCTCTGAACAACATGCTCCAGAGAATTATCAGAACAGAAAGCAATATTTATTTATTAATTAAAAAATCGATTTATTTAATATTTTTTTTGCAGCTGGATGCTTTCTGCATAATATAGACTGTTTATTTATTTATTTATTTTATTTTTTCTTCTATTTAGATATTTAACATGATTCTTGCTCAATTTTATTAAAAAGACTAAATTTAAAAAATGTAAAAAATTCAATCTAAAATGAAAGATTATTGCAGAACTGCCCAGTAGGTGGTGACATACAGTGCAAATGTAAATTGAAACTAAATAAAAGAAGAAAAAAGAAGCATGGCAGGCTTGGGTTAGTGAAATAATTAATTAAGTTGGGGTTTATGTAAAAGATAATCACTTACAAGAAAGTATGATGACTAACTGTTTTGATTTGTTTTTGACATGGTACCAAGCATGTGTTGTTGGACGTGTGTATTCTTTAAACACCATAAAGCAGCATATAAATTCCATAGTACAGTTATGAATGGTTTTATTGGGCTGGTCATCAACATTGTGACTATATTGGCTGTACTATTTAGTAGTAAAGTTAAAGAAAAAATATATTTTTCTTCAGGATAGCTGAAGATGAGTTAAAGTCGTAATTTGAGGTGAGGATACAATATCCTGGAGTAATTTCCTCTCATGAGCTCAGAGACCAAGCAAGCACTGATGAAACCTTGATGCAAGTCATTCGATTGCCCACAGAATCCATCCAGTTCATTAGGATCCACAGACGCAATAGTTTGAGTAAAATTTAAAGCACAGCATGAACGCTGGTCTGAAGACTCTCAGTCTCAAAACAGACCCACATACCTACTGTGTCCCCCAGCATCAGAGTGTGCCAAAATGCTCCTGGTGCTTGTTAAAATCACCCACCAACAGTGAGTAAGCTCTGATGTATCAACACATTATAACACAGGTCACACCTCAACGTATTCACCAACCAACAACACATGACTCAGAGTGAGACCACAGAATGGATAATCAATGACGGTAAACCAATCACACTCTAGAAACCACATAACAGGAAAACATACTGTACAGGAAAATACCACCCACTTTTTTCTCAGAATAGTAAAAAAAAAGTTCTAAAGAAGTCACTTCATGTGTTTTTACTGATTGGATATCTATCTGATTTGTTAAAACAGTTCTGTTGACACCTTGCCGGCATAAATGTGTCACCACAAAGTGAATCTAATAATCCGATCTTCAATATTGCGCTACATGCAAATGTAATCATATCTGTAGAAAGTAATTTCAAGACGGAAGACCCCACACCCTTTTCACTAGAGAAAGCAAAATGATGGATAAATGACTCTATTTTAGCTGGAATCAACATTTTAAAGTTAAAAACACCCACCCCCAACAGCAAAATAAACACCTGTGGATGCTTTTTAGGACGCGACTGGGATTTGACAAAATTACTTTTTTTCCCCTGTATTAAAAACAATCACAGGCTGTATTATCTAATTAGAAAAAGGCCTCTCTGTTGCATATTCATAATTACCCTCCCAAAAATCGCAATGGGCCAAGAGCGTTATAAAAAAAAAGGTCATTGAATAATGCACACAGAGTCATAATTAAGCTGAATTATTCAATCCGATTTCCCAGAGCTCTGACTGATTGCTGTCATTGGCAGGAAATTTGGAAATTGCACTCAGGCACTGAGACAGCTCCATCTCCTTCAGTAGACCTACTTAACACCGGTCCTCTGGGGCCCTGTGATGGCACAGACTTTCAGCCCTGTCACTCATCACACCCATTCTGTACACATTAGGTCCTTTAAGGGATACCCTACTTGTGGGGGGGGGGAAGATAAAAACAAAGGGTCTGATAGCAGGTTACACAGAGCAACATGATACCCACTACAAGGCCAAGGAAAGCTTTTCAATCTTATGTGAACATAAATATTATTTACAGGTGCCCTAAAAGCACTGCAGTTTTATTTTACATGGAGCCACTCATCTCACGAGGGCCAACATAATGAGATCACATGACAAGATGATGGATTAATCACTTTATCTTGGCAACCTCCTCATTGTCTATAAACATTTTTTTTGGCAGAATGAATCATGGATCATGTTGAATAGCATATTTCCACTATGGTATAGTGCACCCTGATCAAACACACCTGAAGCAGCCAATCAAGTTCTTACTAGGCATGTTAGAAACTTCATGCAGGTGTGTTGAGGCAAGTTGAAGCAAAACTCTGCTGGACAGGACCGAGTTTGGACAGCCCTGGTATAGTGTGATATACACAACTTAAATGTAAATATATTACAAATATTTTTTAAATTTTTTAAAGATTTTCTCTGAAAAAACAAAAAAAAACGCATGTCTGTTTTTGATCATACATTTGATGCATCTTTTGTATGGCTCATATAGCATCAAGTAAAAAATGTGTACCTCATAATCATAGTGTCATGTAACAGACGAGTTCCAGCTGAACTGTTACACAAAGAGGAAAAAATATCTGAATAATTTATTTGAAAAATATATTGAATTTGGTACAGTTTCTGATATTTATTTGTCCAAAAAAAATGTAGATGAAATTCTCACATATTCCACATCAATGAGCTCTTTATAACAGTATATCATACTGTATACACAATACAAAAAATGCATATAATTATCAGTTGTCATGAGATGATATTTAAATGCTTTTTTGGTTTTAAAATTTATAATAATAATGATAATAATAAAGTGTCAATCAAATGATTTACAACAAATGTAGTAAATTGTGTACAACAGGTTTTCAGTAAATCATGTTAAGTTAGAAATTTGTGCATATTCTGCCGCACATTATTATTCGGAGCACATTCAGGCAAGCGGAAAAATTTGATCTACTGTATATAAGATTTTGTTAAACTCCTGCCTCTGTTTAGTTTATGAACTATTTTTTTTTCTTTTTCATAGCTACAGGGCTTGTATTATGAACCAATACTTTGAGCCCCATAAGAGATTTGAAGTACAACAATCTTCTGTCATATCTTATCAATATAATAAAAAAAGTTTGAGGTTTTATCTGAGATACGTCTTTTTCCATTTTCTTTCTCTAAAATATGATATGGTTCACAGGCCGGCTTCATATTGGCTGTCAAGGCGTCTGGATATTTAAGACAGTGCTGAAGAAAAGAAGCCTTTCAATAGCACATGGAAAAAGAAAAGGGATGTGGTCAATTCCACTCACATCTCCGGCACACTCCGTTACCCAGCATGCCCCACGACAGCAATGGATTGATGACTGCAGCAGTCTTTACTGTTATTCGGTCTGGTGATCCCTTGCTCAAGTGTGTATGTTTGTGTGAGTGTGTGAATGCAGTTATAGCACAGCATGCAGTTATGAACGCAGAGTAAGCTCCCACACTTTAATGCAGATCCAATGCAGCATGTATACTTGACAACACTAACGCTAAAATACACAAATATACATTCAAAAGTCTGAGGTCTGCGAGATTTATAATAACTGTTTGCTATTTAAATATATATTCAAATATAATCATTCTAATATGCTGATTTGCAGTTAAAGAAATATTAACAATGTTGAAAATAGTTGTGCTGCTTATTACTGTATTTTTGTGCAATGATACATTTTAAAAGAAAGTTCATAATAACTTGTGTATTTGAAATAGAAATAAATGTTTTTGGGGTTTTTTACCTTTTTTGACCAATGTTATGTGTTCTTAGTTTAAGCAAAAAGAAATAAATAAAAACCTTACACCAAATATATTTTCCTATTTTCTTTCCCTCCTCTGTAGCTCTCATCTTTCACATACAATTATAAACTATGGCATATTTAAAACTGGTGGTTATAAGACAATTGCGACAAGTAATGGCATTCACTAGTAGTGTCACTAATGTCCAGGATGCCACATTGCATTTCCAAATAATTTGGGCTATGTTTGGAGAAGATTTGAAGCAAATGATGATTAAAATCATAGGGAAAAGCATCTGGTCAGTACATTCTTTTGTTGTACAGGAATGAAATTTCCTAAAAAAATCTTGTGTATGCGTCTGTGTGTGTTTTGTTCTACAGAAGAAAGAAAAATAATTTAGGTTTGGGATGACACGAGAAGTCCCGTAGGTTCATTTGCTTTCATCACATTAAAAAAGCTCATTTTAAATAGTTCA
The DNA here is from genome assembly GCA_032361165.1 of Enteromius paludinosus. Lineage (NCBI taxonomy): Eukaryota > Metazoa > Chordata > Actinopteri > Cypriniformes > Cyprinidae > Enteromius > Enteromius paludinosus. The sequence goes on from JAUMHQ010000053.1 coordinate 14,720,700, forward strand.
GCAAAATCGGTGACAAACAGATTTGCGCCAGTTTGTTAGATTATGTCCACACTAAGGAGCAATAGGCTACATTTACACCTGGTGACTTAATGTGTTTCTACTGATTGATTATCTACCTGATCAACTTAATCAACTTAAATGTTCCTCCACAAAACAGATCTAAATAATCCGATCTTCAGTTCTACACAACACTTGACTAATTTCAAGATCAAAGAACACAACAAGATAGAAAGAGAGAGCAGCATCAGCACTAGTAATATAGTAGCCTCACTACTTTTAATGGAGATGACTGTGTTTTGAGTGTCTGTGCAGTTTGCACATACAGCAGGCCTGCTGTAGAGATACTCAGCTACTCATCCGTAGCAGATGTACATCTGGCTATGACATGTCATATAGCCTATAACAAGCTCTCACACATTTATCATCTTGACATTTTGGGAGTAAAATTTGTGGTTTCGTCTCAGGTCTCAGGTCTCAGCAATCGGCTTTAAATCGTTTTTAAAAGTATCAAACGTATAAAATAACCAGGTGTAAATAGGCCCATAAATGCAGTGTGTGAGTAAGATCGTGTTTTTAGAGAGGCAAACTGCCAAGAGAGAAAATGCAAATGTTAAGTCACGAAACGCTGCAGTATAATGAGCAATAATAGTAGAGGAAGCAGTGTGAATGTGTGGTTTCATTAAAACAAGCCCTGTCCCTCATTAGCGCAACACAGTATGAGTAATATTGCAAAAGCAGGAGAAATCCAACATCGCAATAATAACTTCAAGTCTCGAGTCCATGGAACATTCTGCAATATCAGTACCCATCACTCAGCAGGAGCGATCATTTTCTGATTAATCTCACACATTGTCATTTTACAATAACTGCTGCTAGACTGTAAAAACGTCCATCAGAGGTGCTTTGCATGTTTTTCACTTCCTCCACACAAACACACACATCAGGTCATTAACAGATGCTGACAGATGGATTTCAACGCCAGAGAAAGACAACATTTTCTGTTGTGTTTCTCAATGAACCATAACAACATCCCTGATGTTATAATCCTGGATCAGTTTCTGCCAAACTGTCCACACCACACCATCCTAACACACACACAAAATCTTTCATACCTCAAGGTTAAAACCAGCAGAACACACAGAGTCTGCAACACTGTCATTTAAACTGCTGCCACTGTTTGTCTTCTTCACACACGCTGTTCTCAGAGCAGGTCTGTTTCTTACTGACAGTGAAATGAGAGGAATATATAAGTGCTATAACAAACTGTGTATCTACGGTATCTTGGTACTGTGTAAAAAGTGTATTTCTCCATTGACAGGAATTCAAAAACAGAAGTGTATTCAGATTTTTTGTTTTTGTCTTTGTTTAAAAACAAAAACACGATATACACTACCTTATAAAGATCTGGGTTCAGTAATATTTTGTAAAAAAAAAAAATACTTTCACATTAATTTTAAGTGTTGGTCTTTTTTTAAGTCTTTTTTAGTATTACGGAAGAATTCTATTTCAAATACTATGTTGTTTTGAGCTTATTAATCATCAAAGAATCCTGGGGAAGAAATTGTATAACAATATCCACAAAAATATTAAGGAGCACATCTGTTTTCAGCAGTTTAAAAAAGAAAAAAGCACCGAATTAGCACATTAGAATGATAAGTTATTTCTGAAAATTCAGCTTTGCTATCACAGGAATAAATTACACTTTAAAATACACACACACACTCACACAAAGAAGTTATTTTTAAATTGTAATAATATTTCTCAATATTACAAATCAATGCAGCCTTGGTGATCAGTTTTTGAAAGTAATGACCCCAAATTTCTAATATTTCAGTATAGTATAGAAAATCCAATATTCAGAAAATATTAGGTCAGTACTGCGAAAACTTGAATGTTTACTCAAATTTAAATATTTGCTAAGTAACACTTTATTATAAGGTCTCATTAGTGATCTTCTTTGTTAGATAACATGAACTAACACTGAACAATACATTTTTAAAGAATTTAAAGGTGCCATAAAATGGAAACCTGAATTGACCTTGGCATGGTTGAATAATAACAGTTCAGTACATGGACATAACATACTGGGAGTCTCAAACACCATCGTTTCCTACTTCTTATAGAAATCAAGTGTTTGCAAAAGACGA
>JAUMHQ010000053.1:14730602-14752175 GCA_032361165.1 Enteromius paludinosus
AAGGAGTTTTCCCCATGCGTCTTAGCAGACGCAGTACTCGTTCCATGTCTCAGGGAACAGGGGTTACGGAAGTAACCTTTGTGTTTTTTACTAATCCACTTAAAAGCAGGCAGGCAGACCTCTAACATAGACATGATCAGACAACAGGGAACTGAAAAGACAGCAAATTAAATACAAAAAAAACGAGGATAATAATGATAAACACCTGTGAATAACCACAACAACTGAACAGTGATGGAAACATCTAACAAAGGAACATGGAACTAAAACTAACTGACCACAATAAATACACAATAACTAGGTTTATATATGTATCATATTTTAACCATATTTTAACCATGTTTATACTTTTTACCTTTAAAGTTCTCTTTATAGTTAACATTGTTTATTTCAAGTTTCAAGTAATGCCTGGATTCCTAGTATAACTGACCCATGATCCTATATAACTTCAGTTATTTCCTGTACAAAAAGTGTAGGTCTCAGGGCCATCAATAGTCCATTAATCACTCTCCTAGTTTGAGCACAGATTCCAAGGCTTTTTTAATATCTTTACAAAGACCTAAAATCAATTGAGGTTTACACCTACTGGCCATTAGTATTAAATGAACAGTGCAACCTAAAAGCTATCATTAAAAATGACACGATCTGTCACCTCTTCTATTACAGTATATTCAATCACAAGCAGCAACCACATTTTTCCAGACATTTTTCAATTACATGTACTGTAGTATGTACTGAAAAATCAGAGTTCAGTGTTCAGTCATGAGTCATAATCGAGTGTTTTACTCTAGTACTTTCACTGTAGAGGATTCCCTCAGCACGATTACTTCACAAAACGTTGGTATACATGATGTATGCAGCTCGCCTGTCAAAGTCTACATTCATGTAGAAAACAGAAAAATGAACAATCTGTTTCCAACAAGGAGCCTTTTCAGCTGTTTCTTAAAGCAGAGGTGAATGTACACCTCTTTTGAAACCATAATTGAAACCATTTTCAGCAGGAAGACAGAGGTTAACAAAAAAAAAAAAACATTCTAAGAGAGTTCTGGTACCAAATAATTGTACCATGTACAAAGTGACTCCAAGTGCTCCCTTGAATGCCTTGCAATCTTCTTTTCGCTTTACAGGGATAGATAAAGTCTCAAAGCAATGCAATGTTTCCTCGGTTAATGGATTCTAAGAGCTGGTGAGACTTATCTGTCACTGATCATTTCAGCCTATCCGTCAGTGACCCGCAACACAGCTCTCAGAGACTTCATTCATCACTATGTTCATGAATATACAAGTACAGCTTTCCGTTATGCCTCATAACAATGAATTAAAAGTTAAAATTTAAAAAAAGGGTCACATGTCAGATCTAAATACCACACTCACACCTCAGGATTCAGTCAAAACCTTTGAAAACCTTTACATAAAACACTTACTTAAGAATTTATAACTATTAAAGCACAGAATAATATAAAAATTACTTTAACCACAAAAGTGTAGCCTTTGGTAAGATAACAGAATTAAAAGTTTTAAATAAAAAAAGAGTGGCATTTAAGTGTTTTTAAGCATGTTGAAGGTAACATATATTTTTTTATGCTTCCATAAAAAAAAGTGTGCTATGATCATAAAGTATTGTATATTTCTTGGGCAATAAAGTTGAGCAACTGAAATTTTCTATGGTAAAAAAAAAAGTATCAGATAACCCACGGCTTGCTGAGAAAGCCTCTGTAGATCAATCTAAACATCGCTGAAACCAGACAGCTTTCAGAACTCTTCCAATGCACCCTAGTTTATGAACTACATTATTCACATTTATGGTTTATTTTGAAGCTTCGCTCTCCATCACATTGAAAGCCACTGTATTTGTCTCGCACTTTACAGCACAGGGAAAGGAGTCATTCATCATTTGCAGGATAACTACATCCACACACACAAACTTGTGCTGCACACACACTTTGTTTGTGATCATCCATTGAATGATCCATCCATTTAGTAGCAGGTCTTTTCATCCAGCCGCAGGCTCTGAAATCACATCCGCTTATTGGCAGTAAGTAAACCAATAATAGACTGCAACAAAGCCAGTACTGTGTATCGCACTATATGTTCTGCTAAAAAAAGTCTAACATTTTAGACAAAAACACAAAAAAGGAAAGCAATGTAAAAGAAGCATTTACAAGAATAATAGCTATACTTACCACTGAAAAAGAAAAACATTTAAAGTAGGGCTGTACAATAACAGAAAAAAATTATTATCACGATTATTTTGCTAAAAAAATTGATCACGATTAATAATGACGATTATTCCTTTGGTAATGAACTTTTATTCACTTGTGTATTCTTATTGCACTTTACAGCCACAAATAAAGAAAAATAAACAAACCAAACATGTTTAGAATGGAGAGTTTTTCTTAGCTGTGAATAAATATAAATATATGTGTGTAAATAAATAAAAATAAACTGCCTCTTTTACATCAACTTGTAACTAACGATCGCACTTCTGCACCTTCCACATGTTGCTCCAAGTAAAGCCTGTAATCAGCGGTAAATTCCATCAGGTGTGTGATCTTACATTGAGCCGCATTCACTACGCAGAGCCGTTATTCACTGATGAGCTGTTCATATTCGGGTTCATTATCAGCGTGATTTTGTGCAGCTCATCAGAGAATAACGGCTCTGCGTAGTGAATGCGGCACAATGTATTCTTCTACTGCTTCAGAAAGCGCTTGCAAACTAGACGCAGTAACGTCATAGTGACGCTATGGACGCAGTCCAATCCGTAAACTCCGCCCATAAAAAAAACTGTTTGATCTTTATACTGTAAAATCACGCCAATATTTAATAACTTATCGTGGGTCATAAATATTGTTATCGTGATAAAAATATGATTCATCGTGCAGCCCTAATTTAAGGTACATCTCTTGAGTTACAAAAGTTATGTACCGCAACACATTTTTAACATAAAGCATATTTGAAGAAATCCTGGATACTATCATGTTAAAGACTGCACAAAAGGTTTCTCAAATCATCCCATGCGCTGAACTGGACTCCTCCAGAGCCCATGTGTTTTTTGAACATGCTGTTAGGCTTACTGTCACACCCCAGACTATGTTTTGTTTGTGTTTTCATGTCCCCATGTGCTTTGTCTCCGTTTGACCTAGTTTGAGTTAAATATTATAGTTCAGGTGTGCCTTCCTTGTTTGTGTTAATTGCCTTCCCTTTATAAGTTCTCCTCAGTTCTGTTTAGATTGTCGGATTATTAATTGTGAATACGTCCTTGTGTGTGAACCATTCTGCCTACCTGCCTGTCTGTAAACCTTTTTTGAATTAAAAAAAGTTGTATTTGAAGAGACTTAAATCTTTGCGCGTTCTTCAACACCAGTAACGTGACACTTACGAATGCTATTATGAAAGAAGTGGTCCAATTCTTTACCTGCAACAGGCTGTTACAGTATATAACAGCCTCTCTCATATTTAATTAATTACCATTGCAATTAAATGAGTAAAAACAAATGCCATCAAGATAAAAAAAAAACATCTTGGGCTACTGACAAAACACTCAAGGCTTTTTAATGTATTATGATGCATGTCAATTATACACTGATCAGCCACATGCACAACCACCTGCCTAATGTAGGGCCTCCTCATGCTGCCAAAATGGCTCTGATGAGTTAAGGCATGGTCTCCAACTGCACGTCCTTTAATCTGCAAGGTAAGGGCTCTAGGGGTCAGGTCTGTTGGTCTATCACATCCCATAGTTGCTCAATCAGTTTGTGTTCTGGGAAATTTGCTGGCCAAGTCAACACCTTGTTTTTCTCATGTTCCTCAAACCATTCCTGATCAAGGTGCCTTATTCTGCTGAAAAAGAAACGCTGCCATCAGGAAATAATATTTACATGAAGGTGTGCACATGGTTTGCAACAATGTTTAGTCAGGTGGTACATGTGAAAGTATAATACACATTAATGCCAGGACCCAAGGTTTCCCTACAGAACATGGCCCAAAGCAGATTTCTCCATCCATGCTAATAGAGAGCTACCTTTCTGCAGACTTCACTTCCACCCCTGCTGCAAAACTCCAATAATCACAGAAGACCTTAATTAGCTACCATAAGAGTGTTTTACTGTAGCTTGTGATGAACTCTGGACGGTAGCCATCCAGGAGCAGGATTGGAGACCTCTGGCCCAGAGCATAACACTGCCTCTGCTGACTTGCCCTCTTGCTTTCCATTAAGATTTTTAGCTATTTAAGCTAAAGCAGCTCTTCTGTGTGATTGGACCAGATGGCCTAGTGCATCACTGAGCCTTGGGCACCCATGACCCTGGCACTGGTTCAGCGTCTGTCCTTCTCTGCACCACTTTTGGCAGGTACAAACCACTGCACACCAGGAACACACACAAGACTTGCCATTTTGGAGATGCTCTGACTCAAAGTTATGTAGCCATCACTATTTGGCCCTTGAAAAAGTCCCATTTTCCAACTCATGAAATTCACAAACTGACTGTTCACTTGCTTTCTAATATATCCCTCCCTTTGACAGGTGCCATTGTAACTGCATAATCAATGTTATTCACTTCACCTGTCAGTGATTTTAGTACTGTGGCAGATCAGTGTGTGCTTGTTATATATTATGACAACAAACATCCTTGACTGAATATCTACCCAAGCAACTGTGACTTAAATTCAGGCACAGACATATGCTGCAAAACAATATGTCATATGCTGTATATACAGTATAATACATCAACAGCCACAACAAACCAGGCTGGAAATGCTTAAGGAAAATGTGTCAAAGCTCCAGTACTCTGTGAGGCCGTCTTTGTGTAATTTTCGAGAACATATGGGAATGTTTCATGCAGCACTGGAGCGAGATCCAGTCCAACGCCTACCCAGAATTCTGAGCTACGGGAAGCTCTAATCCACCCTCTGCCCACTCAGCCTTAACCCATCAGGGCCGGCGAGCTTGTTCCATCAGCTGCTATTTCTGTCAGACCCATGCAAGCAGAGACAGGTTGGACTGAAGCAGAGGCACTGTGGGGTTTTATAAACTCCATAAAGCATATAAACGAATCCACAGGGCCCTTTATCATGCTGCTTATGTAACGCGTCTCTGTTTGCCAACATAGAAGTGCTACAATTACAGAGTGGCACCCAGCATGATGGTGGACGAAAGAAATTTCACCGTAATGATGTTAAGTAATTAATGGACAGTAGATCCTGAAATTAAGGCACAGAAAATTTCTCGCGGAAAGTCCGATTCTGTCAATAAGTTTGATGACGAGGCTAATATTAAACCAACATGCACTTGAGAACAATATTGTTCTCATAAATGTGTGTACAAAACTATATATCTGATGACTAAAAACAACATGTAACTAACTAACTATCACATTTGTTTTAACTTTTCCTGATCCCTGTGGCAAAAAAGGAAACGTTCTAGTGATAAAATCTGAGTCATGCTCTGAATGAATCTGTGTGGAAGTGGTTTTCTCTCAAAAGACCGGAAGGTTTGGTTCTGATGAGTCATGATCTCTCCTCTTGATAATAATCTCACTACCTTTACCATTCTGACTACAAACACAACAGAAGTGTCTCTTGACTGCCGGTTAGAAAGCAACAATTGATGAATAACACTTTCTAAGGGGAAATTCATGTTTTGAATCAAGTCTCTCTGATCTTAAGACTAGACAACTTTGGTCTGAATTTCTCTCCCAAGTTGAAGTCTGGAGAATAAAGCACTATACTGGAAGTCAGAAACAGTTAGGTTGACAGAAAACAAACAGACACACACACACACACACACACAAATAAAGCTGTCTATTTTCAAGTTAATACATATTTAATTACAAGAAATGATGTGTCAGAGGCAGCACATCTGCAGTATGCAATTTACTATGAGACTTGAAGAAAAAGAAAGAAATTATATTCTTAAATGTTTAACAAATATTCATTCTTTTATATTTCCTTCACAGTCCCCAACATTGTATGATTTTAATGGTTGTATTAAAGAAGTTCATGTAACTGGTTGAAATCAAAGAAACACACTTGACCCTTTGGAGATAGATGCTAATGTGGCAAGTGAATGGATGAGACAGGCCTGCTAATGAGGTTGAGGATAGAGTTAGAACTTCACTAATGACCTTGGAAAGAAAAATGTCAAGAAGACATTCTGTGACTCCTTCCACAGGCATCTTATAGAAACTGAAAAATTTAAGGGTAGGTAAATCAGAAACTAGACAACAACCTATGACAACAAAGAAGAGCATTCCTTTTCCTGAACGAAGCAGAATCACATTTATTAAGTTCAAAGAAAAAAAAGCTTTTATAAGTAAGGCTGATTCAGGTGAGCTCATCTATGGCTGATGATGATGATAAAGAAGCCTTGAAGCTCAGGACATCTAATCAATGATGCACTCAGAGTCTAGAAAACAAGATGAGACTAATTTGGCTTTTTGGGTTTGGGCGGATGCAGAAATAATATTTAATGTAACATGAATCATTCTTTCCTAGCTATTCTAAACAACAATCTGAAGATACAGCTGCCTGGAGTATGGTCAAAGTAAGCCAATATGCCCTTCTGAACTCACCCTCAAATAGCATTGTGGTCATTTGTTTGAGGTCTGGTTGCAATCAGTATGCTTCATGGGACTGTGAGAATTTTGGCTTAGTTTATTACAACAGGAAACATACTATTATCTACTATCAGTAATCAGGATAACAAGCAGTATGCATGTATTTGATTCCACAAACTAAAGTCTGGAACTGAGCAAAACAGTATCTAAATGTCAGAGCTATGAGTCGAGTAGCTACACACAAATGCTCACCAAGACTGCATCTATTTGATCAAAAACACATTTTTACAATTTAAAATAACTGTTTTCTATTTTAAAATATATTAATAAATAATTTATTCCTGTTATGGTAAACCTGAATAATCAGGAGGCATTACTTCTTCAGAGTCACATGATGAACCTTGTCCCAAATCTGTCCCAAAACTTTTGTGATGCAATACCGCTTTGACTGTACAGGGACCAATTCTCACTATTAGCATGGTTTTTATTAACATATTGGCTGTTTATTACTTATGAAGCACACATTGTGCATGAACATATTCTACATCCCTAAGCCTACTAGTAACACTTCATTTTAGGGACTCTTAACTAGTTGCTTATTAGCATGCATATTACTACAATATTAGCCATTTATTAGAAGTATTAAATCACATAACAACTACCTTAATAACCATTAATAATAGCAGCAAATTAGAAATTTCACAGTTAATGGTGAATAAATTACCAGCCTATACAATGCATAAACTTAACTACCTTCTTAACTATTAATTGGCAGCAAATAAGGAGTTTATTGAGGCAAAAGTTGTAGTTAATGGTTTGTGAATAGCGAGTATTGGGCCTTAAAACAAAAACAATAACACTAAAAGAGTCCTAAAAGAGAAAGCACAACTTGAAATTTATGTGAGTACTAATGCTTTTTTTCCAGTTTCCTTTTGTTCAGTCTGTGCTGCACACTGCTGACAGGACTAAGTGGTGAGGGAATACACCTGGGGTGTCCTGGAAATCTATCTGAAAGCGGAAATGAGGGAATGACAAAGCTTTGTAGAACAAAAAGGCTTTAGATAAGGGCCACACACCCTTGGTGGTCCTTGAGGAGAAATGTTTAAACATTTAGACCAAGACAAGCTAGCGGTCATTCATTCTAATCTGAAGAAGGCAAATATTCTATACAAACAATTAAAATCCAACGACACACGAGCGGAAAAAATATACAGCTCCTCAAGTCAAAGCCCACAACTAATTGGATTTCCCATATTGCATTAAAACCAGTTAATTGTGGGCAGATACTTTATCTAAATGACCGGAAGATTCAGTTTGTAATCAAAGTGAGCCCAGACAACACAGTGCCGTTAACACCATCTCTGGAGAATATTCCACTTCCCAACCTGCTATTCACTTACTTTAATCAATAAGCAATTTAGGCAGCAGCTTCAAAAATCTTCAGCACAGCAATCCATTTAGACAATAAAATATGTAACAAGTACTTACTGGAGCCTGTATAAGAATTAATGACATCAAAACAAGTAATAGCATCAACTACACTGTTAATCCTACATGGTTAATTCATTTGAACATCCAACATTAGTCAACAAACTCTTAGCCTTGGATGGCACGAAGATTGAGTATTTTGTATACTATTGCTCACTCACAAAAAGTGTTTTGACTACTGAGTCTTGTATGCCTTCTCTTGGGGGACTGCAATCTCCCCAAGTTAATAATATGAGATGAGGCAAGCTGGAAGCAACCACACCAGCATCAAGAACTTTTTACACAGCTCTTGACAAGTCAGCTGATGTAACCTTTAACTACATTTACAAGTAAAACAAAATCATTTTAGCAGTAAAGCAACAAACAGAAGGGAACTTGAATGTAATAAATAATGAATAATCATTATTTGAGTAAATAAAGTAGATAGGTTCTTTACCTTTTTGATTACAAGGCCGCCTAATTGTCTACAACGATACTCAAAGGTCTTACACTGCTAGCTTCTGTGAATTAAACTGGTCACTTTGCAGAAAAAAAGAGGTGTTACCCTCTTTAAGCCAATACATTTACATGACTTTCCTGGTTTAAGACTAAGGATAACATCTTTGCATGTGAAATGAGCAACAAACTCTTACTTACAGGTGGTTGTTTTCCTGTCAGATCATTCAGATTTTAAATAGCAGCCTAAATAACATCCTCTTGGCAAAGTTCAGAGATCTTCTCCCACATCTACAGCAGCACATTATTAGCTACATACCACATGTAATGATAGCATATTGTCACCTGGTAATAAGTGTCTAGCCCACTTCTGTTCCATTACTCCCCAAATGACCCCTTCAAGTGACTTTCCAACGTGAGTGCACTTCTCTGCACAGATTTCAACTCAACACGATCTCTCTGTCCACCTACAATCCATCAAATACTGATGCCAATAAATGCTTATGTAATCTTAAACTAAAAACTTTCTGGAGCTGTTTCCTTTACTACGGCAAACTTAAGTGGAGTTTGCTAGAGCAAATACACCTAAACAATAAATATCTTGCATTCAAAGTAAATCTAGGACACTGAATTAATGAGAACACAACAAAGGAATTTTGATTTCCAATTAAAAGCTCTAGTAATATAGGATTTATATGGCCAATCAACTCCAGAAGGGGGGCACTTTAAGCAATTTTCCCAAAACAGATACAGATATGTATAAGCCCCATAATTCTGAGTTGATAATGTTCCTATTTCCATTTCTATTCATTTCTGCCATAATACTGTAGTTCTGTAGATCCATGAGCAGGCCCTGAGGGAGCCACTATAATAGACTCCTGCCTCTGGCTACTGTGACTAATATAAACCTCCATTAAACCCCTCCAATCCCAATGTATCCACCCCTGACCCAGAGGCCCAGAGCACATGCCTAACCCACTTTCACCCTTCCGGAACCAGCTGCAATGAGGAGGGCCAGCAGGTGGTACCAGGGTGAGAGAACTGGTCTGGCTTATCCAGAGATGGACAGGCTCCAGATGGACAGACTGGGGTCGGTATGTGTTTGACCTGGCCGTTTGCAGATCCAGACCAAAGGGAAAAGCTTGTCATGACATGCTTTAGTTGTATCACGCAGTATGAAGGACACCTTGGAGATCAAGAGAGTGTAGCTGATCATTGGAGCCATAAAGGCAGACATTGGAACCTTTTCCAGTGAGCGAGTAGAGCTGATGAAACCGCGATTGGAAAAAGCATAAGAGGAAGGTGAGGCTGTGGGAAGCAGAAGTCAAGCTAACTGCTGCTCATGTCCTCCCACTGTCTAGTCCATTATATTTGGTTTAAATCAAAGCAAAAAGAACCTGCTTGTGGACATGATGTTTGTCGAGAGAGCATTTGTCATACAGTCTTTTTAAGCACAATATCATAATTTTGTTATAAACAATCAAATAATCATAGAAGTATCAATTGTGTCATAACACTGACTTCTAAGGTATACTAACTCAAAATTCAAGTAACCTTTTGAAAGCAATTTAATGCTTTAAACAAAGATTATATTAGGTATCTAATCATTCCACCTAAACCTTCTCCTAATTTCCATTTCTGTTGGGGATAAGCAACCGGGATGGGCTAGCTGATTAGAAATATCTTTACTCTGCCAAGATATGACTCCTACACTGCACTGCAACATTAAACAGTGTTGCAGATATAGTAGAAATCTCATCTAAAATTCACAAAATAAGATATAGAATATATATTCCTACTTTTTAACTTTTTATCATTGAGTGTTTAGACAAAATTATTCAGTATATTATACGTATAATTCTTTGCCATTTCATACAAAAGTTTGGGCACCCCTCTAAAGCTGCATAATAATGTGCTCTTTCTGCATAAGAAAAGATCACAGTATAATGCCTTTCTGATTCTAGATAAAATTGGATTTTGTGATGTTTTTCAAACAGAGGTTCTTACTATAGCAATAATGAGTTCTGTGAAATAAAATTGAAAAATAGGCTATGCAAAAGTCTGGGCACCCTCTCATTTGTGGGGATTTGAATATACATTGTCTCTTAATGCTGATTGACTGCAACAAAGAACTGATTTGATTGAATCAATGAACCTTAATCCTGCAAACACAGGTGCAACCTATGATAAAAAAGGTGGATTTCAAAGGGAAAATAGCAACATGAGCACCTCAAAAGAACTCACTAATGGCCTAAAAACTAGTATGATTCATTAACATGCGTTAGGAGATGGATGCAAAAAATTATCACAAAAGTTTAAATTTCTTTCTCCACAGTCAGAAATATAGTTAGGAAATGGAAATCTAGGGGAAGAGTCCTTGTGAAGGAAATATGTGTTAGGCCAGGAAAAATATCTGTAAGGCAAAGGAACAAAGGAATCCCAAGAACATCTTGCTGCTGATAGAGATATCTTTGTAAATCTTTGCAAGGAACAGCTGAGTGGAAGGGTGATGAGGAAAAACCTTTTCTCTGGGTGCTGTTTGAGTCTATTGAGGTATGCAAAGGCTTATCATCAATAATGTCCTGAGGACAGATGAAACTAAGATTTGAGTTATTTGGTTAGGACCAAAAGCACTTTGCATGGCAAAAAAAGAAGAAAGGGTTCCTGGAAAATAACCTACTGTAAAATTTGATGGAGGGTCCATCATGTTGTGGGGTTTTATGGCAAGCACAGATACAGGAATCCTTTTTTAGAGTTGAGGATTGCATGGATTCCATCCAGTATTAGCAACGGAGTTGGTTGTTTGAGCAGGACATTGAAACGAAAGCATTGTTCCACATCTACCAAGATTCACGCATAGGCAAAAATACAATGTTCTAGAAAGGCCATCCCAGTATCAAAAATCTATAGTTTGATTTGAAGAGTGCTGTCTTGACTGAACTAGGAGAAATGCTGTAAGGCCCAAAATGCCTTCAGCCAGAATTTAGGAATTAATCAGTGGCTTTAAAGTGCCCCTATTATGTCTTTTCAAATATGATCTTTAATGCAGTGTGTAAAGTAGCTGTATGTGAACATAAACTATCTGCAAAGTTGTGACACCGAAAGTGCACAATAAATAAAGTTATTGTCTATTAAAAAAAAAGAGTCGGCTCACATTCGCCTAAACGAGTCGTCAGCAATTCAAATCTTTTTCTGTTACGGATCCACGTCATTAAACAACATATTTGCATAATGTCCGCCCACGTTCTTCATTGGGAACAACTTGCCCGACCCCAAACAGTACAATTTCCATGTGGATTACATCATGTCCAGAAGATGCTGTATCCTGTGAGAGTTAATTAGTTTTATATGCCCTTGAATCTACAAAGAATGAGTGGTTAACATTAATTTTTTTCATTTTACTGATACTAACATTAGTCTATAAGTCATAGTCTAAACACTGTGATTGATTCAGCTTATTAGTTTAAGTAATGATAAACAATGTTTAACGCAGTGCTATGCATTATACAATGCTGAAGTTCACAACGTAGAGGTGTGCCCGATTTGCTTATAAAAGCAAATTGCGAGCACTTTCCACGGTAGTCCTTGCTAACTACAGTAGTTGACGTATTCTCTCTGAAAGCACCTCTAGAAATGTCAGAAATTATAGTTTTGGTACAAGCTCTGTGGAACGCTGTAGCGCTAGACCAATCATAAAGGACTGCACCATCTGACCAATCACAGTGAGGGCTCACAGGAAGGAGGGGTTTAGACAGACTGATTCTTCGAACTGATTCACACGAGTCGTTTACGAATCATTTAGAAACGGGGTAAAATGTAATCTATTTTTAGAGAAAATTGAAGTGTTTTTTGACCTTGCATACACATAAACCTGTTTTAAGAGACTCATAAAACAATATTAGCAACCTTTAACATGGCATAATGGGGGCACTTTAAGAAGCATCCACTGTTATTTCAGCAAAAGGAGACTCTACTAAATATTGATGACATTATTCCTTTGGGGTGCACCTGTATGGTTTTATTATTCACATTGCATTGTATTTGTTGATTCAAAAAATGTTATTTCAGAATTGAACTGAACAGCTCTTCCATAAATACTATCCAAATTAAGTTGTTGCTTTGAAGTTGCTGCAGATTATACATAATTAGGGAAATTATGATAATTATTAGGGGTGCCCAAACTTTTGCATAAACTGTAAAATAATATAAGAGCAAAATAACAAAATTTCTACAATGAGACAACTGATTAAAATGTAATAAAATGTTACGTTTTTTCACACATCCATTTTCAAAACAAACAAAATGCAGCCCTCTAGATATAATGTTTCAAGCCATTTATTCATTTGACAGTTTGAAGAAGCCAGCATCATGTAACACAATATTCAGGCATTAACAGCACTCTGATCAGGATGTTGAGTCTGAGAAAAAACTACAGATGAGGAAGGTCGCAGTGACCTGGAATAAAGCAAAGCAGCAGGGAAGCACCGTGACAGGCAATCTATTCACACAGACCAACACAGCTCCGCTGAAAAAAAATACACGACTGGGTCTGACACACATTGTACACATGAATACACCGAGAGAGATAAAGAGAAAGGTGTAAGAAAGGAAATGTGTTAGAGAGGGGGATGTGAGAAAGATCAAGAAAATGTGTGTTCTGAATACTCGCGGCTCAGGATATCGTGCTGAAATATCATGTACAAAAGTGGCATAACAGTGTAACTGTTTGCATTCATGGATGTTAACTAAAAGATCACAAGAAATAAAAGGTAAAGGTCATAGTGAAAACAGAAATAGCAACCTGGAAATATGTCCACATAAACTGAAAACTTTTGACAGGTAAAGCCAGAATGTAGGAGAGAGAGAAGGAATACACTTGAGCCTTTCAGACGGACGTACAGGTAACAAGGAACAAAGACTCCCAGAGTGACAAGTGAAACTTTCTGACCAAGACAGGTGAAACAGAGAGAGAGTGAAGGAGGACATGAGAACAGAGAGAGAGGTAGGGGCTAGCAGACATCCAGCATGAGAGCAACTAAAGCACTGTTGTGAAATTTTAGACAGGTGCATATGTCATAAAAGTGTCATGTGCTGCTGATATTGCAGAAATTGATTCAGGTTTGCTTTTGACGCCTTCATATATTATTACTTTTTTTACATACAGTACTTACATTTCCCTTATCTGGACGCAGTTATCACCGTTATCTCAAAAAAAAATAAACTGCTTTGAGACCCATAAAAACTGAAGGATGACTAAAACTATAAGCAAGTGGCCATTTTCTGCTTTTTGCAACATCGATTACAACAACAGCACTATGAATTTGGAAATATTCTAGGTTTTATGTCTCATCCGCATCATCTCACCTGTGTAGAATATCCCAGAGGAAAACTGTGTTACTCAGAATCAGAGTTTGCCTTTTTAATAGCTCAGGAAACTGAATGGTTTTACATTAAATGAATGACACACATTCTCTAGGGGGGGGTCTCTAATCAACCACTACTAGTGTGCAGCATCAACCTGGATGATGTGACGGCAGCCACAGGACAACAGCACACCAGCTACAGGTGGAGAGGAGAGAGGGATTATTGGGAAGCCATGATAGAGAAGGGCCAGTGGGAATTTGGCCAGGACACCAGGGTTACACCCCTACTCTTTACGATGAGTGTCATGGGATTTTTAATGACCACAGAAAGTCAGGACCTCGGTTTAACGTCTCATCCAAAAGACGGTGCTCTTTTGACAGTATAGTGTCCCCGTCACTATACTGGGGCATTAGGACCCACACAGACCACAAGATGAGCAGACCCTGCTGGCCTCTCTAACACCTCTACCAACAGCAACCTAGTTTTAACCCAGAGGTCTCCCATCCAGGTACTGACCAGGCTCAACCCTGCTAAGCTTCAGTGGGCAACCAGGCTTGGGCTGCAGGGTGATATGGCTGTGGTATATTCTGTTTCATTTAAGCATCAAATGGCTTTCCTAAAAATCCAAGTCAGATCATTGTTGGCATGCAATGAGTATAGAGCAATACAATTTGGGAAATCTTGTTTTTGGTCATGGATTAATCTTTCATATTGAACTCGCCAACGTTTGAATCCTGACTTTGTATACTTGTAAATCTCACTGGAATAAAATGTCCAAATAGTTAACTCTTATACAGTTTTAACCTTTTCTAGATGTCACGGATGCTTCAAAAAAACACACAGTAGTCCATATGACCCCAACTGATGACTCAATGTCTTCTAAATATTTACATTATTTGAGAAGTAAAACTAGTTCTGGTATTCTGTGCCTCTACATCTGTTATATTGTTTCATATACAAGAAAGTCATATACATCTGGGAGAGCATGAGGGTAAGAAAATCAGAGGATGTACTAGTTCTAGTTCTAGTATCCCTTTAATGAGATCTCATTATTAATCTTTCTTTAAGATGGAAAACTAAGCCGCATTTATTCTAGACTATGGCCAACCTTTTTACCCCCACCATAATCAACCGATTCAGTAATCACAGCAGAATCTCATCTGATTTGCTATGCATGCTGCTCAACATGACAAACACCTCAACTTTTCCCCTGCATGGCTGCCCTCTCGAAACACAAAATAAACTCAAGAATCCATTACAAAGACTTCAGGTTTGACCTCAGTAGATGTTATCACTCGAGTGTGATATTGCTTTTTTACAGCAGTTCAAAAAACAAGAAGTTAATATCAAGTAACCAACCTTTTAAAAACAATATTCTCTGGTATTTTGTGCAGTGGCACCAACAGTTCAGTTACAAAGTTGCAAACCATTGAATTGGAACACAGACAAGAGGTGAGATACAAACAGTGAAACATTCCAGTGCTCATCAAATTAGTGGACTGGAACTAATTGCTGCATAATATCTCAATCAGGTACATTAGACCAAAAAATTAGGCTTTTCTATATTAGTGGATGGAAATGATGCGGAAACTGATGAAAGGGAAGAGAGACAGACTGTTAAGGAGGTGAGACAGGGTCAGTCCACCGGATGAGTAGTTGTACATCAAACACATGAATTAATAATTCCAACGTCAAATCAAGTTATGAGACTTCTCTACGAGACAGAGAAGAATTTAGCAAATTAATTAATCCTGAGAGCAGCATTCTTCTCTCTCTTCCTATTCTGAACTGAAGGAGCGCTTTGGCCATCTATATCCCTTTTCATACAGTAAGTGCAGCATAATCAATAACTATTCATAAATACTGTGTAACTGCCAGACTGGATTTTCAGGTCCCCAGAGACTTTCTTACTGGTGATTAAACCAGACTGTTTACCAAATGTCAGCGTTTGTCCATTATATAGTCCAGTGGTCATCAACTAGTGGACCACAGATCTGTTCTAATAAGGTTAGGAAGGGAGAATACAAACAATAAAATGCAACAAATTATGTAGTTAAGATAGCAAAATAGATTAATCAGCATTTCCTTTTCCTTTCCAAAGGCTCTGTGTCCAAAACTTAATAGTATTTTGGTGCAGTCTTTTGCCGAATGATAGAAGCCACTAAAATACTACTTGATTTGTTCTTTATTAGCAGTTGAATTAGGTTATTCATTAAGGAACATCTGCTGTGCACTTCTAGTTTTATTGTATCTGCTTCAAATGAGTTATATTTAACAGACATGGGTAGTGGCTGCTAATATGCCAATAATATTTGGTATAAAAGAGCCTAAACCAGGAAGCACTACAATGCCTGCTCTCCCCTTCACAGAAAACACTGTGTTCCTTTTGTGCTTGTTCCTAATTTGTTTGCAAAACCAATAATGTCACATCTTTGCATGTTTTCACGTATACTTTCATGCCATAATTTGGTTATGGTTTGAAGAGGAAAAGTCTGATAAGCCCCATTCAGACTTGGTAAAATGAATCAAACACATCAGGTAGTTACCAATTTCATCAAAGCATCTAGAAATTCACCTCCAAGCACATCCTGCAGCCTGGGGTGTTTCCTCTACTATCACTATTCACTTCACACACTACAGGCTTGAGAAAACACGCTGCCTGATACTGCTGTTGTTCTCCAATCATCAGCTGTCCGGGTGTAAAAAAAAAAACCCTGACAGCTGTCTCTGTGAGGAAAAAACAAAAACAAACAGCAGGAATCCCCCCGGTCTCCCACCCTTTTTCCTCTCCTTCTCCACACCTCACTCCTCTTTTATCTTTTCCCCTTTGAGCGCTCCTTTTGTGCCATCCATAAAATCCCTCTCAAGTTCCAACCACACGCTTTTAGAAACCAAACGCTATCCCAAGAATAAACACAGTCCCTTGAGAAAACAACACATTGAAACATTTTCCCAACTGGCTCGCATTTATAAACGCTCAGATTTTTCGAACGCAAAAGAAATAGCTATTTTACCTGAGCCTGACTTTTCGATTCCATCACGCAGCTGAACGCCCCAACATTAACAGAAGATTAAACTCCCTATTCACACAGGCTCCATGCCACACACGTGCCACAGAGGACTCCATCTGCAGTACATTCATTAGAGGAACAGCTAAAAGGAAAGGAATGAGGATGGAAGAGAGCATACATACAGACAGTTTTTGTCCCACAGAGGAGAGAGAGAGTGCTAACATCCAGCCACAGAGATGAAGAAGAGTCCTCACACTCTCTCCTCACACTGCTGCCGCTGCCGAGTCTGCCTCTGGTTTGATGCCCTATATGAGCGGGAGCCCGCCTCACACACACAGACACACGCACACATATGCATACAGTGCACGTAGCAACCAGCTGTCAGAAGAGACAGGGAGAATTCTACCGAACTTATCAAACATCTCTCGATGGCTACACACACCCATGCTGATTTTGATATACAAAAGCATGGGCTTCAAGAGGTTAAATTAATACGTTTCCGTTCCTGGATATTAGTGTTAGACCTTATATTATTTGTAACGTTTTTCTATTTTGTGTATCTGTGCTTATAACTTGCTTATTTGTTCTCATTTTTATTACTGACGATTCACTTATCTTAAAAATGTGTGACCTTTATTATTTATTTTTTTTGCTGGGGTATAAAAGAAATGTTCTTTAAATAAAGGAACCGTTTTTTGCTTATTTGAAAATTGAGCCAATCTGAGACTCAAATTCAGGAATACGATCGTGAATTTTGTTATATGTTGCACCCCTACTCTCTAGACTTGTCATGTGACACATGTTTTTTAAGTTCCCATCGCACCAAGCACATACATAAACATATAGAACTCATCCATATTAATCGGATTATGTTTCATTTGAAAAAGTTAAAATATATGCAATTACAGCTATTTGAACTACCTGATCAATAGTGTTAATTTCACTATCTAGAGTTACTAATTGAACCCTCAGTAAATGGCACCATAATTGCAACTTTTATGGACCGTGACTGTGTGCAGGATCTATAATAGGCCATCCATAAATCACCATTAATCTCTGCCCCTCTGTCCAGGTGTTACTGAACAAATGGATTCCTGTAGAAATGCCTCGATAGAGAGAGAGTGGATCTCCGACATCATGAAAATGGGTCAGTTGTGTTTGCATGGAAAAACCCACACCTACTTTATGTCTCTCGTTAGCTGCCGGGGATGGGGTGGGGGAGAAATGGAGCAACTGCACTTTGTACAAATGGAGGTGGTTTTGTAAATAGTGTCTGCAAGCAGACACTTAGGACAACACTTATGTAAATAAAGTGTACCGTGGTATTCTTGAAAGCACTTTGTATGGTTTTTCTTTAACTTGGATGCAATGGCTGCAAACCCAAAAGGGAATATTATTCATAACAAATCAATGTTAAATCAGCTCCAAATGATGAAATACAGCAGTGCAGTGTTTGAGTCTTTGGAATGAGCATCAGCCATGACTAAAAATGACCAACTGGCATCTTTTACTTTTGATATAGCAGACTTGTCTGGGTCAGTTTACAATACCAGTGGAAGAAGCCTCGCTCTTCTCCTGATTGAGGATTCCCTCTGACTCCAGTGCCACATCACAAGAACAGGGATTCTCAGAAAGCCCCATCCATCTCCCATCTCCACTAAAGTACTCTTATATAAAGCAATTAAATTTTCATCATGTGGAACTCAAGTGTCCTCTGTGAATCCCCAATTGCCAGTGCTGCTCTCTCCTATGATAACAAGCAGCAGATGTTTTCAGGGTCAAATAGAGAAGTGCTGTATGTTACCTCACAGATCCTACTGAAGCCTAACCCATTAGAACTAAAAGAAAGTCAAAATAATGGACAAATTACACACATATCTGGTATTTTGACATAAGCCTCAATAACACCCAAGCACTGGCAGTCTTTTAGTTGTGCTGATTGGCACATGCACCATATGGCTCATTAAGTCAGGAAGATCAGAAGGAAGCATCCTGTAGTGTGGCACACAGGAAACTTTGGCGCTGTTCTCCAGGTAGACACTAGTCCTGTGGTTCTTGCCAGCTCACTGTTAGATGTGCATCAAAAACAGGAAAAATATTCTTGTGTTATTGTTGTTTAAACAGTCCCCCTTTTAAAAAATCTGTACAGTATATCAGTCGGTCAAAGACTGAGAGACCTCAGCAAACCACAACAGGATTGTTTAGACTATTTAATATCAGGTAGAAAAAAAGTCAAACTCATAATTTTCTATAGGCTGGCTGTCATGACTAGCTTGGTGAGTAAGTGCTCAGCTTACACTAAACCAGAGGTTTGCCAATGGCTCATATTCAAACATTTAGTTAGTCATTAACCTCTCAATGTTGTAGGCTGATTTAAATGCAGTCTTCTATTAATTACAAGGAATTACATTACAAGATCAGAAACCTTCCACCTCCCCAGCTCCACCTGTCTAGATCTGCTATGTTTATGTTGTTTCTTGCAGCAACAATGTATCTTACGTGCTTACAACAGCAAGTAGCAGATTTAGTCCACTAAGACCAAATATTCTTACATTTTTCAGTACAATAACATGCTAAAATTATTTGAATTGTCATGATTGAAATGTACTGTAGTTCTAAACAAGCATATACATAAAAAAACAAGAAGCACAACGTCTGCCATGACAATAGAGAGCAATACAGCAGAGCTATCTAGAAATTCAATGGGATGGAAATGTAGAGACTGGGACCTCTTTGGAGCTTTAATTGAATACACCTGCATTCAGTCAGACTGTAGGGTGCACTGAATGCCCCCATACTTGTCCTTGTAACACTTAATGTGGCACAATGTCCAAAGGCACAGGCCATATAATTACCTTGGAGCACATCCAATGAAACAAGGAAATTGTTCAATGATTGGCAGAGGAGGAGAGATCAGAAAATCAGAAGACAGAAAGTCAAAGAGTCAAAGAGATAATGTCATGTAATTACACATCATAATTCATATTCTAATTATAAATTCCATTAAAGGATTATAGAGACACATGGCTTTAGAATATTATTTTAGACATATTTGCAAAATGTGTTTTTATCAGCAAAAAAAGAAAGAATGTTGCCAATGTATGTGCAATACTATACACACAATTTAGTTTGGACACAAATGGACAAGCTAAAATAATTTCCTTTTGCAATCGACAGCATGCCACAGATATTGCCAAAAGATCTTAAGCTGTATTTAACCCAGAATATTCCTTTATAATGGTGCATTATGTGAACAGTGTACTGCTGCACATACAAGCACAACATCCTACTCCTTTATGAGCAAAAATGTCTTAGACGTTCATATGCACACCCACACAAACAGTCAGTGCTCGTCTGGAATTTCACAGCAGGTAGGAGTGCACAATTCATCAACGTAACCAGTGCATTAATGCAGTTTTGTATTACAAAAACAAAATGCAATAAGTAATGTCCAGCAGTTTGCCATACAGATGTTGATTGAACATGCTTTTATGAGGTGCCATGTAAGATTTAAATCAAACTTGCAGCAGCAGAAACATCTGAAACTGAATCTGCAGCCTAATTCCAAAAAATTTCAAACCACATATGAATGACTGAATGTGATTTTTTTTTGCCATTCACACTTTCTAAATATGATCAGATTCCTATTGGATATGCACAAACAAATCTGATTTGTACCTTTCTACTTTAAAAACCTTGCACCAGGGACTTATACAACAGAATACAGAATGCTGTAGCGCTTCCTGTGGTCCACCTCCGGCAGCTACATGTACTTGATGATATCAGTGTGCTCAGAGATAACGGCTGTTTCATTCACTGTGGTTGAGGCACAGAGGACTGGCAGATACAGCACACCATGTTCTCAGAGCCTCCTGTACATTAACTGCTGATCCAGTGTCAGTTGTCCCTATTTAGGTATTGAATCGTACATATTTTGTTATATGAATACAAAAAAAAAATCTAAAGAAAGAATAGTGCTTATAAACAAAAAACATTTTAGGTGCTAATTAAACACATATTAATTCCTTATACTACAGGATCTTATTCTACATCCCTAATCCTAGCCAATACATAAACGTAACAACTACCTTATTAACTATTGATAAGCAGCAAATTAAGAACTTATTGGGGCAAAAGTCATAGTTAATAGTTAACAAGTAAAGTGTAAGCACATTTCATTCTAGCTTCATGCATTCTTTTTTAAAC
Organism: Enteromius paludinosus; assembly: GCA_032361165.1. Taxonomy (NCBI): domain Eukaryota; kingdom Metazoa; phylum Chordata; class Actinopteri; order Cypriniformes; family Cyprinidae; genus Enteromius; species Enteromius paludinosus. The sequence goes on from JAUMHQ010000053.1 coordinate 14,751,664, forward strand.
GCTTGAGTGTGGGTAACTTTCATAAAGAAAAAATAAAGAAAAAAGACTATGAATTGGATTCAGACTGATAATCAGAACGTTGTCGATCAACGGCTCACAGCTTGACAGCTGTTATTACCTCTTTAATGGTCAATATTTCCAGAAACAATAAAATAAAACAATAATAACACAGATTCTAAGAGCACAGTATAACTTTCAAATAGGGATGTTAACCGATGACCGTTTGACCAGTGGTTGACCGTATCAACGTTAACCGGTCAAAGTTGTAGGTAGTCGGTTAAAATAAATTAGGCTATTATAGACAGTGGACTATACGCTACTACAGTTAGCCATCTCATTCCTCATCTTTTTGTGTTAACTGAACAAATTATCCCTCACACTCAATTTTTCATAACTCGCCTGTTTGTACTTAATAAACCAATAAAAACATTTGGTGCGAGGTCACAGCGTTTGGGTTCGCGCGCTCACAAGGTTTGCGCAAAGTAAAGGCAACAGGCTAAAACACTCGAGGT
>JAUMHQ010000053.1:14752275-14766082 GCA_032361165.1 Enteromius paludinosus
TGCTCACAGTGGTCCAAGCGACCGATCAGGGAGTTTTTGTGTTTGCTCAGACACATGAAAAATTAGAGGGAACATTGCACATAACCATAAAATGTTTCATATCTGTACCAATAATCGGCCAGATAAGGGTCAACCCGCATTGTCATTATTTAGTTTGTATTTGAGGTATATTTTTCATTTTCAACCTTTTAGTGGACAGTGAAATTATAGAAAAGAAAGGAAATTTATGGAGGAAAAGTTCAGAAAACGACACTAGTGGGACCCACTGCACACACATGAGCAGCCTGTGATTATGTGATTCCTCAAATCTGCACATTGTTTTAATGTTTCCTTCTGAATCATGTTTATGTCAGAGCCTGAAGAGAGTCATCAGTGGTGACTAAACCAACACCTCTCACCTGTCCAGTTTCTAGAAGACCCAAACACACAAGCAATGATTTTATGATGTCAAAACAGGCTTTTCTACTAATGTATGTGACTATCTGCATATCTGACCACATACATCGTGAAGATTCTCTAAAGATTTGTTATGAACCTATACACAGGAGGTAAGTTAAGTAGAGGTCTTAAAGTCTTTTATTATAGGCAGCAGAAAAGTAACAGGGGGAAGCTGGAGGAAACTGTAAGTAGATTAATAGTAGATAGATTAACACAACGGGAATGAGTATTAAACTCAATGACTTTCTTCGGCAGGAGTGCGGGATCGATGGAGGACACACAGATGACAGAAACGTAGCATTTAAGGATATAGCTTGTCAAAGTAGAGTCCAGTTGTCGGGAATAAGCTCAGATGGTGAATGCTGTGTGGTTTTATACTGTGTGCACTGGGAGTGGTGATTGGAGATTAGAGTCAGACTTGAGTGTCTGGCATTAAATGATTTGTATAGCAACACATCACTTGATTGCGCCCAATTTTTAAAGTGCATTACTGTAATGTTACAGTAGTATATTCTCACTCTTATCTTGTTAATGCATTGATGTCACTTGGAAACTAAAATGTTTTTAAAATGCAGTAGTATTAGTAGTTATATTAAAAAGAAAAAGAAAATACATTGAATATTATTTGTAATCCTTCTTGATTTAAAAATTTTAGATATTTGGGCTGGAAACAAGACAAAATTATCTAGGCTGGAAAAGTATTTTTTGCAGTGCTGCTATTAATGTGTGCACAAGTTCCCCTGAATGTCACCAGCATTTTTTATGTTTAGGAATAAGTGCATCGTGGTACCAAAATTGAGGTTGAGGCACTAATTTCTACACTTTAATCAATAATTCACTAATTCACAGTTTAATCAATGTCCTTACTATATTTCTGGGTCATCTTCAATAAGGCATAATTTCGAACATAACCTCCAAACTCTTATTTTCTTCTGTTTTAAATGGCATTGCAAGCAATTAGAATGGGATTAAATTTTATTAATTAGTTGCTATTATTAAAACAGCTGTAAGGCATGGCTAAAACTTAACAATCTGTTCCTTGTTGCATCCAAATCAGAATGGCTGGCATGTTGTTTTCAATTTTCACATTCAGCATGACAGTGTAACAACCAGAGCATGTGTCTGAGATGATAAGAAACTGCATACTAAAAGGAAGGACAGATGATATCGCTTTTCCCTAATTGAGCCTCAGTTCTGTTGAAAAAAGAAAATTAACACCATTGTGCCACTTGCTGCATACGTCACACCAAAAAACTGCTGAATTTTTATTTATCAAAAAACCTCACCAAATTCATCCCACCAAAAATTCCAAGAATATTAAGGATCACAACTGTTTCTATATTATTATCAAGAAGAAATCTTTCTTGAGCAGCAAATCAGCATATCAGAATGATTTCTGAAGGATCATGTGACACTGAAAATAGGAGTAATGACTGAGGAAATTTTAATTTGAATCACAGAAATAAATGACATATTAACTACATAAAATACATAGTATAAAGTATTGTGTATTAAAATGACATATTAACACGTATGGGTAAGGAAAGTATTCAGACCCACTTAAATTTTGAACTCTGTTATATTGCAGCCATTTGCTTAACTCATTTAAGTTCTTTTTTTACCTCATTAATTTAGTAGATTTATTAAAAAAGAAAAAGTGAAATATCACATGGTCCTAAGTATTCAGAACTCCTATATTTAACTCAGGTGCTGTCCATTTCTTCTTATCAAGGTTGAGATGGTTCTACACCTTCATTTGAGTGCAGCTGTGTTTGATTATACTGATCGGACTTGATTAGGAAAGCCACACACCTGTCTATATAAGACCTCACAGCTCACAATGCATGTCAGAGCAAATGAAAATCATAAGGTCAAAGGAACTGCCTGAAGAGCTCAGAGACAGATCTGGCCAAGGTTACAAAAAAAATTCTGCTGCACTTAAGGTTCATCAGAGCACAGTGGCCTCCATAATCCTTAAATGGAAGATGTTTGGGACGACCAGAAACATAATTCTCTGGTCTGATGTGACAAAGGTAGAACATTTTAGACTTAGTTCTAAGTGGTATGTGTGGAGAAAACCAGGAACTGCTCATCATCAGTCCAATACAGTCCCTACAGTAAAGCATGGTGGTGGTAGCATCATGCTGTGGGAGTGTTTTTCAGCTGCAGGGAAAGGACGACTGATTGCAATCGAGGGAAAGATGAATGCGGCCAAGTACAGGGATATCCTGGACCAAAACCTTCTCCAGAGTGATCAGAACCTCAGACTGGGCCGAAGGTTTACCTTCCAACAAGACAATGACCCTAAGCACGCAGCTAAAATAACGAAGGAGTGGCTTTACAACAACTCTGAGTTTTCTTGAATGGCCCAGCCAGAGCCCTGACTTAAACCCAAATGAGCATCTCCGGAGAGACCTAAAAATGCTGCGTACCAACGTTTACCATCCAACCTGACAGAACTGGAGAGGATCTGCAGGGAGGAATGGCAGAGAATCCCCAAATCCAGGTGTGAAAAACATGTTGCATCTTTCCCCAAAAGATCTAAAAGGCTGTATTAGATCAAAAGAGTACTTCTACTAGATACTCAGAATCAAAAAACAAAGGTCAATTACCGGCAAACACAGACCATAGGGTGTGACAAAAACATAGATCCAGAAGAAGCAGAGGTCCAGCGATGTACAAACAGTATCCAGAAGAACAGACGAAAATCGTAAACAGGAAACAGGCGAGATCGGTAACGGGGAGTCAAACAACGAATAACAAGACACTGGAACAGGAAAACGCTTTCAAAGGTAGGACAAGCCATACTCAATGATCAGCAAACAGACAGACAAACAGACTAGTATTTATACAGGTGGTACTGATTGAATGAGTGAACCTAACTAGCAACAGCTGTGGGGGAGAGGTGCATTCTGGGGAATGGAGTCCAGGTATGAAAACAGATACAAAACACATAGAGTTCATAGGGAGCTGGATTGCCATAAACAGTCCTTATCTGGCAGCTCCAGCTGGGCATGACAATATGGTATGTTGTGTGTACATAAATGAGGAAAAAAAAATTACTTTTAAAAATGAAGAAAAAAATGATTTTAGCGAATGTCTGCAATATAACAAAAATGTAAGGGGGTCTCAATACTTTCTGTACCCACTGTATAGTAAAATAGGAAACTTAATTTGAGTCATGATAAAAGAGATTTAAATAATAATGAATAAAACTAAATAAATATTTTAAAAATGAGACTGCAAACTTTTGAACGGTAGCGAATGTTTTGAAAAGAGAAAGACTGAGAAAGAGAGTCAAAAGAGGAAGAAAAGGCTTTTATCAGGTGCTCAAGAAAGTAATGGATCTGTCAGTCAGCTGTGAACAGCTGTGTGATTTATAACGCTCAAACACACACACACACACACTACTGCAATAAAGTGTAATCTCTGCTCAGAGACATTTCAAATTATAGGTTAATCTCTTGATCTGTCCTCTTTTAAAGCCAAGGCTAGTGTCCAGCATCATCATTCAAAAACATTAAAACTGCTCAGCTGAAGCACAACTGAACTTTAAATGTTACAGGAATTAAATTAAAATGTTTTTAAAATATTTTATCTTTTACAGAATACATATTTTTTCCTTTTTCCCAAATTTCAAAACTAGCTTCATGGGCAGTGATCTGACACAAAGTGGTTATGCTTTGAGTAACTAGTCTGAATCCTTTTCAATGCCACCCCCTCAGTCTCATACTTCACTTCCTTTCAAAACTCTACATTATCCTATTTAAATGAAGGCAAAGTAAAGAACCCATCAACAACAGTGCAGACGATCTGAGTCTTCAGTGGAAAAGAAAAATAGTTTCTGCTTATAAATAACAGCTCTCTCTGCTCAAAGTAAGAGATAAGGCGATTCATTTGTCTTTTTGAGAACACAGAAACAAAAGCTATGCATCTACTTTGTACCTTGCCTTTTGTCAGTTAAAAAGACCATTAATAATCATTATCAGTCTTTAAGAACACAACACCAGCCAATACATGGAGCAATATATATATATATATATAATTTATTTATTTGACAAAAATGTGACACTCACTAAAAAGTCTGATTATAATCAATGATAAATCAATTACAAATAGTGAGCATACATTTCCAACTGTTCAACATAAGGTTGTGTGTCAATAATAGTTTGCTCAGCATGCTATCAGCACTTTGCAGTATCACACACACACACATGAACGTCCTTGGTTAAGATGGTGTTTGCATGCGCAACCAGCTGGCCTTTACAGAATGAGCCCATTTTCTGCTCTAAATGAGAAAACATTCTCTTGGAAGACTTGTTGAAGAATCCAGATGGAGAATTTGGAAGCTGAGGAAATTATTTCTTGTGCTAAAGAACACAGATGAACATCCTGCAGACAAAATACCTTTAAATTTTATATGCGTACATGCCCTGGCTCATATCTTCTGTCATTAATCAACAGCCCACAAATACATTTTTCAGACATCCAATCAATAATTTAAATGAAAACACTCACATACAGTATATGAACATGGTTAGGCAGCATCGTGCTAGACATTATGGCTGGGATTTATTCTGATGTAACTATGACAGTAGTGTGAAGGGCGCTGAAATAACATTAGAGAGAATAACCCAAAAAGACTGCCCATCTGCTGAGAAAGATAAGCAGCAGTTCAATGTGTGTGCCAGAAGGTGGAGCCAAATCTATTCACACAGAGCTTCTTTTATGCTCCAGTCCAAAAACTCTCCACGATGAAACTAAAACTGCTAAAACGCAGTTAAGTTACACATGCTCCCAGGATGTGATACCACATCATGAATATTTAACAGTCGAGTGAATGATCCTTCTTAACTCTCCTATTCTGACAGGCTTGAACTGTGCATGACAGAGAGATCTGGATTTTGAAGACAATCTCCAAAGCAAGTTTCCATGAGAGGCTAAAGCAACATTATATAACTTACACAGCTTCATTTGAGGCACTATATCTAAACAAATGTAAAGACCATGTAAAAGAGTTCTTCTTGTAATTGTGACTTTATATATTTAACAATTCTCAAAAAACATGTTTTTTCATTGTGCATTTCATTGAATCTCAGTCAAACGGCAGATGGGTTATTTTAAATAGGTTTACAAATAAATATACATGCATATACTACATAATTTAAACCATTATTTTTATTTGGTGATAAATTACCACGCTGTGACATCACATAATGTGACTCAAAATTACCATTATTTATCCTAAAACAGCATACAGGCGACCTGAAAGGTAATAGACATGCACTAAAACTCACAAAACTTCCACATATGAATTCCATGAGGCCTTGAACTAAGAGGGATTAAAACACTATTTAATTAAATAACATGTACAGGCTAGCACTCCTTACAGCAGCAGTTGAACATTTATAACAATCCAGCTTCACAGCTTTTACTCAGGGCAGCTCTAATTACAGGCTATCAGAGTAAAGCAGACTCTTAGTGTAATCTGAGACCTGTGTGTGGGACGTTACTTCAGCGGTTTGTTAGACTACAGTCTGAAAGGAAAGGACAAGCACCAGATGAGCCTTAGAGTGTGCAGGGAAGTAGAGACTGTGTTTGCCAATGCAGTATTTCATAAATATGCTACAAGTGCAGCGAGAATGTCTAGTGTAGTGGTTAAGATCTGGTCTGGTAACCACAAGACTGCAGGGTCAAACCTGCATGGGACAATAATTTATATGTCACCACCAGTATGTCATCAAGCACTTCAACCCCAAGTGTGACTGTCCCTGTGGTTTAACATGGGGCTGACCCAGTCATGGGGCAATAAAAAAAGACTGCCCAGGATGTTTTATTATTATTATTACACACTAGGGAATCTAATACTGAGAAACACTGAATGTAACATTTGGCAATCTAACATTTAAATCATGATTAGACCTTTAAGGCATGCATTTAGCTGTATCTCATTTGTCCTATCAGCATCAATAATCGTGGATTTTATACTGACACCTATTGGTATGGATGCATGCATAACTTCTGAGGTTTGAAAGCAAAGCTGTAGATTGGGTAATATATTTGACAGCTGGCTTAAAGTATCCATGGGGGAATAAAACCAAATAAAAATGGCTTTTTCTAGAACCTTTAGAGTCCTTATTTGATTTGAATGAACATCAAATTTCATTATATTTAAAGTAACAGTTTAGCCCAAAATGAAGACTTTGCCATCGGTTTCTCACCCACAAGACTCTTTATCTTTGAAACACAAATAAAGATATTTTAATGAAACCCGAGAGGGTTTGAAAGTCCACACAACCAAAACTTATTGCACGACTCTTGGCTGTCGCAGACGAAAAACTGGCATTGTGAATTGCGATTTCTGATTGGCCACAGTTGTTTCTCAATGTCAGTCTTTCATCTAAGACATCAAGCAGTGTATCTCTGGCTTTTGGAGGCTTCAGCATTTTGGTATGCACCTTGATTCATTTGACATCAGAAATGGTTTGTTTGGAAAATGTAAACACTGTTTTCTGAATTTGTGCACCTGTGAACCATACAGTACCCGAGTCTGCCTAAAAAGGGGGGTCAACTCTGGTATGGTTCACAGAATTACAGAAGTGAAGCACTACAATGACATATGAATTTAACAAACTGAATTCTTATTTCTTTACTTACTCAAAAAAGTGTGACTGCCACACTGCAAGCAGGGAAAATGTATTTCTCATTTCTGCTCGCAGAAATTGACCCGCTATCCTTTGTACCTTCACGTTACAGTCGTGACAAATAGACGAATGCGTCACTCTGTGTTGCCACTTTGGAAATGAATCAATTTTTGAAATCAGAGGTATGAAAATTAAGCCAGCAAACATCTATTCATTTTGCCGCCTTCTGCATAGTTGTTACCTAGTAACAGAGGTAAAAAGCTGCCCCTCTGATGCTTTGTGGTTCAGAACCAAAAAAAAAAACACCAGACCAGGCAGCTGAACCAACTGTGAAATTAGTTCAACATAATCTCTTAAAGGGTTACTCCACCCCACAATGAAAATTTAGTCATTAATCATTTACCTCCACATCATTCCAAACATGTAAAAGTTTAGTTTATCTTCAGGACACAATTTAATATATTTAATTTTTTTTTTTTTATGATAATTAAAAACTGTCACTGCACATTGACCACACCACATCAATTTAATAACAGCGCCACCTATTGGTCAAAATATATAAACCATTATATCATATTACTGATAATTGAATTAATGACTTTTTAGATAGTTCGAGAAAAATCACCTTAAAATGTCTTTACTCATTGTTGCTTTGGTCTTATCCTCCACGGCATGCTTGCTCCTCATCCTGCCTCTGTGTAGCTTTGCCCCCTAACAGCAGGATTTGTATGTTTGTTATTATACATTTCTGATTTGAGCTAAGATATGCAAATATTTGAGAAATACTCTCTGTGACAGAACTCGTTCCATTTTCATGCACATTTGCACTACTGTGACATGCCAGCTAATATGGTTGGAAAGAGAGGTCAAGAAGAAATTAGGAAACAAACACTCAGAGTCTATTTGGCTGTGACCTTAAATATTGTTGTGGACCTCCAGTCAAATTTCAAGTAAACTTCTGCGCTTATCTAGCAAAAACACATGCTTTGTTTGAGGTCCTTCTAGGACATTTTGAATGGCACTTTAATTTCTCTGGAAGGTTCGCCTCTGTGTTTGTCACAAATAAAGGCACACTGCTTGCATACTTTGATGTCTTGAAGGTAACAGAGTTCTTATAGTATGCACTTATGTATTCAGTTAACTAATGCAAATCTGTAAATTAGCATCAACAAAAAATAATAGCTATTAACAGCTCATAAAGACATCTACACATTAATATGAGCACAGAGTTGACCAACTTGTGAAATTAAACCACCCACAAGCATTTTGCCATCTTTCTTTCTCTCTTACAGACACAGACAAACGGAGGAGAGATGAGCCATTGGGAACCTCTTAAAACTACTCTTTTACATCATCCATTTTGAATCAAAGAAATGGATGCCATAAAATAATATTACCGCTATTATTAAAAACTCAGCAAATAAGAAACATCCCCTCACCTGTGAAAATGTATTAACGTGTAAATATTAGTTTTAACATAAAAAGTTAAAGGGATAGTTCAGCCAAAAAATTTAATTCTGTCATTTATTACTCACCCTTCTTTCATCTTCAGAACACAAATTGAGATGTTTTTAATCAAATCTGAGCGCTTTCAGACCCTGTATAAATAGCAACGAACGAACTACCATGTTCAAGGTCCAAAAGGAAGAAGGGAAATTGTTATGAAAGGCCAATGTAAATAGTTTATTCAACTATTTCTCTTCTGTGTCAATCTTCGATGAATGTTCAGGAGAGGCTCTTGATATATGCTTGTGGTGCTCTTCATGCAGGAACAGGAATTCTGAGGTAATTAAAAATCATAAAATTAAGATTGAACCACTGGACTTCATGGACTATTTGAACCTTACTGCCTTTCTGGGTCCTTAAAAATGGTAGCTGCATTGCTGTCTATAGTGGGTCATAAATCTTCATTTATGTTGAAGATGAATGAAGGGGCTGCAGATTTGGAACGACATGACTGTGAGTAATTCATGACAAGAATTAAAATTTTTGGGTAACTATCCCATTAAACAATAGAGACTACACCCTAACACTAAAATAAAATTTAGAGAGGAAGTGCCATTTTGTTCTAAGGTTAAGCAAACAAATAACATGTGCCTGAACATCATCACCTAACAAAGCCTGGACGTGCTCTTAGCTTGTGTTACACAAACAAACAGTGCAATAGGGGCAGTCATGGAGCCCAGCGGAGCGGCCCATCTATCCACACAACTGCTAATTGATGCCCAGTCTGCCTGAAGAGGTCATGCGAATCACATTTGCCTCTATCCAAACAGCCCTGTGCAAGACTCAAGCCTAGGCAAATGAGATTTCACACAGCGGTGAACAGGCTTGCTCACAGCCAGCATTTAATTATACAGTTTATATACTATATTTGATATACTGTTTAGCTTCAAGAACATTATGCATGTCTCATTGATGTTTAATCTCCTTAGATTTTTAATTGACGTAAATCCACATTAGGTAATGCAATCGTCAAACATCATGCTAAAGGTTTTAATAAGTGAGAAGAGAATATGCTTTGAAGGTGAAAACAACTACTATACTATCAGCGTTTACCAAGAAATGTACAGATTAAGATCAAATTAGCCTCAGCTACTATTTCCTCAGAAACCAGCCCACAACAGACCACATTTAATTTCTCGAAACAAGTTTGCGACCAAACCTTGTATTGTGGTTTATATCATGAAGTAAATTGTGCAGTGATCACTTTGACAAGCGTGTGAGACTGTCAGGGAGCTAAAGCATCTCTCTTTAATTTACTACAGTAGATTAGAAGGATTTGATAGCTTATCATAAAACTCTGGACTGATTATATATATTTTTCATTTTCAGCCAGTTGCAAAAAGGAGCACACAAGCCTTTAAGAAATCTGAAGAAAGCCAGTTCTGCATTTCCAAGAAATGATACTACCACAGCCTTTTCACTATTATTTCATTTACTTTTTAACCTATTTATTTTTATATTTTATATCATATTTATTCTTCATTATTTATTCTTTGTTATTCGATCTTTGATATTACACTCTATTTGCTATTATCAAATATTATATTATATTGTTATGCATTGATATGGTATTGTATTTTATTGCATTACTACTATTTACTTTTTATTATCACATATCACTTTTACTATTTTGTAATCAGTGTATAATATTTTATCACTGTAAGTTTCACTGGATCCATAAAGGATTATCATTTAGCTACAGTTGTTTATGTTTGCTGTGGAGTTTATATCTAGGGCGTCACGTAAATAGGAAGCAGACTGTCACTGTTTGATTTGTATTCACTGATTTTATTAAAAAAAATTATTAAAAGTTATTTTTAAGTCCATGCATATCACAAACCACTGAAATCGGCTGATAAATGTAAACATTAGCGTGATTTGATCAAAAAAAACGCAGCTCCTCTATTCCCCAACATTTGTTTTTAAAGCAGTCTTGTCCGGAGAAAGACGGCGGGCGTGTTGACGTATCGCAGCAACGGCTCAAAGTGGCCAATGAGGCGTCTAGGTATTTATATGTCTATGTACTAGAAGTTTCCTTGCAGGTGTGTTGAGGCAAGTTGGAGCTAAACTCTGCAGGACACCGGCCCTCCAGGACCGAGTTTGGACAGCCCTGGGTTACAGGTTTGAAGTACAGTTTGTTCAGTGGACTTTAGGTTAAAACCTTTGCCTGGCACGCATTTTGTCTTAAAAACTCCCATTGCAATGACAAGAAACCCACATTTGAGATAACACATCCACTTTAAATGCTACACATTGAAATCAATCACAATAATAAAGTACAACATGATAAATTAACAGTATTTTGAGATTTGCTAAAGATCATTTATTATTTATAAGATTATTTATGTATTTATTTTTTACAGTATTTATTTTATTTATAAGTGTTTTTAAAGATAAATTAGATCATGCCAATATTAATCTATAGCGTGAAAATATGGCAAATGAGCATTTAAATGAATAAATATGAAAGAACAATATTCCAAAGGCTTCCCTCACTGTAACATTTCATATGATTTCTTAAAACAATTTGCAAATTGCATCAGTGGTAATAAAATGCCCTGTTTCACAAGCAGCTATTTTGAAATCGGAATCAGAAAGTACTTATTTTCTGCACAGAACCCCACCATTAATTACGGATGTTCACAATTTCAACAAAATAACAAGTAGATCCCGAGTGCCACTACAGCAGACAAACAAACAATGGCCAGGATTCAGTACTTACACACTCCATTCTGGATCAACACGTCCTGTTACAGCACATACACACCACAGTTGTTCTGATGACAATGGTCGAAAATAATCCAAAATACATTTTATCCAGTGGGTCTACATAATGCTCACTGAACCCAACGACAGACACTGCTGCCCTTTATAGCATGTGGCTCATGCACATTCATTAGCCCTTTTAAGAGACATACAAACATGAGAAGCAGAGGCGTGTTTAATACGGCTTCATTTGCAAGTGCATTTAGACCATGATAACTTCCATTGAACTGCAAATTATTTGCTGAATTACCATGTTAAAACATTTAATAAAGAGACGCCTTTATCTTGTAAATATTCACCTGTTCCTTTCTAAACATGCTGTCACATACACCAGACAACAGACTAGGGATGTGTAGGGTTAAATTACAGTTTTCTTTAATGTAAAATAAGGCCTTTCATGCTGTAATTTGTTTGTAAAAAATAAAAGCAAAAGACAGAAAAATTGCTTATAGTGCCCTTCATGTGCTTTCAACAGACTGACAGAAGAGCCTAATGCAGTCTAATAAACATGTAGATTACACAGAGAACAGTCTGCACATAGTGGCGCTGTTTTAAACATACAGTAGACTTACCTTGTCATTTCTGATTAAATAATTCTATAAATAGCTGACAATTAATTATCAAGCCAATTACATGCCAAAAGAAAAAAAATCATGAAATCCTTTCAAAATTATTAATTGTCTGCAGTAAAAAATGAATAAATGAATAAATAAATAATGAATTTAAAAAGGTGATGAAGAACAACCTTTGTTTGTTTTGTTTTTCTGCATCGAGTTTAAGAAAGTCTCAACGACATGAGAACACTGATTGGCTGATGTACCAAACATTTGCTTATTCCAAAATATGAGTAAAACAATCTGATTGTAATCTCATAAAAATGGAAAATTCCCTATTGTTGCACTCCACTGCATGTGTGCTTTGGTCAGCGCAGCGACAAGCGGCGCAAGCCATTGAAATGAATGGGTTTTTATAGCGCATTCTGCATCCCATGTGAAAGGGCCTTCCACGTCATACGAGTGTTAGCAGAATGCAGCCAATGAGGGAGAGAAGAAAGGTGTTCAGGATCATGATTGATTGGTTAACTAGTGTTTTGTTATTGTGTGAGTGTGACCAATAACGCGTGAATGCAGAGAAATACACGGAAGTGAATCGGTGTCATTTAGAATTGAACACGACAGGCGCAGCAACATTATAATGAGAATAATAGCTAATAAACATTTGGGCATGGTTAGGAAAAAAAAACACTCTGTGAGGTAGAAAAGTGGGAGGCGTGTTTAATCGAGCCGTTTTAGTGTGTGTGGACAAATCAAAACTTTTATAAAGAATAATCGCTTTGTTTTTGAAATTTTAATCTTTGCAACTTTAGCGATCTTATCGATGCACTAACAGCTTGTAACACTCTATGACTTTTGACTATGTCTCATTAAATTCCTAATTTGCAGCTTATTAATAGTTATTAGGTAGTTATTATGGTATATATAATAGTTATTATGCAGAACTAGGCATTAATATGTGCTTAATTACTACTAATAAATGGCTAATATTCTAGTAATATGCATGCTAATAAGCTAAACAAGATAAGAGACCCTAAAATAAAGTGTTACCTATAGAACTTCTATAAATATACTACCATACACATACTACATTTTGCTATATATTTTAAAATAAATGAAATTTATAAGTAAATTGCCAAAATGCACATCTTTTAAAAGATACAAATGGATAAAAATGCCTGCCACATGATGTAGCAAAGGCATCTAACAACAGTGGCTATTTAGATCATGTTAGGAATTGACTCCTTGGTTGAAATAAACAAACAAAAAAAAACTATATTTGGTTAATTTCCACTTCTTTTATATTAATATCCAAGATTGTAAAATGCAGCACCAAAAAGACAGAGGACTCAGCTTGCAAAATTGCTTACAAAGATAAACCATGGTTTACTGCATAAGTCTTGTCTAAAACCCCAATCTCAACACAAGAATATGAGATAAAGACCCCATACACTCAACCGATCTAGAAAAACCCCTGAGTCATCCTGGCATGTGCGTCCATTTTATTTATGCAGGGCATGAGGATATTACACCGGCACTTCTGCTCCAGGCAGAGAAACACTACAACATTAGGCCAAGTAGCCTGTGAGAACATTTCTTTTAGATGTTATGTGGTTTACACATTTCAGATCATTTCCTATGTGCCCCCGGGGGGGAGGATGTTGATGGAATCTTTGATGGTATGCAGTATTCACTTTAGTGATCAAAGGGCTCCAGTCGCAGAAAAGCACAACCTATTGTGGTTTACCATTGTATGTTTGCTGCAGATAAACTGACTGAGGGAGTGTTAAAGGGATAGTTCACCCAAAAATTAAAATTTGACGTTTATTTGCTTACCCCCAGGGCATCCAAGATGTAGGTGACTTTTTTTCCTCAGCAGAACACAAACGAAGATTTTTA
>JAUMHQ010000053.1:14766182-14779288 GCA_032361165.1 Enteromius paludinosus
CCTACATCTTGGATGCCCTGGGGGTAAGCAAATAAACATCTAATTTTCATTTTTGGGTGAACTATCCCTTTAATCACAGAGCTTTGAAAATCAAATGAACGGGAGTAATAAAGATTCTTTAAAATACATATAGCCTACTACTCATTATGTATAATAAGGTCCAGAAAGTGGAAAAGCATCATTTACCTTGACATAGACATTAGACTAATGAAAAAACACAGAAGACTAATGAGAGAAGATGGAGTAGTGAAGGTTCATTAGCTTTTGAGTGACCTGCTGTATAGGCGTTACCAGAGCAGCATGCATTCGAAGGAACCGAATTAGGCCAAGCCTACACAACTGAACTGAGAAATACTTTCATCATAGTACTGTTTGCAAAACTGATGTGGAAAATGTCATCTAAAGCGGCTTTACAAGTCAAAATAATTCTACATGTCACAGGCGAGCAAGATATTGTTATGCACGCCATGATTCGCAATTATGTAAGAAATTGTAAGAAATTTAATTTCACTCAGCCATCGAAATTCATGTCCAAGCAGCACACAACAGCATTTGTTTTCCGAATTATTCAGTGTTCGGACGACAGTTAGGGCAAGTTAACAGATAGTAAGGTTTAAATATCTTGGCATTATATATATACAACCACCGTATAATGATAGGGATTTTTTGTTTTTTATTAAATCCCGAAAAATCATGAGGACTTTCTCAGAACAAGCCGTTCACAGATTCTTGTAGCAGCGTGACATCAAACAGGCACAGGACCCTCCCACTACTATTGGCGGGCACAGCTGTTTTAGCATAGACTCGTCTTGAGTGAGCTATCAACAGTCTGCCATTGTTTCGACACTACAGCAGGTGTAATCAAGAACGTCTGCTAAGCGATTGTGTGTTTTGTTTTTGGATGTAAGTATCAACATAGCAGTCATCATTTGCACCCAACAAGAATTTGAAGGGAATGTGCCCCCCGCAATATACCTAAATGCATCTATGTTTGCGCCTTTCATGGTCCAGCTTCATCTACAAAAGTATAGTTTACCGTAATTTTTGCACCTTAATCTGCATAAACACATCGTACAACACCTAATACACAAATTAATGTTCTTTTTAGCAACATCATATGGTGAGGCCGTTTTTGTACTGTTTAACTAATGAGCATCCACTTACATCACTGATAGTTCCAGTTGCTTTTTTAGACCCTACTCTGAAGTAGGAGCTCGTTTATTTCCTCAAAGCGGAGTTCCTGGGACTAGAATAGCTTCTAGTTCCTGCGGTGCGAACACGCCAAAAAGTGGGTAGTTCTACAGTTCGGGTACTACGAAATGGTTCCTGGGTGTGTGAAAGGCCCTTATAACCTGGGACAATGGAAGTTAAAACACCCTTCTGACCTCGCAAAAAACAGGTCTATCCACAGTGACAAACAAACAAGGCATTTGTTGTATCCAGTGGGGACATAATTATTGATAATCATGACTTAGTACTGTCTTTTTACGTGTCACATCGCATCGCACCTTGTTGCATCCCGCTTCATGCATCAGAGAAACTACAACAAGCCCTAACGTTACCCTTCACTGTTCAAAAATCATGTTTGAATAGTAAGTAGCAGGTACGTTTAATAAGAAAAGGTACCTTACCTGACTTGTGCGTCAGAAGCACCAGACTGTTCTTGCAGAGGTAGGATGGCTCAACTTTATAGTCTCTGTGCACAGCCACCATAGGCTACTCTCCAGCTTTTAGGAATCAGTTCTCCATAAATGGGCTGAACACACTAATATTTGGGTTGAACTGTTCAGGTTCAGTGTTGTGAATACAACTTGACCATTCATTTCTAGTTGTGTCCTCTTTTGGAAGCTCAAAGAAAGTAGTTTCACTTTCACAACAACACACTGTGTCTCCTGAACATGGCGCCCGCAGCAACACTACAGCGAGAATAATAACTCTGCTTTCTTTCTATGTGTGGACATTTGGGGTGTTTGAAAATGAGGACGATTAGGAAAATTAGAGATCATATGACCCCTTTAAAACACAGTGTAAAAAAACGTATTTATTTTATAAAATGCATTTGCCTAAAGACTTCTATGGCAGTTTCTGCTTCTATTAGCCTCAATGACATGTAGCACTCACAGTTGATGATGGAGATTCTTCAGCCCTCGTTTCCGTTCTTTCAACCCAAGAGACACAAAAAAAACTCAGCTCACAGCTTCCTCCATCCTCCTATTGTTAACACCTATTTTTTTCCCTTGTTAAATGCTGTGCACAAATGATGTCGGAATTCTTAGTTCCCACCGTCGGTGCAAATGCAACCCTTTAAATGGTACAGGGAAATAGTTTGCACAAAATCGTCCCAGTACTTTAGTACTTTCAAGCCGCCTTTCCACTGCACACGACGAAAAACAAGAGGCAGACCGGAAGTCATTCATTTCCAAAGGAGAGTAGTGCGGGGGCTGCGTGGAGTTCCGATCATATGCGTATGCGGAAATTTTGAATCCGATTCGAGCTGCGGATGCGTTAAAATATTTGAACTTCTGCGGCTAGACCGTATGCGACCACCCGACCGGATATGACATATTTCAGTGATGTCCAATCAAGTCTGTTTGTATGAGTTGAGAATTATTAACACCTTTTTTGTTAAGCTTTATAAAAAAAAAAAAAACTTACTGCTTAAAAAACAACCAAAAAACATTATTATAATTCATAAACAAGTAATAAATTATTATTTTAATATTTATGTTGTTGTTTGTTTAGTGCTGTTTCAATGTTCCCTTCAAAATTATTGGCGGTCTGTGCATTTCTGTTATTTTCAAAAATTAATTGTTTACACCAGGGTGAATGCACGGAGAATAAAGGCTCTTGCTTTTGCGCTCCTTTACTGGAGACGAAAAAAGAAATACTGCAAGTCCATGTGGGTCAAATACTACCTGGCTCGTAGAAAAAGTCTCGGCGAGTATCACCACTAAGTGCAACAGATGCACCTTAACACAAGAATAAGCTTCTCTCCCATGTTGAACCGTGCGACCAAAAATAAAATTCCGGGCGACTGCCACTGGGGGGCGAATTCCAACAGTCGTGTCCGAAAGTCGTGTGCAGTGAAAAGACCCTAAAAATCTGATGTCCCCTTTAAAGCAATAAAACGGTGAAATGGCCAACTGACATAAAGTATCGTGACTAGATTATTTAATAAATTTTTTATTGTGTTTTTTGCTTATACATAGTTTATACTTATAAACTATGTGTACTAAACCAAGTGGACATTCTTAATAATAAAAGATTATGATTATGCTAAAGATCCCTGACACTTCACTAAGATAAGTCAGCATATTGCCAAAAATTATTATTGTCTCAGAGCCAGAAAGTACACTGACTACCAGAAGCTTTTCTACTCTCAACTGGTGACATAAACCTCCATGGTGACGTAATAAAAACGTGATGACACGGCAAAGAGAACCGCCACAAGCAGTAGTAGTTGTACACACTCTTCACTTATGACCTTACCCAGTCTGCTCTAAAGTGAAATTGCATAGATCAAATGTGACCCTGGACAACAAAACCAATCATAAGTGTTAACTTTCCGAAATTGAGATTTATACTTGACCTGAAAGCTGAATAAATAAGCTTCCCATTGATGTATCGTTTGGATGGATAAGGCAATATTTGACCGAGATACAACTATATGAAAATCTGGAATCTGAGGGTACAGAAAAATCTAAATGCTGAGAAAATCACCTGCTGAGTTCTCACATGAAGATCTTATCAAAAATTAAGTTTTAATATGTTTACAGTAAGAAATTGACTAAATACCTTCATGGATCTTTTACTTACTATCTTAAGGATTTTTGGCAAAAAAAGAAAAATCTATAATTTTGACCCGAACTATGTATTTTTGGCTATTGCTACAAATATACCCCAGCGACTTAAGACTGGTTTTGTGGTCCATGGTCACAAATATCTAAGAGTCTAATTTATGAGAAATATATATTTATGTAAAATTTTCATACAGAACCAACCTCAGTATGGCAGTAAGGTATTATATAATTGCTATGGAGGACAAGATATGGTAGAGGGTTTAATTATGGATCAGGATAAATGGGTCACTGATTCCTTCATTGCTTTCTCTGCACACAATGTCACTGAACTTCTCAAACCCACATACTGTATCGTATTACATGCAGAGTTTCTGATCTTTCCGTAAATATCTGAGACTTCGTATTAGAAGCCTAAGCCTGCATTAAAAACATCACTATTTTATTAGTTTTTGTTTTTACGGATGCCTCTGAGTTTAAAGAAGGTATTCTGCAATGTCGCTGACTAGCCCTCGTAGATAAGTTAAACAAAAATAATCTCTATCATCACTCATAATAGTGCTTTCCTCAGGTTAAAAAAAGTCTCATTTGAATTAGAAGAGAAATATGCACAGATCAAGTTTCAAATTGCTCACAGCTGTGAACAAATTCCAGAAAAGGCCATTTAAAGTTAAAACATCTCAATGATGGACATGTTTATTACAAACATGCAGATTTTCACTTCATAAGAGACTCATAGACTGGAGTCTGGAGTGTGGTTTATTGTGATGTTTTATCATCTGTTTGTACTCTCATTTTAACAGCACCCATTCACTGTAGGATCTATTGGTAAGTAATTTAATACTACATTTCTCAAATTTCAGTTCTGATGAAAAAAACACACAAATATCTACATCTTGCATGGCCTGAGGGTATATGTTTTCAGGACTTTTTTCAAATAAGAATTAATAATTAATTAATTAATAATTATTTTTTCTCTTTCTGCAGCAATACATCAGAAAATCTCAGAAAATTTTTTACTACTTTTCCCACCTTCTAAATATTCACTGGTCTTGCTGTCAATTCATTTTTAACATTTATTGGGATTCACAAAATAATACAAATTAAAGGCCAATAATTGTGTCAGAAGGTTCACAAAATTATAAGTTGATAGCCTAAAAATCAGGTTCTTATACAAAAAAAAGGTTGATGCTTAAAAATAGTACTGTTGATTTAAGAACTGCTGTGAAATAAAGTGCTGTTTTTTCTTGCATTCCATAGTCTGAAATCTGTTGCACATTAGATTGCAGATAAAAAGTTTTCGGACGTTTGCTTTGTTGCATGAGACAGCCTCATTAAGACATATTTGTCATTTCAAACGTCTGGGACAACTGTATCTTAAGTGTGATGACCACAAAAGCTGCTATGTGTTAACAACATCACTAGTTCACAGCTCTTAAGGTAATGACTATCATACTCATGGCACATACCCCAAGGAGGTTAGGACAATTCTAAGGGCCCTGATGAGAAATGGCCCCCCCCCCCCCAACCTCGGGATGCAATTTGAGGAGTTCAGAGTCAATATGCTGTTCAGTAGACCCTGAAAAACCAAGATGACATCCAACGTCCTAACTTCATTTTATCTCATGCTTGCAAAAGCTAAACAATTCACAAAAGATGAGTAAGTAAATTAATATACAGTTCAAAATTAAGATTACTGTACAAAGACACTTAATTGCCAAATTAAAGAGGAATGTGTGCGATGGGATTCCTACATTCACATTTCAAAACTGTAACACACCCATAAAACCATATTAGGTACATTTTATGCTCTAAGAATTATTTGATTAGCTATAAACCGTGTTTTTTTAAGAATACACAAAACCTTTATCCAGTGTTAATAAACAACTGGGAAAATTACGGGAAAGTTGTGGAAACTAATAATTGGAATCCAGATGTGATGATCTTCACCTGTGGTCACTCTGCTAGGACACTTGTGTAAACTTAAGGGGAAATTACTGCATGTATTAATCACAAATAACATTGACGCCGGATGCTAGAAAGCAAAATATTTGCAAACATGGAAAAAGATTGAAAAGATTAGAAAAGAATATTTTGTATGCAGATGCCATTGGTTTGATGTGCCTTATCTAATACAATGACATTTAAATGTGGCTTAAGTAGCCAAAAGAGGGCCACTGAATGTGACAATTGTGAGATTATAAATAAAGTTACCTCTTAGTCTCTCAAAAAATCACAAAAGAGTATACAAAAGGGGAAATCGCCAGCACAACACATTGACAGATCAGTCAACGTGTTTAATGTTGACTGCTGTCTAAAAAGCCCACCTGGGAGATGACCAGACAATATTCAATTTGCAGGTCGGTTAACGAGGAAACAGTGAAGCGTGAAGAAAAACAATTTCTCAGAATACAAAAAGCACGGTCAGGTCACTTTCCTGGTTATATTTTGTTTTAAAAGCACACTTACCAGGTCGCTAGTGTTTTTCGCCAGCTCATCCTCACTGGATGCTGCCGAATCCACCACCAGCTTCTCGAAGCACGTCGAGCCCAAGGACGAGCTCTTCTGCTGGGACATCACCAGATGAGACACCAGCAGCTTCGGGCTTCCGTGCGCGGATACGGAAATCTCTGGTTTGCCGACTGAAGCTCCATCAGCAGCGGCCAGCGGTGAGATCCCGAGCCTTTTACTGGCGCTGCAGTCCGGCTGCTCGCACAGGGTCCTGTCGCTTACAAAAGACGGCGGAGTTGAGCAGCACAGATTGGGCTGCGAGGACGAGAAGACCCGGTCCAGGACCTGTTTCTTCTTTCTTTTAAACATCCACAACCCGCTTTCTTTTTTAGCATCCCCGCTGCGTCGCTCGGACCCCAGTTTGGGGCTCAAAAACGGTTTAGTCTTCTCTTGGAAATTCCTCCACATCCTTCTCTGGTAGGACGTTGATTGCGGGTCTTTGGCGCTCTCATCCTTGTGTTTCTCCTCCATGGTTCCCGTCCAGCAGCAGCAACGGCAGCAGGCTGTCAGCGCGCGGAGCGCCAGTGACACTGAAGCGCGCGGGCGAGCGCACTGGAGCGCGTGCTCTCGATCGCAAATGACACTTGGGCACTTAAAACACATTCACTTTATCTCGTGATGCTGCTGATAGTGACATTTGAGGATCTTTCACGGCACCTTAACCTTTAAGTCTAAACTAAAACCTATTAACAGACGATTTCTTTTCGTTTGATAAAATAGCAGGATATAGAAGAAAACATGAGGTGAAGATAAGAAGAATAACAAACAACAAGGGTTACTTGTGAAATAAACGTGACTGTGCACCTGACTCACTCTTTAATGACTTAATGACCTGAGGGTAACATAAGAAAAAGCCAGTACACGAATACATAATTGCAGAAAAGAAAGACACGCCTCCCTCTGGTGAAAGTCCGTAATTATAAGGAATTTGGTGAGTATATATTTTACATACAGGTCTACGGATGTCATTATCTTACATAATGTTAATACAAGTGTTTTGAGCTATTAAATGTTGTTTGTTACTATAAAAAGTGCTGTTAGTAATAGGTGTCACACCGGAAAGACACATGACTTCCTAAAAAGTACCTATATAATTTGAATAATAATATGTAAAACTTCAAAGAATAACTTTACACTTACTTACAAGTAATATACAGAATGTTGTCTGTTTTAATTATGACGTTCCTTTTTTTAACATACATGGTAAGGCAACCTAAATTGAAAATTTACACTGCAAAGGTGGCAGAGAAGTGTTTCTGAAGTGGCATATGTGTCTATTTACAGAAGAGGCATGAATGCGTTTATACAGTAATTACAACTGAGCAGGCACAGATTAGTCCTGGACTGAGTCAAGACGTCTTTACACGCATTAGCACGTTTTTAACTGTATATCATTTTTCAAATTATTTTTCCATTACAAATACATTCAGTGTAAGTAGCCCAGCTATCGGTTTAAAAGTGAAGGCAAAGCCAAGCGAATACCACCCACATTAAAACCCACTCAAATTTCTTTTTAAAGATCACAGAATTTGAATTATTTAATTCTACGAAGGCTGTAACATCTGCTGTAAAGGCATGTCCGTTTGACGAAGAGCTGTGATGTTTAAAGTGTTTATGTGTATCAAATTGATTTTACACACAGCAAGTAACAGCACACATTAGGACATTAATAATGTCCCGGAAGAGACCATCACCACTTAGCTTTGAAGCGTGGGAGATACTGAGAACATTTGCTATTGCATAATAGATGTGTTACAAATCACAAAAGGGAAATCATTACTGGTACTCTGGCCAGAGAAACCCATGAGAATTAATGAGGAGTCTGAGATGTCTGGCTTTTATCTTAATATATACCTAATTATGCTTTTTGTCAAACTGTTTTTAGTACATCATCCTAAAGCTGTCATCCTTCGCAGAATAGAAGGTTAATTAGTAGTAATTAAATTATATCTTCACAAGCAGATGTACTTTTATTTAAAATACCATATTTGCTAATTGTATAGTTGTTTAGCATTATATAGTTGTCAAGTAATGACAAACTCCTGTCAGAACATGCCATGCGGTAGCTAAGAGATCAGACTAAACAAACATTGACTACAAGGAAACACTGCACAAGTAAGTTAAGATTTCAGCTTTGCTTTGCATTATATAAATATATACAGAATATAGCCCATACACATTTGAGCTGCGCTATATAGTCCACATGCATACACATTATAACACTTGCTCATCTATTTGTCATTTCTGCTTTGTTATGATAGATGCCTATATTAAAACTGTAAATGCTCAATCAAAAGGATTCACCTCTGCTAAATGAATACTTTATTGATGAGTTCATCCGGGTGAAACAGTACTCAGCGGCAGATAATCGATACTTGATGTAGTTTGCTGGAGCCCTTGAGTTATGCTCACTACATTTAATGCAATGCGAGAGAAAACAGGGTTTCGTTCTTGCATCTCCAAAAGGCATCCTTGCCACAGTAGTTTCTTTTACAACGTAAAGCATTCCCAGACTCTGTTTGCTAAATGTACTTTACATTTCACAATAAATGATATCAAATAAGTTCACATTACACGTGAGATGTAACAGCTGTTTGCCAGTGATTTTAAAATGTTTCTGGTGACCAGCTTTTGAAAATAATGTAACACTCTGTGGGCTTGATTGTTAATGTTTAAAAACCAAAGAAATGAGGCTCTAGCAATAGTTGTGTATTTATGTTTTGAATGAAAAGCTTATAGGACATATGGAGAGCCGCGTGAGCAGTCAGGAACGCACTCTGAGCATTCTGCTGGAACAAGCCGTGAAGATCAGGGACGATGTGGTGACTGGTCTACGTGCAACTCAGGGTTCGGTCTTGATGGAGTCGTCTGCTAGAAAACTACTGGAGAACCACATTGAGATCATAACTCACATTGTCAAACAGCTCAGCAAAGACATTCAGGTGCAAAATTATCAATTATAATGATATTACGTTGTATTACATTACATTGTTGTACATGTATTACAATTATGTATCACGTGTATATATATAAATATACAAAAATGTAGATATATAATAATTGTATTTGTAAAAATGTATATTTATAACACTATCCTTTGCGTTTTCTTACCTTCATATTAAATTACATCAAATAAATGAACGCTATTAACCGAGTGGGTGACTGCACATCTTCCTCTCTTTTGACTATTCAGTTTTCTTTTTTTTTCATCTTTTGGAAAGTCGTAGAATCGCAACAGTTTTTTGTCTTTTGCTTCTGGGGGGGAAGTTAATGCAAACAAATATTTGTGGTATTTCAATTTATCGCTAGAAAGGCTTACTTAACTATGACAACTTCTGCTTCTGAGAAGCCTGGAAATGTGAAAGGGGTTCATTGTGTTTACTTCGATGTTTCTCAGAAGGGTCTGAACTAACATTGATTGACACTAACCGTTAAATCAATAGCACAGATGATCAAAGCATCTGAAAGTTTTCCATTTACTGTTAATGTCAAAGCAAAAACTGAACAAGTACAGTTTGAGGGAACATGCTGGCCAGCAGAGCCATTTTCCTGATGGGATACATTATGCAGAATGTGTGCATAAAAAAATGAATGAATCAAATAAATCAAAGCTCAGCAGTCACCACAGCTAGAATGAGGTTTTTTTTTTTTCTTTTCCTAAAAAAAGCAATGACGTAACCAGGAAACAGACATAATAACCAAACAGAAGAAGTAAGAATGCTAGACCTAATTGCTTGGCTAAACCACTTTTTTCTTATTCTCTAAAATTACAAAATATGTACTTGAGGCACATTGTCCGATTTAGAAGCTAAAAAAAGAAAGATCCTTCTAATAATTACTCCAGCATTATAATGGAAAATTACTGGAGTCTGTCAAACTGTGATTGCAGTGAGTGACTGCTGATATGAGCAATGACACTGTTGTGTGACTGTAAGGACAGAACAATCTTCTGTCTCCCCAGGTGCTGGAAGCCCAGATTATTGAGAGAGACAACCTTGCTGCAGGGACGACTTTTGCAGTCAAGAGCTTGGATCACAAGAACATGACGGGTATTGGAGATCTCAGAGGCAGAGTGGCAAGGTCATTTGATTATGTTTAATTTAATTTAATTTAATTTAATTTAATTTAATTTAATTTAATTTAATTTAATTTAATTTAATTTAAATTTAATTTTATTTTATTCTATTCTATTCTATTTTTATTTTTTTTATTTCATTTTATAACAAGTGAGCTGTTTTTGCACAAAAAACATAATTTATATGTACATGACCATGAATACTGTGAGTGATTCATAAATGGGTTATGATTGTGTTGCTAATGATGTTTTGTAAAATTGAGGCTGTAATTAAAATGATCACTCATGTAATTGTCACAAGTGTGTGCACATACAGAAGTTCCCAAACAAATCTCTATTAACAATATTACACAAAGGCAGTAGTAAACACTCCAAAATGCAAATATGACTGGACACTGAACTGAGAAAATGTAGGAACTTAAGAACATAATAATAATAGAAACTGCTAAACAGAGCACAATCAAAGTCACCAGGGGCCTGTTTCATAAAACAAGTTTACCAAATAAGCCAGGCTTATTTCAGTTAGTCTGACTTATTGCCAGTTATTTTGCTTTGAAATAAGTTCAGACTATCTGCCATAAGCCTGGCTTATTTGGTAAACTTGTTTTATGAAACAGGCCCCAGGACAACAAAGGAAGTGCAAAAAAAAAAACAACAACAACAAAAAAGCCACACAGGAACTACTGAATACAAACTGAAAGTCTATAGAACTGAAACTAACTGAAAATAAATGTGACAGTAATAATGCATATTTGCAAACAGCTAGCTTAGTTGTTGTCTTGTTAATTTGTTAGCGAGAGGTCTTGTTGGTGATGGTTTATTTAAAGAAACCTAATATTTATATAGAAATAAATGTGGAAATAGTGCAGATGGTAAGCAATACCTTTCACGCATAGATACAGCAGACTGGGAATGGTGACATGAACTGAGATGTAGGAGATTGTCAATAGCTGCATGACCTTTGACTTAAGTCCATCTTGCCATACCCCTCTTCACACAATAACAATAAATATATTCAATAGCTCATATTTGACTACTAAAAGCACACTTCCATTATTTTATTTTATTTAAAAATGTCAAACTGCAATCTTTACTGTTTAAAAAAAGTGCTTTATATGAAGTGACTGCTACTAACTGTTACATTGAATAGTTTTTTTGACCTTAGAATTCAAATGTATAAATATTTTATTTCTGATCAAATATTTTAACTTTTAAAAACATGAAACTGTTGATGTTACTGCAGCACAATACAAGAAGAAGAGTTTTCCAGCGGAAAAGCAAAAAAAGTGTTTTAATGGCAGTTTTATGACTGCAGCACAAAAACACCAAAAGTAAATGTACCAAAAAGAATTAAACTAAATCAATTAAATGTATATTCAAAGGGTTATTTTGAAAGGTCACAAAAAAAAAAAAAAAAAAGATTTAAATTTTCCCACAATTTTGCTATATTTTGCCATATCAGTAAAACCCAAACTGGAACAGATGAAATACTAATTGTTGTAAAATTTCTTTTTACCTAGATGTGATGCTAGCATTGCTAAACTTTCATCAAAGGTTAGTGCCGGATGGCAAGACATCCTGAAACTCCAACAGGAAGTGAGCAAGTTACACCCTGGGCTGGAGATGAAGCTGAAAGATATGGCGCTCAAGGTGAGACATTAATGGCCAGGCCATGTCAAAACATATTCACGCAAAGGCAATTAATTTAACATTAAGTCAAAGAACATACTATCACCATGGGAAATATTTAAATTATATATGGTAAGACCATGATTCTTTCTGGCACCGACCCATCTGAACTTGTTTCAGCAAGTCAGTATGTGCATTAGATATGAAATAGCATGAGTGCTGACCTTTCCTCCGCTGGGGAAACTACAGCATTTTCATCCAAATACTGAAGTCAGAGTATGGTGACTGTGTGTGGAGTAACAGTAAATCACAGTGATTGCAGTGCATTAGCTCTGGGGAGTGGGCACCACACACCATAACGGTAATTGAAAATGAAAGGGGGAGAAGATAGCCGGAGCTTGTGTGTGTGGGTCAAATGCACATGGGGAAACCAGGAACGCTGATGTCAAAACATGCCGATACACATTTTTTGTTAACAAATTTGTATTTGCATTTGCAAGAATGCATTTGTTTCTTTACTGTATGTAATAGCTGGTTTGCTGTATTGTAGGAATATTTCAGGCTAATCTTTTAACCAGTCTTGTAAAGTGAGTGTGATAACACACAGCTGTATTTTATACTGTCTTGTCATCTGCCAGCTGTCTCAAGATGTAGAAAAACGAGAGGCGTCGCTGTCAGAGAAGTTCCTTGCTATCAGGAATGTCACGGGAGATTTACAGAAGGAGATACAACGACTGGATCTAAAGTAAGAGCAATTAAAGCCGCTCCTCCGTAGTCAGAACTGACATGAGTGGTTTAAATATACTGTCAAAAGGAACACCTATGTATCATATTTACCCTTAAACAGTACCTGTTAGTATCTTAAAGTATATTGGTAACACTTCAGAATAGGGGGTCAGAATAATGCATTAGTTAAGCATTAATTAATGGTTAATATGTTCACAATTAAGCATTAGTTGAGCAAAAACACACTAGTTATTAATGATTCAAATGTTAAGTTAACCTTTTTACTAGTCCAATTACTAGTGTGTTTTTGCTCAACTAATGCTTAATTGTGAACAAATTAACCATTAATTAATGCTTAACTAATGCAT